>ML777253.1:236284-264735 GCA_009831015.1 Picea engelmannii
TCCTAAAATTCCCTCAAGATCTTATCCTTGAGCATAGATTCAAGAACAAGATATATCCTCTCCTTGTAGTAGATGATATCATCCACTACTCTATATCTGTCATCCTGGTTGGTACATTCCATCAACTCACAAGCGAATGTATTTTTGGAATATTCCACCAAGAGCATAGACTTCCAATCTGCTGAGACCTTGACAAGGGAGAATACTGAAGGCCTCCTGGAAAGGGAATCAACAACTACATTCTTCTTTCCCTTAACATATTCAATATCAAATTCATAAGATTGTAACTTACTGACCCACTTCTGTTGTCTTTCTCTCAAATCTTTTTTCTCTAGAAAGTATTTCAATCTGTTGTGGTCGGTCCTCACTACAAAAGTTCCTCCCACTAGGTACTATCGGAATTTGGTGAGTTCATGCATAATATCCAACATCTCCTTATCATAAATCGATTATAGCCTTTCTGGTTCCTTCAAATTCTTACTCTCAAAGTCTATGGGATGACGATTTGCATCAATACCGCTCCTATCCCTTCTCTGGATTCATCACACTCCAATACAAATGGTTGAGATAAATTTGGAGGTGCTAGTACCGAGAAAGTGCTCATTACCTTCTTCATTCAGTAAAATGTTGCTTGTGCTTTCTAAGTCCACCTAAATGCTCCCTTTTTGGTCAGATCTATCAGCGGTGCCCCAAGTTGTGAAAACCCTTTCACAAATCGTTTGTAATAGCTTCATATCCTGAAGAATCCTCACAACTCTGTGATCGACTTGGGGGTAGGAAAATCTAAGATCGCCTGGATATTTTCTTGATGCACCTTCACTCCCTCAACACCTATTATGTTCCCTAAATACATGATATCCATCAATCCAAATTCACACTTTACCTCCTTGGAAAAAAAAGATTGTTCCTCCATTATGCTAAGAATCTCATCCACATGCCCCAAATGTTCCCTCCATGTCTTACTGTAGATCACAATATCATCAAAGTACACCAATAGGAACCTTCTCAACTATTTTTTGAAGATATGGTTCATACACGACTGGAAGGTAGCTGGTGCGTTAGTCAACCCAAAGGGAATGAACAAAAACTCATAGTGACCATAGTGACATTGGAATGCTACTTTTTGGATGTCTTCCTCTCTCACCCTGATCTCATCGTATCCCGATCGAAGATCAATATTCTAAAAATATACTACTCCATGTAGTTGATCTATTAGCTCATCAATCCTTGGTATTGGGTATTAGTTCTTAATAGTCTTATTTTTTAGAGCCTTGTAGTCAATGCACATTCTCCACATGTCATCCTTCTTCTTCATCAATACTACTAAAGAAAAAAATGGACTAGAGCTAGGCAAGATGTATCCCATCTCCAAAATCTCATGTATGGCCTTTTCTATCTCTTCCTTGAACTTATTTGGGTGCCTGTATGGTGTAGTAATCACTGGCTTTGACCCTTCCTCTAACTCAATGACATGTTTGAATCCTCAGTCTGGTGGTATTCCTACTGGTAGTGGCCTGAATACCTTATCATGCTTACCCAGTAACTCCTGTATGTCTTCATGGTAATGGTGATGATCGTGGGATGCTTATGCATTGTGACCAAACACTATACTATGCTTGACACATCATTGTGTCTAAAGAGAGCCTCCATGCATTTGTTGGATACAACCTTGGCTGCTCCTGATGACATACCCCTCAAGAGAACCCGCTAACCCCTAATGTCTATGAATTCTATCCTCATCTCCTGATAATTAATTTTGAAGTCTCTAAGGGAATATAGCCATTGTACTCCCAATACCACATTGGTATCTTCTAGTTCCACCACATAAAATTCATCGATCAACGTGTAGTTTCCGAATGTCACATCCAACCCTCTAATCCTCTGGGTACACATCATGTTGTACCCATCTGCCACTAATACTTCAAAACCCTCAAATTCCTCTATGGGAATTTGTCTCCTGGTAACCAATCTTGCATCTATGAAATTATGGGTGGCCCCTCCATCAATCAAAGTTGTAACCCTTTGTACCTACATAATTCCCTCGATTTGGAAGGTATAGTACTTGGGGAATACTGACAATGTGGCTATGGTCACCTTCTTGACCCCTTCTTGTAATGGTGCATTTTCTGTAATTTCAAGGTGTGGTTCCTCAACACTGCTCTGAACCTCATATGGACTGTTCGGGTTATCCTCCTCACATTCATCTTATTCATTAGATAATAATCCAATATAATGAACCTTTCCCTTTCCCATACATCAGTGACCTGGTTCCCATGTATCCTTGCAACTAAAGAATAATTTCTTTCTTCTAATCTCTCTCTGAGTGTCTTTTTCCAACGTGTCTTTCCATGTCCATGTCTATTGGGGAAAAGTTGTCTCCTGCCCCTCTCTGGAATGAAGGTATTTATTGGGGCCTTTTTGACCGTTGTGTCTTCCATATCCTGATTTTTCTTGATGGCATCCTGTAATGTGGGTGGCCTAAAATCCTTAACCAAACCCTTCAAGGGTTCAATTAGCCCCTCTATAAATAACATAACTAACATTTGTTCTAAGATATCAGTTACCTTGAAAACCAACCTCTGAAACTTTGTGATAAATGCCTCTGGTGTACCTCTTTATCTCAATTGGACCAACTCCTTGAAATGAATTTTAGGATCCTTATTTTCGAACTTGTCCATCACCCTTTGGGTGAATTCTACATATGATGTAATTTTAGCATGTCCAAGGGTGACCAATCCATGATGCCACCATTCATTATCCTCCCCATCCAAATGTAAGGTGGAAATATTTATTTCCTTTGCCTCAGTCATTGGGTTGAGCTGGAGGTAAGTGTCCATCTTTTGCACCCAAACGCTAGCTGAAATATTAATTGATCCATCGAAAGAGGGAATATTTAACCTACCCACCCTATGCATAAGATCATATTTTTGTTGGCACTGCAGTTCTTTGTTCCATTCCCTTGGTTTGTTCCTACATTTAGCATTGTAATATTCTTGGACGAAAAATGCTTCTTGGAAACCTTCTGGTGTGGCTAGGTACTCTTCGTAACCCTTAAGGGGATCACTATCTTGGTCGTGTTGTTCTGAATCTTATGTATTCTTCTCCTTAATAAATTGCGTTAATGATGACCTTAGTATTTTACTGCTACCTGTCGGTGAATCGCTTTGTATTGGAATATGAGTGTTTTTATTCTCCTTATAGGCCCTACTACTTTGTTGACTTTCCTCTGTATTATTCCCATTGTAGCCTCCTTGGATTTGAATGATATTTTTCATGAGTTGTGTTGTATTTTATTGGATAACATTCATCTGTAGTTTTCCCGCAACTATAGATTCCAACAATTGTTGGAATTTGTCTTCACCCTGGTTTCCCATGCTTCCTTTTGGTTCTGATTCTGATGGGATTTCTTCTAACTTCCTCTCCAATGATTTGTTAGAGGGTTTTCCTACACCCCCCTTCTTCCTTAGAATTAAAATATGGAAGAATCACCACTGCATGCACAAAATATGATTTCCTTCCCACTCTTTCCCCTCACTGTAAAACGCGCGACTTTTTCTTGAAAAACCCTGAAAACCTGTTGAAATTAAAAGGATGATTACTTTAGTTCTGAGACTCCATTTTGGATGATTTTGTAATTGAAAATCAGTATTTTTCCAAGAGGAATTCAAATACCCAATTTTTTTTTGGAAAATTATGCTAAAAAAGTTTTGGATCTGATCGTGAAGTGCGCCACCCCCTTTTTCTTCCAAACAAATTCTGTACATTTTTTTGACTAAGGAAACTACTCTGATGCAATCATAGGTTGGAAAGATCAACAACTCTGATACCACTATAATATCCTTGACCCAAATTATTAATTCTTCCTATGTGAAAATGATATGAAACCCTTACAATAATTTTCTCAATGAGGAATACTATCAAACACATGGAAATCACACATAAATAGAGCATAATAATATGGAATATTATTATAAATGGGAACAACAATAAAAATATCTCTAGTGGCTGTAAAAATAGCTGCAAAAGAAGACTAGGAATATAAACTATCGACTACTAGGAAACTACACAATCTACTAAAAAATACACAAGGAAACTTGGTATGGTGTCAATGTTAAATTATGAGCTTGATTTCTTATGTGGATTAGTTCTTTTATTTTCTTCAACACTTTGATTTCAGCTTAACACACTTCAGCAATACCAAATCATAACTGAATAGAAATAACTATGTAGATAAGTAAGCATGCACATCAACAACACATATACCCTGGGGAAACCCTGTACAGGGAGAAAAACCCTAGCAAACGATATTCCTTTATTTCATTAATAATGTAAGATCACTTAAAAATATCCACCATGAATGTTCTGCTCTTAAAGAGATTTCCAAGATGACTCTGACTTGACAAAGACCTAAAAGACCTTGCTGAAATACACCTCTAATATGCTACCTCTATTGTTGATATACAACATTGATATGCTACCTCTATTGTTGATATACAACACTGATATGTTGCTGATATATGCCTCTGATATGGAACCTATATTGATGATATACAACACTGATATGTTGTTGATATATGCCTCTGATATGCAGCCTCTAATGCTGATATACAACATTGATATGTTGCTTTGGTATGCTCCCTCTTTATCACTGATATACTCCTCTATTACTTCTCCCTTAACCTGCATATCAAAACTGTATTGAAGAGAAGGGTCGACCTATGCCTATATAGGATAAAGAGGAGAAGAGGAGAGGCTCAAAATAATAACTTGTTTTCATGCTTTAATCATAACTCAGATTCATACTTTAGTTCAAACTAGACTTGAGACTGGTATACTCTAGTTTGAAAATAGAACTAGACTTGAGACTGGTATACTTTAGTTCAAAAATAGAACTAGACTTGAGACTTTAGTTACAACTCAACATTACACTTTAGTTCTAAAATAGAACTAGACTTAAGACTTTAGTTACAACTCATCATTACACTTTAGTTCTAAAATAACACTAGACTTAAGACTTTAGTTACAACTCAACATTACAGGGCAATCCAAATTCTCTTCATCTTGGATAATGTTACACATGCTAACGCACTAGATCAATACATTTATATCATTTGCAATATTAGGAATATCATTTGTTTCTAGCTCATAGGAATTTTATATTCAACCTAACATTTTCTATATGCGTTGATTTTTTCTCATGGCTCACAAGGTTTGACTAGGCTCACAGAGGTTGTACGTTCCCCCTTACTTTTGCACTAGTCTGTCTATGCTCACAGAGGTTGTACGTTCCCCATGAATTTTGCACTAGACTGTCTATGCTCATAGAGGTTGTACATTCCCCCTGAATTTTTCATTAGACTCACATAGCATCTCGTTCGTCCTAAATTTTGGTTTGACTCACAGGGGTTGTACGTTCCCCCTGGATTTTTTCAATACCTCACAAGACTGGTTGATTCTCCAAATCTCCTTGGCTAGCCTCAGGGTGGCCCATATGGCCTCTCATTGGAGAATGACTGTCAACGCTGCTAAATTAACACTCCCTGTCAGTGAGGGATTCATTCTCAGCCACACTAAGCTTGCCTCTCAGCTGCACAAACTGTCTTGAGGCCAGAGGCTTGGTAAGGATATTAGCTACATGCTCGCTCGTGGCTATGTACTGTAACTTTACAGTTTTTCTCTAGACCAAGTATCGGATGTAGTGGGACCTCATGTCAATATGTTTTGACCTGTCGTGAAATACCAGGTTCTCTATCAATTTTATGCAAGTTTGATTATCACAGTGAACCACCTTCGTCTTGAGCTTGTATCCAAACAACCCGGGAACCAATTTTTCGAGCCATACTGATTCCTTTCTAGCATCACTTGTTGTAATGTACTCAACATCTGCTGTACTCTGTGTAATGGATCCCTACCTCCACCTTGACCAATAGATCATAGAGGATCCTAAACTGAAGCAGTATCTGAAAGTACTCTTCCAATCCACTGGGCTTCCTACCCAGTCAGCATCTGCATACCCATGCAGAAATAAACCACCACTAGATGTACATATCAAACCATAAGTAATGGTCCCTCTGAGATATCTCAATATGTGCTTTGCTTCCACCTAATGTCTCTGTCTCGGTTCATTCATGAACTGACTCATTGCAATCACTTCAGAACATATATCTGGCCTAGTGTGGATCATATACATCAATGATCCAATTAGCTACCTATACATAGTGGGATCCACCAAATCTGAACCTATATTAGAATCATGTAGCTTCCTCAGGTTGGTAACCATTGGATTAGACATGGATTTGCAATTCATCATACCAAACCTATTTAGTACATCCATTGTTTATTTTCCTTATGCCATAAATATCTCGCCCTGTCTTTGCCATACTTCCAATCCTATGAAGTAATGCATCAAGCCTAAGTCTTTCATCTTGAATTCTGAGATTAGCTCCCTTTTACACCAGACTATTAGCCCTTCATCTCCTATTAGAAAGAGATCATCAACATACACAATTAGTATAATAGGTTGGTTATCTCTTACCTTGAAGTACATATTTTCATCAACATCACTTTTCTGAAATCCCAAGATTTTAAGAAGGACATCAATCCTATCATACCAAACTCTAGGACCCTGCTTAAGACCATACAAGGCCTACCTTAGATTGCATACATGAGTGCCTTTGTTATGCATGACAAAGCCATCTCATTGTTCCACAAATACCTCCTGTTCAATCTTTCCATTCAAGAATGTTATGTTTACATCAATATGATGTAGCTTCCAACCAAGAACGGGAGCTAAAGCAATAATAGTTCGAATGGAGGTATACCCGACTACAAGGGAAAAAGTCTCTTCATAGTCAATTACTTCTTTCTGAGTGAAGCGTCTAGCTACAAATATTGCTTTGAAATTTTCCACACTTCCATCAACTACATGTTTGATCTTATAGATCCATTTAGAATAAACCACTGATTTGTTTTTTGGCCTCGACACAATGTCCCAAACATTGTTCTTTATAATAAACCTGTATTCCTCAAGCATGGAATCCTTCCATACTTGTAATTTATCTTCTTCTTCAAATGAAGAAGGTTAGACATCACTAATGCTTCTCATCATTACAACATAGCCTCCAAACTTATGAGGCCTCTTCCTTTCCCTGAAAGTTCATTTGCGAGCAACTATCCTTTCTGGTTCCTACACTATTTCTTTAAGCCACCCTAAATTTATTTTGGATGGAGGTTCCTCAAGAGTTATTTCTAACACTTCAGCAGGTTCTAGGGGCTCATTACCTGGGCCTTCACAAGGTTCCTCCCTCTGATCATCTGACTCTTCATTTTTAGAAGAGGGTGAAGCTGGTTGAACTGCTTCTGATTCCTGCTGAAGCTCTCTGGATTTATTAAATGTGTCTTCCTTATGGAAAGTCACATCTCTTCTTACCTATGTTTTCCTTTGAACTGGTACATAAATCCTGTAAGCCTTGGAGTTCTCAATGTACCCCACAAAAACCCCTTTCTTGCCTGAGGGTTCCATCTTTGTCCTCTTTTCCTTAGGGACATGAATATACATATGATACCCAAATATCCTTAGATGCCCTACTTAAGGTTTGATCCCTGAGAAGACCTCTTCAGGAATCTTGTCCTTCAAGGTAGCATGTGGACACCTGTTCTAAATATACATGATAGTGGAGGTAGCTTCTTCCCATAAATAATTTGGTAGATCCTGGTCAAACATCATTGCTTTCACTGCCTCACAAATTGTCCTATTTTTCCTCTCAGCAACTCCATTTTGCTGAGGGTTATATGGCACGATCAACCATCTCTTGATTCCTACTAACTTGCATAAATCCTCAAACTGGAGAGATTGAAAATGTCCTCCATTCTATGTTCTAAGGATCTTGATGTGTTTCCCTGTCTGCTTTTCAATAAAGGCTTTATACTCTTTGAATTTATCAAATGTGTCACTTTTATCTTTAAGGAAATATATCCAACATTTTCTTGAGTAATCATTAATAAAAATGACATAATACAAACAACCACTAAGTGTAGGAGATGAAATGGGACCACATACATCGGAATGAACCAGATCCAAGATGCCCTGAGCTCTGTTATCATTACTAGGAAATGCTTTATTTATATTTTTACCTAGCATGCATCCCTTTCAAATTTCATTTTTACTAAGAGAAATAGAGGGCATGCCACATACCATGTTCTGTAGATCTGGAAGAGATTTTTAATGAATATGTCCAAGTCTTCTATGCCACAACTCACTGGATCTAGTCACATCATGAGCCAATGCCTGAACTGACTGTCTTGACACGACATACTGTCCTCCACTACGAGTTCCAATGGGTTATGTTGTACTTAAGTGGCTACCTTTAGCCCATAGTAGTGCCTTCCTGTCCTTGAAGATCACCCAATATCCCTTATCTTCAAGGGTTGCAACTGATAGTAGATTCTTCATGAGCCCTAGAACATATGATACTTCATCAATATGAAGTCTAGCCCCAGATTCCAATCTAAAGGAAATAGAGCCTACTCCCTTTATCTTGTAACATTTGTCATCCCCAAGCTCAACATGCTCTGCAAAAGAATTTTTTCTCGAAATATGAGAGGATATCCTTGTACCTTGTCATGTGCTTTGATGCACCACTGTCTACTAACCAAGTTTTCGGCCCTGTGAAAACCGAACTGGATAAGGTAGAAACCAGGTAATATTCTTTTCTATTTTCTTTTTCATTAGAAGGACTTTTCTGATTTCTTTTGGATTCATCATCCTCGACAGTTGAGGCATGATGATTCCCTTTTCTTGGATATTTCTTTCTAAACCAACAATCTTTAGCAAAATGACCCAACTTATTACATCTAAAGAATTTAATATTAGATGTATCAATATTATTGTCTTTGAATGTACCTTTGGTGTTTGGCTTCCTGTGAGAGCCTTTCTGGAAAGTGCCTTTCTTCTTTCCCTTGAATCTTGATGCTAAAGTTGAGTGCTCTTCTTTCGTTGGCTTGCTCCTAGTAGCTGTGCGACTCTCCTCCTGGAGGAAATCAAGCCATAACCTCTCAAACGTGGGTTGAATCTCTCTTCCAGTTACACTAGATAAGAAGGTCTCCCATGAAGAAGGAAGACAGTAAAAAATGGCCTGCACTAGATCATCATCGTCCACTGTCACCTATGTGACCAAAAGTTGATCTAATCTAATTTGGGCTATCCTGGAACAAAAGAATGCCACTGATTCACCTTTCTCCATCTTCAAATACTTAAGCTTGTGCTTAAGTGTCATATTCTGAATTGGAGCCTGTTTCTCATACAAATTCACCAAGGTATCCATACATTCCTTGGCAGTCATTAATGAAGTCATTGCAGGAATTATACTTTCTTTGACTGAGTCAAAGATGATTCAATTGGCCTTTTCTTGACTCTTCCTAAAGGCCACTCTTCCTGCATTATTAGTTGGTTCATCCACCATTGTGGTCACATATTGCTCAAGATCATGCTCCTGCAAGATATTTGTTATCAGAAGCTTCCACACATTGAAGTTGGGAACTCCTTCGAGCCTATCCTCGGCCATGATTGAAATGGAGGATGCCATGGAACTCACACTGGAAACTTAATCAAGCTATGTTAGATCCATTTGTACCTGTTGCTGTACTTCAACATGCTTAACTCACCCTAAGATATGATACCATGTTAAATTATGAGCTTGATTTCTTATGCAGATTAATTCTTTTATTTTCTTCAACACTTTGATTTCAGCTTAATACACTTCAACAATACCAAATCATAATAAAATAGAAATAACTATGTAGATAAGTAAGCATGCACATCAACAACACATATACCCTGGGGAAACCCTGTACAGGGAGAAAAACCCCAGCAAACGATATTCCTTTATTGCATTAATAATGTAAGATCACTTACAAATATCCACCATGAATGTTCTACTCTTAAAGAGATTTCCAAGATGACTTTGACCTGACAAAGACCTAAGAGACCTTGCTGAAATACACCTCTGATAGGTTGCATCTATTGTTGATATACAACATTGATATGGTGCCTATATTGTTGATATACAACACTGATATGCTTCTGATATATGCCTCTGATATGCAACCTCTATTGCTGATACAAAACACTGATATGTTGCTTTGGTATGTTTCCTCTTTATCACTGATATACTCCTCTATTGCTTCTTCCTTAACCTACATATCAAAATTATATTGAAGATATGGGTTGACCTATGCTTATATAGGCTGAAGAGGAGAAGAAGAGAGGATTGAAATAGTAACTTGTTTGCATGCTTTAATCATAACTCAACTTCAAACTTTAGTTCAAACTAGACTTGAGACTGGTATACTCTGGTTCGAAAATAGGACTAGACTTGAGACTGGTATACTTTAGTTCAAAAATAGAACTAGATTTGAGACTTCAGTTACAACTCAAAATTACACTTTAGTTCTAAAATAGAACTAGACTTAAGACTTTAGTTACAACTCAACATTACAATTTAGCTCTAAAATAGAACTAGACTTAAGACTTTAGTTACAACTCAACATTACAAGGCAATTCAAAACTCTCTTTATGGTGGATAATGTTACACGTGCCAACGAACTATATCAATACATTTATATCATTTGCAATATTAGGAATATCATTTGTTTCTAGCTCATAGGAATTTTATATTCAACCTAAATTTTGCTAGATGCCTTAAACTTTGCTAATGGCTCACAAGGTTTGACTAGGCTCACAGAGGTTGTATGTCCCCCTTGACTTTTGCACTAGTCTGCCTATGGTCACAGAGGTTGTACGTTCCCCCTGACTTTTTCACTAGATTGTCTATGCTCACAGAGGTTGTACGTTCCCCTTGAATTTTTCATTAGACTCACATAGCATATCGTTCATCCTGACTTTTGGTTTGACTCATAGAAGTTGTACGTTCCCCCTGGCTTTTGTCAATACCTCACAAGACTGGTTGATTCTCCAAATCTCCCTAGCTAGCCTCAGGGTGGCTCATATGGCCTCTCATTGGAGAATGACTATCGATGCTGCTAAATTTAACAGTCAACATAGAAACCAAAGCTCTCCAAGCCTCCTACTACTCTACTCGAGTATACTTGAATATCTTCATAAAATACCACAAGACAAAGACTCCACATGAAATATACTTGATCTATCTAGGGTGAGTATTGCACCACTGAAAGTAAACCTGCACTGGAATGTTTTTTCCTAAAACCCTAACGAAAACAATGGCCACAAGAGAACTCAATACATATCAAATAATAATGCCCAAAGAAATAGGCTCCCCTTCTATTTATTCTTCTTCTTCGATTCTTTTAGATCTTCCTTCTTGACCAAATCAAATCCTCACTTGATTAAAATATAATTATTTATTTTATTTAATATCTCTTTAGGGTTAGATACTTTGATTCCCCTTTTTCTTTGTTAACTATAGCCTATGGGAGTTGTGCATGATAATGAGTCTTCAATTGGAGGGGGACATTACATTACTTATCTTACCAAACTAAGTAAATAAACAATAGGAAATGAATATTAAAGAAATTATTTGATTCCAATTACATGAGCCCAAGGAAGCTCTTCAACACCCTTGGTAAGAAAACATGAGAATCCAACTCATGCAGATGGATTCATGGATCCTTAGACTACATTATGTAGGCCACCGAAGATGACCCAATGTGTCCTCTGCAATCCACAATACATCTTCCAAATTTCTATTCTTCTGTTTGATTAAATATTCAAATTGCTCTTGACCTCGAGTCTTCTGGCTAACTCTTTCTGTAAACATTTCTTCAATTTATTTAGAAACATTGACTAGACAATCCATTCCTTTCTTGCATGGCTCCATCCTCACCATCCTCTTAATTTTCAGAAATTTTTTATAAGTTAGAAACATTAAACATTGGATAAATTCCCTCGACAAATCTATCTTGTAGGTATTTTCAGATATTTTTCTCAAAATCTTACATGGACCAGTTTCATTGTACTTGAGTTTGTTTTGTGTTCGTCTAGGAAATCTATTCTTCTTCAAATGTGCCATCACTATATTTCACTCTTTGAAAATATTCAAGTTCCTACGCAAATCTTCCTTCTTCTTATAGCTAGCATTTCTTTATTGTAACTTATTTTCGACCTGTTCATGAATGCCATGCATTCTTTCTGCAAAATCATCTACATCAATGCTCCGCGTGTCCTCTACTTCTAGAAAATTAACCAAATCTACAACACCCTTTGAAAACCTGCCATACACTACCTGAAATGGAATTTTACTAGTGTATCTATTCACTAAATTGTTGTAAACAAATTTAGCTTTAGCTAAAGACAAATCCCATTGAACCGTTTTGTCTCCAATAAAAATCCTAAACAAATTTCCTATACTTTGGTTAATTACCTCTTTCTAACCATCTGTCCATGGATGATATGCTAAACTATACTACAACTTAGAACCCACCTTCTTCCAAAAATGTCTAGGAAATCAATTATCTATGTCAGAAGTTATACTCATAGGATTTTAGGGTTCTAACCTCTCTAACCCTAAAGTTGATAGAGTAATATGTTCTACTATGTAATAAAGGTTGACATTAGTAAATAAGGCCAATGAATAACATGAACACATCTAATGATGACCTACTAGGTCCAATTCCCATAGAACATAGTTAGAATAACTCTGCTGGCAGCTTCAAGACTCAAGTTTCTCTCAAAATCTTCAATCAAGCCCAAAATCCTTCACTAACAAAGTCTTGGACTCCCCATTACACACCATTCTACAATTTAAATTTATGAACAACGTGCTTACCTTAAAATCCTTCTTTATAATCAATGCGAAACTCTTTTCACATATCCACAATATAATTTCCTTTTTATATCATTAAGTGATAACCTTAATCCCACAAGATTGAGCGTTAAATCCTTGGGTGACAATTTGAGTGGTTTATTGACTTTTAAACGGGCCTTTATAACAAAAAAATGTTTTATGTTTACAACCTTTGGGGGGTTCAATGACAGATTCTAAAACCCACTTGAGGGGGCCACAATGAGATTCACCAGTCATCACTTGTATCTAGGAAGTATTACCTTTACCACTTTCGAGGGGTACCACCAAGGTTAACCACCTAAAAGAAATGCACCTGAAATGGACCACGACTGTTGATCTTCTACTAAATCTCAATTGAATGATTTGGAATGGATCTCACTTATTCCACTAGTCAAACATTGTTCCACCACCTTTGAATTAATTAGGATCATCAATCCCATATTTTAATCAATGATCGATGGCTCACATTTACTCTTCAAACTAATAAAGGGTTTTAACCTTGATTTGTAAAAGAATTTAACTCAGAATTTTCCTCTGCTCTCAAAACCGAACCTTAAAACCTACAATCCAATATCATGAAAGGATTTTTGGCACAAAATTGTACCTGAGCGTTATATATCAACAATTAAACTCAATATTCATTTACATGATACATTGGGACACATGCAATGTTCTGGAAATATAATTTAAACCATTCATAAATACATTAAAGACCAGGGATAATCCTCCTAGTTATAAATACACAAATCGGTCCTCTATGGTCCTTCCACACTCAAATATATCACACACAAACTCTCCAAATCAGTCTCTCTTGGTCCACACCTTTATTGAATGACTACATAGATTTTATGCTCGAAGGCTTACAATGAATAGAAGATAATTTTCTAGCTCAATGAAACAAATTCCTAAAACCCTGCAACTATTTTACAACAATAGCACTCTTTCTTTCCATAATTGATGAGGATCAATTAGATCGAATCCTAGATACCTAAGAAAATCCACCTAATCCAACTAATTTTCTCAATTAATCCATTTACATAATAAATAGAAAAAAACAACCCTTTTTCTTCCTAACAACGTTATCCTTATAGAATATAATCAGAACTTAGGAAGAATAAAATAATTAAATTAAGGGAACCCACTCCCTTTACTAAATTCTAAGACCTTCTTAGGCTTTCTCTAAGAAATTGATTTTTGATGGGAAATTCTCTTGCATCAGACTCCCAGGGTTACAATTTTTCATGATCTTTTGATCATGTGTTTTGAACTTCCTTATTCCTCCTGGATCCCATAGATGATGTTGTCCATATGATTTGTTTCATTGTTTCTTCATTGTTGTCCTTCATCTTCTAGGATTCCAAACTTGATTTTTCTGATGTTGTCCACTTAGTTAGTTGTCCTACTGCTTCATTACCACTTGTATTTTTACAAGATCCCATACCTTGCTTGGTTGTTTTCCACTTGTTCTCCTTCCATAAGTTTGTTCAATCATTTGTACCTTGTAGCTGTGTGTATTTTTCATTTCATTATATATACACTTGGGTATATTCATCTATTCAAAAACACAAGTATTCTAATAGAGGAAGAACACCTTTAGTAACCAACCACACAATCAGATCAAAGATCAACACACCTATGTTTTGACATGGTAAAACCCCTATGGGGAAACATCCACGACCCCAACCAATGCGGCCACTTGGAGAAGTTTATTAATTCAAAAGAAAAAGATTACAAAGATATTTTACAAGAGAGTTTCTCACAATCGATCATCGAAAAATGATCCTCCTTGCTCTTTAAATAGAGATCATGGACCAATCGGGTGTTAAGCCATGGATCAATGGTCGTTAAGATCGAGGAGAATATGAACCATTGGATCACTCTATGTCGGGAACAATAGTGACCGTCCGATTTTGTAACTACAAATGCATACTAATGCATACTAAAGAAAAACACTAAGAAACACACTTTTACCTAACGACACATTAGACAAAGTAGATATTAACTAACTCCTATGTGTTTAATTATCCTAACATCCCCCCTTAAGAACAACTTGGGATAGGATTGAAGGATTTAAAATATTGAAACAATAGGAGAAGGAAGGAGGCATTAGAGCCTATCCCCCCTTGATGACAACTTCCTACACTCCTAGCATAGATCAAAGTTTGGAAAACTTTGCTTCTGTAAGAGACTTTGTGAAAATGTTTGCAACTTAATCTTCTGTAGGGAAAAAGAGCACTTCAATAACTTGATCATGAATGCGATTTCTGATGAAGTGCATGTGTAGCTCGATGTGTTTACTGCGTTGATGTTGAACTGGGTCTTTGGCGAGCTTGATGGCACTCTGATTGTCACACCAAAGGATGCTTGGATAATGCTGTTGGAATCCAAACTCTGAAAGGATCTGTCGAAGCCACAAGGCTTCCTTACTTTCATTTACCGATGCTTGGTACTTTTCTTCTGTCGAAGAAAGTGCAATAACTTGTTGTTTCTTACAGGCCCAAGTGACAGGTCCTAAACCAAGGCCGAAAACATAACCTGCAGTAGAATTTTGATCATCAGATTCATCGGCCCAATCTGAATCAGTGAAGCCAACCAATAAAGGAGTCCCCCCTGAACTGTAATGTATCTCGAACTGGACTTTACCACAAACATAGTGAAGTATCTTTTTAGCTTCTTTCCAATGGCTTTCATGGGGTGTTTGCATATACCGGGAAACAAGAACAACAACAAAGGAAAGATCAGGACGAGTATGAGTAAAGTATAAGAGGCTACCAACTAATTGACGGTACAAGGTGGCATCAACTTCGAGATAAGTATAGGTGGTAGTAATCTTGAATCTAGATTGGAAAGGAGAAGGGGATGGTTTGTAATCGTCCATGTGAAAGCAACGAATAATGTCACAAGCATACTTAGATTGGGAAAGAAAAATTCCTTCATTGGTTTGCAAAACTTGGAGGCCAAGGAAATAGTGCAAAAACCCTAAGTCTGTCATTTCAAATTTCTTCTTAAGGATGGTTTTCACATGGTTTAAAAGTTTTGAGTCACTACCAGTAAGGATAAGGTCATCAACATAAAGGACAAGGATGATGATATGGATTCCTACTTTCTTGGTATAGACATTAGGATCATAATGGCATCTAGAGAATCTAGTGTCAATAAGAAAGCTTTCCATTTTGTTATACCAAGCTCAAGAAGCTTTCTTAAGACCATAGAGATATTTCTTAAGGCGACAAACAATGATAGAGTCA
Source organism: Picea engelmannii (assembly GCA_009831015.1). Lineage (NCBI taxonomy): Eukaryota > Viridiplantae > Streptophyta > Pinopsida > Pinales > Pinaceae > Picea > Picea engelmannii. Next base: position 252,354 of record ML777253.1, read on the forward strand.
TTCTGAACATATCCAGGAGGTTGTTCCATATATATTTATTCTTTCAAATCTTCATGCAATATGGTAAATTTAACATCCATCTGATGGACCTCCCATTTATGTGAGGAAGTAAGGGCAAGAACAAGGCATATGGAATTCATTTTCACTACAGAGGTAAAGGTTTCATTATAGTCAATTCCTTCAACTTGGGAAAATCCTTTGGCAAATAATCGAGCCTTGTGTCTTTCAACACTTCCATCTGATGCATACTTAGTTCTATAGACCCATTTACATATGAAAATTTTTCTTCCTTTTAGAAGAGGTATAATATCCCAAGTATTGTTTTCCATTAAAGAACGATAATCTTCATTCATTGTTGTATCCCAATCTGGATGACCTGAAGATTCTACAAATGTCTCTGTATCACGAGTCTCTAAAACTTGAGCCAAAAGAGAAGAGGCTCGATGGAACTGTGAATGTGTCTGACGGTGATATGAAGGATCATCGAAAATATCACCAACTACTTCTCGTTTTGAATAGATTCATCTAGGAAGAAGAGGAGTTGGTGTTGGTTCATGTTCAAAGGACTTATCTAGAGGAAGGTGAGTTACTGAAGGTGTATTTTCATCCTCACTGTCATCATATGAAGAAGAAACCAAAATAGGAATAGAAGAAGGCATAAACATCGAGGATGTCTCGCAGGCCAAAGAAGGCACAAACATCGAAGATGGATCACAGGCCGAAGAAGTCACAATCACCAAATTAGGCTCACATTCCAAGAGATTTTCATCAAATTTAACATCTCTTCTAATAATAATTTCATTACAATGTGGTTGAAAAAGTCTATAACCTTTGACATTTTCAGAATAACCAACAAATATGTACTTCTCACTTTTAGGTCGCAATGCTTTCCTTTTCGCATCAGGAATGTGATCCCATGCTATACTTCCAAATACAAATATGTGACTTACATCTGGCTTAATTTTAGTCCAAGATTCTTTCAGTGTTATACTTTTAAGAGCCTTTGTGGGAGTTCCATTTACTATGTAATTTTCATAGTTGATGGCTTCCACCCAATACTTTAGACTTAATCCCTTAGATTGGATCATTAAATTATCCATTTCTTTTAATGTGTCATTCTTTCTCTCAAAAACACCATTTTGTTGTGGTGTATATGGAACAATGTGTTGCATTTGGATGCATTGTGTAGTTCAGTAACTTCTAAAATTATTGTTCACATATTCGCCTCCATTATATGTTCTTAACCTTTTAATTTGATGTCCAAATTGCTTTTATACAAGGGCCTTGTAGGCCAAAAACTTGTCAAAAACTTTGCTCTTAAGTTTTAAAAAGTAAACCCAAGTACGTCTGGAAAAGTCATCAATGAAATTTAAGAAATACTTGCACCAAGAAAAATAAGGATTAGAAAGTGGACCACACAAATCACTGTTAACAATATGGAAATGGCTCGAGGCATGCCAAGAGGCACGTTTTTCAAAACTATCCTGATGATGTTTGTCAAGAAAAAAACCAACACAAACACCATCTCTGCATGAAACATGAGGAAGTCCAATCACCATCTGTTAATTACATAGTTGCTGCAATGAGATATAGTTTAGATGGCCAAATCGCTCATGCCAAATATTTCTCAAGTCATCTCTATTAGAAACAAAAATTGATGAAAAATATGAGGACCCAAAGTTGTCAAAATTGTACAACCTAGTAATATCATCAACAATTCCAGTTGCAAGAACATGCTTAGGATATTTTAGATCCTTGATTACAACTCGATGAGGTGAAAACTCTATAGTTTTACCTTCACCTGAATGAGTGATTTGATATACTGATAGAAGGTTTCCATAAAGAATTGGAACACATAATACATCATTGAAATGGCCATTATCTACTTAAACTGTTCCAGATCCCACAACACTAAGAGATATATAATAACCAACAAATATTTTCTTGGTGTCACATTCATTTAGAGCATAAAATATGTCTTTATCCTTAGCCATATGATAAGATGCTCCATAATAAATAAGCCACTCATCAGAAGAAGAAGTAGAAGTTGTATTGAAGGAGAAAATAGAAGAAGAAAGTGCATGTCCATGAGAAGAAGAAGAAGAAGTATAATCAATACTGATGTTGTGCTTCTTCATCACTGCTTCTAAAGCTTCCATATTCTTGAAACATTTGGACTCATCATGACCATATTTGTCACAAAAGTTGCAATGTCTGTTAGTCTTCTTATTTTTATATTTTTTTCCTTTGTCACCATTAGGAGCTGAAGTTGTCTGAGTGGGTTTGGGACCCTTATGTTTCTTGTTGTTTTAGTGAGGATGTTTCTTCTTGGTATTCTTGGGTTTATCTTTATTCTGGGTGACTAAGGCTTTGTTGGAGGTACTTTTAGTGCTGATCACTTCAAGTTGTACAAGCTTATACTGCTCTCTAATCAAAGAATCACAAAAGGACTCAAGAGTGGGTTTTTGATAAGATTTCCCTAGAGCCTCTCTCATGGCACAAAAGGTAGATACAAACACAAAATATGCACTACCTATCTTAGAAAGAGTAAGATAGATGCAACACTCTTCCTCCATATTTATCTCACATTATTCACATAAAATTATGAGTGTTTTAGACTTAGATAGATAGTCTCCAATGAACGAAAAATCAATTGGACTTAAAGTCAATACTTGATTTTCTAACTGTTGTGCTCGAATAATATTGAGTTTACCAAACACAGATTCGATCTTTTCCCAAGCTTCATTGGGGTCATCAATTTCTTTAAGGTGGAACCTTAAATCACGAGAGATGGGCATTCCAATTAGTCCATGTGCTTCGTCACTCATATTATCCCATTTCACTTTCTTATCAGCATCAATGAGTTCTTTTTCCTTTCCCAAGGTAATCCGGTACAAGTCTTTACTTCTTAATAAATCCTCCATTTGAGATTTCCATTGGAAGTAGTTAGTGTTGGTAAGAAAAATATTAATGGAAGACAACATATTAAATATGTAGATAATATGGATTTAAAAACTAAAATTGATGATCTGGATGGAAATATATCAAAAAATTAGGTGGTTTTAAAAAAAAACGGTACTAAAAACGTTCTTTGGATGTGAAAGTTATGTCCTTTTTAAAAAATACATAAATTATAACCAAAGGACCACGTGGTGGTGTAAGTTGCTTTATGAAGTGACCCACTTTTACAAAAAGAAGCGGGGATCAATTTTACAATGACGTTACTTTATAAAATAAAAGTTAGATGAAAAATAAATAACTTTAAAATAGAATATTAAAGGTACTTATAGTGATTCAGTTTTATACTTGAAGTGAAATACACTTTACAATTGAGCATGCACTTTTTCAAAAAAAGTAACAAAAAGAGACTTGAACTCAAGACCTCTTACTTAATAAGACAAATTTTAACCAAATGGCTAGCAAAACATATTGTATTTTTTAACAAGAAGGTTGGGGTTGTTGTTGTTGTTGGAGAGCATGCTAAAAAAAACACTTTTCACACAAGAAAATAATTTCTCTTATCGATGACAACAAGGGTTAGATCTCAGTTAGCTTAACTGGAAAATGCACCTTTTCCTTTCTGTTACTGATTTTACGATATCACATAGGTTGTGGGGAAAATAGAATATGCATATCTAAAAGAGTAGCAGCTTGAAAACAAAAAATATAAAACCGAAAAAAAAACAAAATAATATTCGACAAAAAATTTAAAAATGGTGTATTCAGGCTTTATACCTCTGGATCTGACTGAAATGGCTGTATCTTGGGCAAACGAAAACATTTTCGAGTGAAACAAAAAGTGTTCCTAACTAAAATGAGCGCTATGAATGCAATGGAACAATCCTCTCAGCCCATAAATGTACTACAATGGATATGAGGCAACTCGAATTCATGATCTCGATCTACAATAGGAGCAGGTCTTCAAATAGGCTCTGATACCATGTTCGAAATCACATGTATTTCAACAGAGGACGAAAACCTTCAGTAAACACTCACACAACAAGATAAAAGATAAAAAAATCGGTGTTTTGACATGGTAAAACCCCTATGAGAAAACATCCATGGCCCCAACCAATGCGGCCACTTGGAGCAGTTTATTAATGCAAAAGAAAAAGATTAGAGAGAGATTTTACAAGAGAGTTTCTCACAATTGATCATCGAAAAATGACCCTCCATGTTGTTTAAATAGAGATCATGGACCAATCATGTGTTAATCCACATATAAATGGCCGTTAATATCGAGGAGAATATGAACCGTCAGATCACTCTATGTTGGGAACATATTGTGACCGTCATATTTCCTAACTACAATTGCTTACTAATGCATACTAAAGAAACACACTAAGAAACACACGTTTACCTAATGACACAATAGACCAAGTAGATATTAAATGATTCCTAAGTGTCTAAATATCCTAACATCATCAAACACTCCTATAACTCATCCAATTTAATGTCCCATTCTATTCTATTTTGGTACATTCCACCACTTCTTATTTGCCACCTAGGGTTTTTATATAAACTATGTATGGATATTTTCACCTCCTTGGTTTCAAATTTTCCTCTTTCCTTAATTCCTTGGAGATATTCCTCATATTTCATAACATATGTTTTCCCATGCATACTAATTTTCTTTTTCTGAGACATTACTTCTTCATTTTCTTGATATGGAAGAGTTATAAAAATTATTTCTTCTTTACTACAAATTTGTAAAGCATATACCCAACTATTGGACTTGTAAACACATGGTTCATAAACCATATTAGCCTCATAGACTACTCTTCTCTCATTAAATAGAGGAACATACAATGGATAGCTCATACATTCTTGTAGAAGCTTCTCCATGATTATAAAACAACAATTAATCTATTTCTTGGATGTTATCATTTCAATGCTACTTCTGTCCAAAAAAATAATGTTGAAAATAATTCCACTTCACTCCTATCTTGTCATGATTCCCAAATCTAGGGTCTTCCAAATCTGTATTTAACAAAAATTTGTGCAACCAATAATGCACATCTCTCAGTTTCATGTTCATTTGATATGGTTGTGGTTGTTCAAGGATACTATTTTATTTGATTACCTTCATGAATTAATTATATCAAAATAACAATTTAGCAATAAACAATTCATACCTTTTTGCAAAATCTCCTCCATGATCATGCACCAATGATTAATTTCCCCAACTTTACCATTATCTTTCACTGTCATTCTACCCTTGGCAAGTCCCATACTTTCATCACTAAATTTTTCATAACCCATTTCAAAATTCTATGTCGTGTAACAATTATAGTATATCTAAGCCAACCCATGACTCTCTTCATGCCTTCATTTTCCTTAGATTGTTGTCTCAATTTTGAAATCTTCTGGTTTCCTTTCTCTTTGACTTTCCTTCATTGAAATTTTTTTGTCTTCAATCTGCCTCTAGATGATTTATCTATCTCACCTAATGATGTCCCCTTTCTTTCTTCAGAAGATTGACTTCTATTTCTTCCATTTTTAATGCTTTCTTGCTGCCTATAACTCTGTTTAAGGAATTCACTTCTTCATACAATCTAAAATGGTACTTTTTGCTCCATATTTCTCCCTCATCATACTTCCTATCATCTTGAATTTCCAAAAGATATTTGTTTTTTTTTAGAACAAATTCTTGATCATATATGCTAAGCCTTCATTTGATTCTCATTGTCTCAGTAATGCCTTGATGTGAAATAGTTTTAAGAACTCTTTTTCCTCTATACTTCCTTTCTGACTGCAATTCCTAATTTGAATTCATGGCTCGCTCCTTTATCATTATTGAGGCTTCAATTTTACTATTTCCAGTTTGTGTAATCTCCTTCACATGTACAAATTTACAAATACACAATGTTCTTGGAAGTTTCCTCCCTTTCCATTTTTATGAAATACAAATCTTCATCTTCAAAATATTTTCTTCCGCTTTTACCTTCCTTTCTATCTATTGCAAACATGCAGTTTTTTGTTCCTTCAAATACATTAAGTCCCCCTTGAACTTGTAAGTCACTTTCTACAGCTTCATAAGTATACTTTATACTGTCATCCTCATTATTATCTTTGAAGACAACTCCTTTCTCTTTATTTCCTTGTTGTTTTATTGGCCAATTATGAGTCTGATTGCTCCCATTTTCTTCAAACCTTTCCTCATATAAAATTTGGATGGTCCATACCATTTATTTTACTGGAAACTCCTTGGATTCATACAATTTGATCCTAAATTTGATTGGTTCCATCAATAGAAGGTCCTACTGGCCACATCCAATATTTCTGCTTAACTATGAATATCCCTTAGGTTCTTTTATGTCTTTAGGAGATAATCCTTCATCTTTTTCTTCCAATCAGGGTATTTTTTAAGGATTCAAGTATTATACCTATGTATAGTTCTCTAGGGAATTATTTTGGTTTGAAAAATCAAACATATAGTATATAGGAAAATACTCAACAAAAAAATTATAATTTACTATTAAAACTTGTAATTTTTTAGTGAATATTATCAATTTAATTATATTTATGTAAAAATAGGCTATTTTAAACCATATTGGCGAATATTTTTTTCAGAAAATGGCCAAAAAAATTAGCTAATTGGTGAAATTTCACCCCTAAAAAATACCCTACTTCCAATGTTACAATTTCTTTAAAAACATTGGGCTTTGCTGACCAATCCTCCAAAAAATTTAGTTCCTTCTCATAGTGCATTGGAACTACATCTGAGTATTGTTACTTGTCTTCAGGAATTACATTATCTCTTTCCCTCACAAGGTTGATGCCTTTAATTATATCTCATGAATTCTTCTTTTTTCTGTCTCTTTAGACAATTATGCATTTTCCTCTTCCTTTATGAAAAATTTTAATGACTATCCATCTGCATGACCTGCATAACTTGCATACATACACAATTTATTAGTTTTAAAAACATGAGACTCTTGAGTCTCTTTTGATGCTTCTGGTATCATCTCACTTTGTTGGAATAAACTTTTCAAACACTTCATGAGGTATTCATTCTGATTCTCATTAGCCTCTTTATCCTTCTGTTGTATTAAACTCTCCCATTTCTCTATGATACTCTCATCAAATCCCTCATCTACATCATCATCTCAAAGAATTTATCCTTTCTTTGGTTCAAAAAAGTGAACTGTTGTTCCTACTTATAAGGAATTTATGTACTTGTATTCTCTGATATCTTCCTCTCTGACCCAAGAATTCAATCTATGCTTCAATTTTTGCCTTAGTTTCCTTACATACAATTGTTCAATAGGTCACTTAACCTTCTTTTTCAAATTCCAACCATATATTTTCTCTTCTTCTTGTAAAATCTTCATCACCACAATGAGTCATTCCTTTAACTTAGAAATCTCTCTGTCAAATTCCTCATTACTTATCTGTCTTCTGCCAATTTCTATGGCATTCTCCTTCCTCTTGTTGTGGCTTCTTCTTGAACCTCTAACATGAATATCACTAGTCATATTCATCTCTTCCATTGTGAGCTTCTCCTTGGCCATTGTGAGTTACACTAAGCCTCTTCTCTGTCGAAAGTCTCTACACCTTGCCACTCAATACCTCATCAAGCTTTTCCTCACGAGCTTGAAATTTTGGTATCCTTTTGGTTTTATTTCCTAGAACCTTCTAAGAATCCTCTACTCAAATTCAAAATATCTAGGATTCTTCACTCCACTCACTTCCTCTTGAGAACTGCACTCATCCTCTTCTCTTAAATAAATTATCACAACTTCTTCCTATTTTGAGGGTTATTTTTACACAAATTCTGTAGGGGCCGTAGATACATAATTTGATATAATTCCTTTAAATTACAAAAATAATTCAATCACCAGCATATAAGCAAATTTTCAGCAGAGATTAACATTTAAATATAGCATAAAAAAAAAACTTAGCAATTTCATAAACAAATTACCTGCTTTTGATGCTAATTTCTCCGTTGACCTGGTTGTCTAGCCTGCTTCTTTGCTGCTTCCTGATGTGCTGACCAACTCTGCCCAAACCGTGTTTCCTCACTGCCAGCTAGGAGCAGCTTGTCCGAATTCCTAGCTCTAGGATACCGTAAGCCTATCCTGGCCCCCGTGCCCAAAACCCCCAGAAAACCGGTGCCCCCTGCTTCTGGTTCACCCAAAAACCCCTCAAACAAACTGCCCACACCAGAAAATAATCCTCTCAGAAATATAGTCTTTTCCCCTCCAATAATTCTTCCTCCTCCCAAAAATCCTCCCTCTTCACCCACCCTTTCCTCCTCATTCATTTCTTTATCCATACATTCATTATCTTATCCTCTTAGTTAATGTCTTATCCTATTATTTAATGTTTCTTATCCTTATATTTATGCTTCTTATCCCCTCCGTATATGTAATCATTTAATTAAATAATTAAATTTATTAACCCTCTTAAATTTAATACCCATGTCATTAGATGTAATAGGTAATTAATTAATTAATCAAAATTATAACAATTAATTAATTAATAAATATTTAATTAATATTATTATGCCAATCTTTGTTTAGTTAAAACCATGCTACAAAAATTAATTACCTAATTAATTTTTTACTTAATAATCCCTAAACATATATTCAACTAGGGTTGTTACAAATTCTCTTCTTTTCTCTTCTCCTCACTTCCAACCTCAGCTGGAATGTTTTTACAACATCCCTTGTTGCAAGGTTCTTTCTACCAAACAATTCTACTCTTCCTTAAGATCCACACTCACTCTTCTTCCAATGTCACATCGCTCTAGCTGTAAGTCATTTTTACAGTGTCTTCCTCTAATGTTTCTACCTGCAATCAACAAATAAATTTCTTCATCAATTTTTTTGCAAAAAGATTAATACCTACAAAATTTTCTTCCATGATCTTGTCTTCCAAACACTCCTTTCCAACCTTGATCCTTGGCTTGAATGCCTCCAATTTGTATTACCTCTTACCGCTTCTAATTGTCTCTCCTAGGATTACCTCTTTACTAAAATACACATGAGTATTCTTTATTGTAATCAAGCTTCAAACCTATACTTCACCTTTACTACATGCAAAAATTATCCTTTCCAATTCAAATTTAGTTGAATTTTGATCTCTTTCTCTTTCCCAAAGAGTGACACTGCGCTCTAATACCAGAAATTGATGTCCTAACAAGTCAAATTCCCACATAATAGAGTTAGAATAACTCTTTTGATGTCTTCAACACTTGAGTTTCTCTCAAACTCTTCAATTGGGCCTAATATCATTCACTAATAGAGTCTTGGACTGTCTATTATGCACCGGTCCAAAATTTAAATTTGTGAACAAAATGCTTATCTTAAGCGCCTGATTTATAATCAGTGCCAAACTCTTTTCACATATCCATGATATAATTTAATTTTTATATAGTGAGGTGCTAACCTTTATCCCACAAGACCAAGTGCTAAATCCTTAGGAGGAAATTTGAGCGGTTTATTGACTTTTCAACTAGCCTTTATAACAAAAAGTAGTTTTATGTTTATAACCTTTGGGGGGTCCAATGATGGATTTTAAAACTCACTTGAGGGGGCTGCGGTGATAGTCACCAGTCAACACATGTCTCTAAGCAGTATTACCTTTATCACTTTAGAGGGATACACCCAATGTTAACCACCTTGCACAATATCCACCCGAAATGGACCATGACCATTGATTTGATACAACCCCCTGATCAGACTATCTAGAATGGATATCCCTTATTCTACTGGTCAAATGTTGTTACACTAACTTTTCATTAATTAGGATTGTCGATCACGTTGTTTGATAAATGATCGATGACTCATGTTTACTCTACAAACTGATAAAGGGTTTTAACCTTGATTTCTAAAAGAATTTAACTTATAATTTCCCCCTGCTCTCAAAACTGAACCTGCAATCCAATATCAAGAAAGGAGTTATAACACACAATTGAACTTGATATTTTTATATCAACAATTAAAATCAATATTAATTTACATGATATAGAGTGAGACATACAATGTTCTAGAAATGGAATTTAAACCATTCATAACTATATTAAATTCCAGGGATAATCTTCTTGGTTCTAAATACATGAATCGATCCTCTCTGGTCCTTCCACACTCAAATCCATCATGCAAAATCTCTTCAAATCACTCTCTCTTGTCCCACACCTTTATCAAATGGCCACACAATTTTTATAGCCGAAGGATTACAATGCATAGAAGCTAATTACCTATACTTTTACCTAGCTGAGTTGACATTATGACTAAGGGCGTACCTGGATGACTATGGTTATTAAAGGTGAAACTAAGGGTGGGTAACCACGCACTTCTCTTTGATGTTACATTTTGGTTATGATACGACTGGGGTCTTCCACCATAACGAACAGTTCCCTACTCGCCTTGCTTAGATCACTCCGTAACTAACTAACTACCCTCCTCGTTCTATTGGTGTAATGAGAGGAGCACTTCAAAGAGTTGAGGTGTAACGATCGATCGTGTACACTGGAAAGTCATGGTTATACTGTTGTTTAAACTACATATCTTCCATATTTAAGGAAGGCAGGTGCATCTATCGGGGGAAGTTAAGACTCTGACCTGGAATTTAATTAGCTTCAGTCCCGATGCCTTGTCCCCTGTTCTCCCAATACTGATGCACCATCCAAGCCCTAGAACATGGCTTGTACATCCGAATGGTTAAGGGTGGTGATCATCCATCTAGTGTTTTGGCAGTCTCATTTCGTTCTTGTGTTTTCGTAGAGGAGATTCTGTATTGAGCATTGTTGCACAGGAAAGGGTTTCCACCTCTGCAATCTTCGTTGGTGAAGTCAACAACAACCCCCATATACCTGGTAAGACCCTATGGAACTATCGAACCTCAATTTTTAACAAGGAAACATAGGGTTCATGAGTATGTTAAAGAGAATTTTTACTTTTTGTAATAGGAGTCAGAGTTTATGTGATCTCTCCCGTCATTCCAGTATAGACCGAGGTAGAGGTTAACATTGAGGGTCCTTGCTTTATACCACCGTGGCCAAGTGCCCTCTATTTGTGTCCCATGGATTTCTTCTGACTCTTTTACTTAACTCTGAGAATGGAAACTATTTCGGAGGCAAACCTATGTAGCACCGAAAGGGTTTATCCATTCGTCCTAGAGAGACACAAGGGTCTATCGTTCTGTCCTCCTCTGTGTTTGATGCATTCTATTTGTAGTAAAGTTAAGGCTTGCTGGTAAATTATTTTTGGAATACTTCCTGGCAAGTTGATTGTTTGTATCTATATATATAATGTCATTGCTCAGATTCTTTATATCTGTTCGTGCAAAGTTCTGTTTATGTAAGATTGATCTTCTTGAATTCACAGTATTATTTCCTATGTTAACCCGTTTTGTTTAAATCTCTGCATGAAAAGGGGTATCATTGTATTAATTGTGGGACTTTGTTTTGTTACGAGGTACCCACCAGAAGTTCCAAGCATCACCTTCCCCAGCTAGGGTCATGATTACAAACCACGCACGACCACTGGAGGTCGCGGCGTTTTTAAGTTAAGTAGTCCAACATCCCTGTGGGCCTCAACTATTTGATTTTATGATTTGAAGTTTAATATTTTGCTAACACTTTCCAGTGATGGCCGAATGTAGGGATTTTTGCTCCTCGGTGCAGGTATTGGCTTCTGTTCAACATGAAAAAGGTACTCGGGTTCCATACAAATGGCTCTCAAATCGCTCAAAAATAATAATTATGGAAGTCTCGATTATGTTCGTAGTGTTTCTGCTGTGATGACTATTTTGGGAAAAACTTATCTAGGACGCTCTATACATTACCCCTGTGATTCATTGTATTAAGAACAATTTACTAGTCGCACTGGCCATTATTGTTGGATCTTATTGATGACAGTCTATGTAGTCTTTTGTTACCGAAAACTGTCTAATTAGACTTTTCTTGGAAAACTTTCTAACAAAATATGAAGTAATTTGTTTGCTAGTTATTCTATAATGGAATCGCTCCCCTATGTTTCAACCCCTTGATTGAAATTCACAGAATGGAAATAAAAGCATATTTTAGTACTGTTCACCCATTGTTAAATATTCAGTATTGTTTCAAGTTTGAACTTATGTGAGCATGTAATGATTCTGTTCGTACGCTGACACATGTTTCGACTCTGCTCAGTTTGAATCATAGAAATATGCGAATATAGCTCTGTTCGTGCATTGTTACCTAAACGAATATGTGTTTCTCTTCTAATGGTTGGATTACACTTACGCATATATATGTTCTCTCTGTTCATTCATAGGTGTGTATATTCGATTCTGATTAAGATTTTGAAACCTATATATATGTATTCGCTCTGTTCGTGTATATCTGAATCTATTTTAAGGTTTGGAAACCTATATATATATATATATATATATA
>ML777253.1:295198-377736 GCA_009831015.1 Picea engelmannii
CTGTAGTGGTCATATCATCAAATTCCACAATGCCCTTTCAAACTAAAGGACTCATAAATCTCCATATTAAGCCATTCTTCCAAAAAACTACTTATTATCTAAAAAAGTTCACAAATCTCCATTTAAAAAACCATTCTTCCAGAAAATACTTATCTCCTCTTTCTATGGTGGAATAGATGTTCTCATATAATCTTGCATGTACATGAAGAAAACACAAATCTGCACATGTATACTAAGTCATTCTTCAAAAACCATTTAAATGAGATGTATTCATATTAGATATAATGAAATGCTCTTTGAAATTATGTGTGAGCTAGCTCACATATACAATACGTGTGAGATTATTTATAAATCTAATTGAATGTTGGTTTTTGTGATTAGTAACCAATTTAGTTAATAGTTCGACAATACCCTGGCTAGAAGGAATTCACTTTGTTGTATGTAGAAAACACAAATGTCCATACTACACCATTCTTGGACAAGAAAGAAAGGAATGCAATTGAAGAAAATTTAGAAACTTTCTCTTTGCTGATGTGGGATAGAGTCTATTCTCAAATATTCAAATGTTCAAGTTCAAAATTAGGTCTTCATCATGATATAACCTTAAATAAGTTTGAATGTACACCATTTAATACAACGATAAACTTATCTAGGGGTTCTATATATTTCAAAATAATTGATCAAAGCGTTGAATAGGAAAGACTAAACTAAAAATTTGAGAAAACAAAAATTTGATAAAAGTAAAAAACATACATTTATGAATCATCCAGAATGAAGACATCCTTGCCAAATCTGGGTGCTTCCTTCACTTCCTCCTCAATCCCAGTCTCCCTCCCAAGCACACTCTTAGATACTCTCTTCTCCACATTGTATGATATAACACATTTCAAATTTGAAAACTTGAAATATTAAATTTAAATGATTATAACACATTAAATTTAAATGATTTTAAGACATTAAATGATACCTGTGAACTCCCACCCTCTTCAAACTCTCCCAATGGGAATTGAGACAAGCCTACCCAAGCAGTAGGATATGGAATAGGGATATGTGAACAACACAACTATGAACTAAAGCTAGGATTCAATGTGTTCACAATTATACAAAATTATAAATGTTGTTGATCTCTTATTCAAAAGAGTGGAGATTGAACAACTATTAGAAAACACATACCTTATTCAACCCATCCAAATTTAAATTTGTCAAATCAAGTCCCCTATGTAACATCCCACTCTTTCGCGCACTGAGCGAACTTATTCATTGAGGACACTTGCTCGCAAGTGATCCAGATTATTATACTTTTGGGCATTTGATTATGATTATGAGGCATTATGAATTGATGACATGTTATTTTGCTGCATTGACATAGACAGGTTCTATTGACTCAGTTTTTCCTGAGTGTGCAGGGTTTTGGAACCTGAGGATGCAAAGGCATCGATGCGACCCCTTGGAATCCGGATCGAGTCAGGGAGTGGACTATTGGGGTTTGATTGTTGTATATATGACATTTGTGCATCTAATTAGATGATATGATTATGGATATATTCTGACATGATTCGTTGATGATGTAGACTGACGATAGCTTGCCGACCAGACTCACATGTGGACTAGAAAGGACACACACGACTACGAGAGACATTGAGGGAGAGGTGTGGACAACAACCCTGCCATAGCCTACTAGCACTCCCACTGTTGCTCGAAATGTAGGTTAATGACTACCTAGTTCGAGAAGACCCACAATGCCGTGAGGGCCGACTGCGACAGTCACTCACGATGATTCTAAAGGGAACACAATAAGGTAGGGGCGTTATTCCTTAGAGGCCCTTAGTCTCCCACAAGATCATTTGGTTGAGTATTGACTCCAGGGGTTTTTGATGTTTACCAAGTCAGTCAAGAGGCGAGTGGCACCCTTGGAGAATGTAGTGTGTCCTGAAGGGCACGTTGTGCAAGGGAAACAAATTGAGGCGAGTGGTAGCCTTGGAGCACGTAGTGCGTCCTGAAGGGCACGTCGTGTAAGGGAAACAAAATGGGGTAAGTGGCACCCTTGAAGTGCCTAGTGCGTCCTGAAGGGAACCTCTCATTGTTAAATAATAAATGAATAAACCTATATGGCCTTAAAATGAATACTGTGATGAGAAAGATTTAAAACAAATTCCCTAATAAAATGTCGCCCGACCTAGGAAATTAAAGTCTAGGTCTAAGAGATACTTGTGATAAAAATAAAAATATATATTTATATAACAATAAAAATAAAAATAAATAAATAATAATGATAATCATCATTAACCATGTGACGAGAAAGGGGTAAACAATTCGTTATTTTATAAAAAAAAATCTTTTGGGGGATAAAATTTAAAAAGGGAAAATAATTGTTTTATCTCATATGTTAATTAAAAATTTATTAATTAAAAAGGAAAATGGGAAAAAGTTAATTTTCTACACCTGCCAATTTGAGTTTTAAATGAAAAGGGAAAGAGGGAAATTTAAAAGAATTACGAAATTAGGAAAAAGGGGGAAACATAAAAGGAAAGGGGAAACACAAGGAAAAAGAAGAAAGTATAACTTAGAAAGGTATCTAACATTTAAGAAATTTCTAAATTAAACTCAACTAGTAAACTAGTAAGGGGGAAAGTCATTAAAACTTGTAAGGGAATATAGGGACACCTAGGAGAAATTCTAGGAATGATTTTAGGTGGGTGAGGGAAATAGGGGTAATTAATTAATTAAGAAAATTAATTTATGGTGCAATGAAGGGGATGGGTGACACATGTACGGGGAGGATTATTATGAATTAAAGTATTGAAAAATAAATTAAAAGGGATTTTGGGAAAGTAATTGACCTAGAAAATCTATATAAAGGAGGGAGGAGGAGGAGGAGGAGGAGGAGGAGGATGGATCTCTTCTGTTATGTGTAATGCTACGCTACAAAATTTTAGACTTGACTGACTTATCTTGTGGGAGTTGGGATACCCAGCTCGGTGAGGAGTGGTAGCTTCACCTTGCGAGGCGAGCTGGGAGCTAGCTGATTCTCTGGTTAGTGTACATGGCCCCTTTTTGGCTTGGGGGGATAAGGGGGAAGAAGAGTACCCCTAGCGCTGGATGTGAGGTACCAATGAAGTATCATCGGTCGAAAAGTGAGAGCTGCACGGAGCATGCAGGACAAAAACTCAGAGTGAGCTACTTGGGATACGATACACTTCCTTTATTTCTGCATAGTAGATTATTAGTATACTTTACGCTCTTAGTCTGTATGTTTAATCCACTAAAGAAAATGATTGACTATCATTTTAATTGATGAATGATTTTCCCCATAGCCTTAAGCTCACTGTTGATTGATTCCCTTGGATTTTGATCCCTGCATGTCTTGATCGTCTTATGGTTTTATTGATTTGTGATGATTTGCGGTTTATATTTTTTTTTCCTTTGTCCCTAACTCATCAGTCTACGCTTGAGCAGTCGGCTAGGAGCCTGGTCTACGGTCATCACTTTGGTGTTAATAGACCTATGGACCTAAACGCCCTACTTTTCTATGTGTGGATGATGAGTGAAGGATGTTTCTGCCCATCCATCTAACCCTGTGATTGTTCTTGGTCAAGTGAGCCTTGCGCCTTGTTGCGTTGATTACCTCTGAGGTGGTATTTCTTCCCGTAGCGAACTTCTTATTATATTCTGCATTCAATCTCTGCATTTTAATGAATTTGTCTCTGTGATTTAAATAAACTTCGTCGGCAAATTTTAATGCTTTTCTAGGAAACTTTCTGTGTGGTGGTTATACTTCTGGTCTGCCCTTACTGTGAAAAATTTCCCCTTTCGTTTTCATGCCTATGGCCAACAATTTTACCCTGGCACCTTGAGTCGATTGGTATTTTTTGAGGTATATGACTAATTTTTTATTCTTTTCTCCATGTTTCTGAGTTGTAATTGTTTCCTGCATTTATACAGTGTTTTGTGTAGCGCTTAGCGGTGTCACTAGATTGTAAATATTGACCAGTTAGACTTGATAAAAGGGTTGGTTTGTTGATGAAGTTGTGTATTGGCTTGTTTCTTCCCTTGTTGTCATCCTTTGGCGTCTCGTCGACCTGTTGTTGGGGTATGAACATTGTTTTCTTGTCGGTATTCGGCTCATAGTGTGTTGGATTTATCTAGAGTCCTCGATCCAGATAGGATGTGTTGTGCCAAGGTTATTGACGTGTCGATCAACTGGGGACGACATGATTCATAATGAGGGGATCATGGTGCACCCTATTGGATAGCGGATAGCGAGAACTTGGCCAGATTCGGTGTGTTCTGTGTGAGTGTTGCAGCAGTATTTTAGGCTTGTTCAACAGAACAGACCAGGATTCTAGGCTAGTGGGCCGTCAGCTTCTACTTTGGGTACCAAGAGAACTAGACCAAAGAAGGGGTGTTGGACATGTGGGGATCCACACTGCCAGTGTGACTTCCTAGTGGAGAGGACTAGAGTGTCTGGATCAGCCGGCCCCACTACCATGGGAGATTTGGGCAAGGCCCATCAGATTCATGCAGCACTGAATAACCGCCAGGCAGAGCACCAATCGACTGTGCTTGAGACATCAGGTATCATCGCTGACCATACCCTTAGTATTTTTATAGATCCTGGTGCTACCGAGAGTTTCATTTCTGGTGCAGTGCTAAAAAGGATTAAGGTAAAGGCAATCGAATAGGATGATTTTAGCTTCGTAGAGATGGCTTCTGGAGCCAAACAGAATGTTGGAGGAAAGGTTACGGGTTGTACCCTCAACCTAGGAGATTTTGTCACCAGGGCCAACCTGTACGTCATGATCTTATGATCTTATGACACTGTGATTGGTATGGACTAGTTGGAATCGCATGGGGCAATACTCAACTGTAAGATGAAGCAATTGATCTTGGTCGATGATGAGGGATAAATACGCATGAGTTTAGGTTGGAACCAAGGAGTTTCCTTGAGGTTAATATATTCCTTGCATCTACGGAAGAGCATGTGCAAGGGTTGTAAGATTTATGCGATCCTTGCGTTAAACGAGAAGGGAGTAGAGGAAGGTATAGAACACCTTCCGGTGGTCAGAGAGTTTGCAGACGTATTTCCGGAGGAGTTACCTAGGATGTCATCAGAGAGGGATTTGGAGTTTACCATAGACCTAAAATCGAGGACTAAATCGATAGAAAGAACGCCTTATCAGAAGTTGACCCCAGAGCTACTAGAGTTGAGAATGCAACTGAATGCGTTGCTGGACCTGGGACTGATACATCCAAGTGTGTCACCATGGGGTGCACCTGTTATTTTCATACGAAATAAGGATGGGTCATGGAGGCTTTGCATTGACTATCATCAATTGAACAAGGCAACGATCATGAATTAGTATTCGTTGCCGAGGATTGATGATATGTTCGATTAGATGAAGGGTGTGACGATGTTCTCAAAGATCGATTTGTGATTAAGATATCACCAGTTACAGATTAAGGAGGATGACGTCCCTAAGACCTCCTTTAAGACGAGTTTTGGGCATTACGAGTTTACTGTTTTACCGTTTGGACTGACAAATGCCCTAGGGGTATTTATGAGTTTGATGAATAGGGTGTTTTGCGATTACTTGGACAAGTTCGTCCAAGTATTCATTGATGATATTCTGATTTACTCTCAGATGACGGAGGAGCATGAAGAGAACTTGCGCTTGGTACTACATTGTCTGAGAGAGCACAAATTGTATGCGAAGTTGTCCAAATGATCATTTTATTAATCAAAGATTCACTACTTAGGGAATGTCATCTCTGACGAAGGTATCATCATGGATCCAGAAAAGGTCAAGGCTATTATGGAATGGCCTACACCGACGAATGTCTTGGAAGTATGCAACTTCATGGGTTGAGAAGGATACCGACGGTTCATCCAGGGATTTTCGAAGATAGAAAATCCAATCACGGAATTGCAGAAGAAGAGAAAGAAGTTCTTTTGGAATGAGAAATGTGCGAAATAATTTCATAGGCTCAAGGAGCTATTGACGACAACACCGATACTAAAGCTCCCTGACATGGATGCAAAATTCTTGGTATGCACTGACACATCCAAGGAAGCCGTAGGCAGAGTCTTGATACAAGATGGTCAAGTGATCACTTACATCTCAAGGAAACTGAGAAGGAATGAGGAGAACTATGGGATGCACGATTTACAGTTGTTATCCATTGTATATGCCTTGAAGGTTTGGAGACATTACCTGGTTGGATGAAAATTTGAACTAAAGATGAACCATTGTGGACTACAACACATCTTTACGTAAAGCGACCTAAACGCATGACAAAAACGTTGGTCGAAATTGCTTAGCGAGTATGATTTTGAGATTTATTACATAAAAGGAACAATGAACCAAGTGGCAGATGCATTGAGTCCGAGACCACACATATTTTTGGTGTTTCCTCTTCAGACGAATCTACGTGAAAATATTCTAACCTTACAATGTGATGATGAATGGTACAAAAAGGTTGAGGATTTTATTAGACAAAACACAATGATGGTCCCAAGATTTGAAGGATTTACATTTGACAACGATGGATTATTGAGGTTTAAAAATCAGATTTACATACCATTGAACAACGAGTTCAGGAGCTTGATACTAAATGAGGCTCATAGAGAAGTTTACATGGCTCACCCGGGAGTCACGAAGATGAGGGCAAACTTTAAACCCTTATTCTTTTGGAAAGGAATGAAGGCAGACATAGTAAAATATGTTTCCATATGTCTAGAATTTCAGTAGGTAAAGGATGAACATAGAAATCCAACAGGATTACTACAACCACATGCTATTCCAGAATCAAAATGGGGGGTTATTTCGATGGATTCTATTGTTGGATTGCCACTGACGGCAAGGAGGCACGACTCGATTTTCGTAGTAGTCGACACTCTGATGAAGAGTGCTCATTTTATTTCTGTGCATAGGATGTATCAGGGACCTGACATAGTTAGAGTTTTCATCAGTGAGAATGTGAGGCTACATGGCATGCATAAGAGGATTATATCCGATCGAGGATTGGTGTTTACTGGACAATTTTGGACTAGTTTCCAAGAGGCCTTGGGAACCCAACTTAACTTCAGTACTGTGTATCACCCGGAGACTGACAGGCAGACCGAATGAATGAACTATACCTTAGAGGACATGTTGCGCATGTACATGATGGACCAAAAAAAGTGTTGGGAGAAATTCTTGCCACTGGTAGAATTCACTTATAACAACAGTTACCAAAGCACCATTAAGATGGCGCCTTTTGAATTTATTTATGGACAACCATGTCAGACGCCTTTGAGTTGGGATTGAATTGAGGATAGGGTCCTGGTGGGACCAGAAGAGATCCAAGAAATGGAAGATCAAATTCAAACAATAAGACACAGGATCAAAGAAGCGCAGGATCGACATAAGAGCTATGCCGATGTGCACCATGTTGACTGTAGTTACGAAGTTGGCGATCAAGTATTCTTGCAGGTAAAATCACATAAGAGTTCAATCAAGTTTGGAAAGGGAGCTAAACTCTCTCCTAGGTTCATGGGATCTTTCGAGATTGTGGAGAGGAAGGGGCCTATGGCTTATCGACTAGCCTTTCCTGATTCTTTGAGGCATATGCACAATGTTTTTTAGGTATCTATTTTGAGACATTATATTAGTGATCCTACACATGTTATTGACATGAGTTCCTTGCAGGTATCAGACAAGGGGGCCCTCAAGGTTGAGATGATCTGCATTCTGGATCATCGCATTAGACAACTATGGCATCGAACAGTAGATCAGGTGAAGGTCCAGTGGGAAAACTATAGTCTGCACTCGACGACCTGGGAGGACACATATGATATCCACCAACAGTTTCCATTTTTGTTTGATAGCTAGACTTATGATACTATGATACACATTATTTCAGCACTTATATACTATGAAACTTCGGGATGAAGTTTAGACCAAGAGGGGGAGTATGTAAAATCCCGCTCTTGCGTGCTCTGAGTGAACTTATTCTTTGAGGACACTTGCTCGCAAGTGATCCATATTGTTATACTTTTTGGAATTTGATTATGATTATGAGGCGTTATGAATTGATGGAATGTTATTTTGCTGCATTGACATAGACAAGTGCTACTGACTCGGTTTTCCCTGAGTGTGCAGGATTTTTGACATCGAGGATGCAGAGGCATCGATGCAATCCTTTAGAGTCCGGATCGAGTTAGGGAGTGGACTAATGGGTTTGATTGTTGTATATATGAAATTTGTGCATATGATTAGATGATATGATTATGGATATATTCTAACATGATTTGTTGATGATGCAGGCTGACGATAGCTTGCTGACCAGACTCACATGTGGAGTAGAAGGGCCACGCACGACTACCAGAGATGTTGAGGGAGAGGTGTGGACAACGACCCTGCCACAACCTACTAACACTCTTGGTTTGGCTCAAACTATAGGTTAACAAATACCTAGTTCGAGAATACCCACGATGCCATGAGGGCCGACTGCGATAGTCACTCACAATGATTCTAAGGGGCGCACAATAAGGCAGGGGCCTTATTCCTTAGAGGCCATTAGTCTCCCACAAGGTCACCTAGCGGAGTATTGACTCCAGGGGTTTTTGATTTCTACCAAGTTAGTCAAGAGGCACGTGGCACCCTTGGATCACGTAGTTCATTTTGAAGGGAACGTCGCGCAAGGGAAACAGATTGAGGCGAGTTGCACCCTTGGAGAATGTAGTGCATCCTGAAGGGCATGTCGCACAAGGTAAATAGAATGGGGTGATTGACATGCTTGGAGTGCCTAGTGTGTCTTGAAGGGCACGTCGTGTTGTTAAATAATAAATGAATAAACCTATATGGCCTTAGAACGAATACCGTGATGAGAAAGATTTAAAACAAATTCCCTAATAAAATGTCATCCAGCCTAGGAAATTAAAGTCTAGGTCTAAGAGATACTTGTGATAAAAATAAAAATATATATTTATATAAAAATAAAAAGAAAAATAAATAAATAATAATGATAATCATCATTAACCATGTGATGAGAAAGGGGTAAACAATTCCTTATTTTATAAAAAAAAATCTTTTGGAGATAAAATTTAAAAAGGGGAAATAATTGTTTTGTCTCATATGTTGATTAAAAATTTATTAATTAAATAGGAAAAAGGGAAAAAAGTTAATTTTCTACGCCTGCCAATTTGATTTTTAAATGAAAAGGGAAAGAGGAAAATTTAAGAGAATTAGGAAACTAGGAAAAAGAGGGAAACATAAAAAGAAAGGGGAAACATAAGGAAAAAGCAGAAAGTATAACTTAGTAAGGTATCTAGCATTTAAGAACTTTCTAAATTAAACTCAAATAGTAAATTAGTAAGGGGGGAAGTCATTAAAACTTGTAAGGGAATATGGGGACACATAGGAGCAATTCTAGGAATGATTTTAGGTGGGTGAGGGAAATATGGGTAATTAATTAATTAAGGAAATTAATTTATGGTGCAGTGAAGGGGATGGGTGACACATGTATGGGGAGGATTATTATGAATTAAATTATTGAACAATAAATTAAAAGTGATTTTGGGAAAGCAATTGACCTAGAAAATCTATATAAAGGAGGGAGGAGGAGGATGATGGATCTCTTATGTTATGCGTAACGTTATGCTGCAGAATTTTAGACTTAACTGACTTAGCTTGTGGGAGTAGGGATACCCATATTGGTGAGGAGTGGTAGCTCAGCCTTGCGAGGCGAGCTGGGAGCTAGCTGATTCTGTGGTTAGTGTACATGGCCCCTTTGCGGCTCAGGGGGTTAAGGGGGAAGAAGATTACCCCTAGCGTTGGATGGGAGGTACCGGTGAACTCTCATCGGTCGGAAAGTGGGAGCCGCATGAAGTGCGCGGGACAACAACTCAGAGTGGGCTACTCGGGATACGGTACACTTCCGTTATTTTTGCATGGTAGATTATTAGTATAGTTTACGCTCTTAGTCTATATGTTTAATCGGGTAAAGAAAATGATTGACTTAAATCATTTTAATTGATGAATGATTTTCCCCATAGCCTTAAGCTCGTTGTTGATTGATTCCCTTGGCTTTCAATCCCTGCATGTCTTGACCATCCTATGGTTTTATTGATTTGTGATGATTTGCGGTTTATATTTTTTTTTTCCTTCATCCCTAACTCATCAGTCCATGCCTGAGAAGTTGGCCAAGAGCCTGATCTACGATCGTCACTTTGGTGTTAATAGACCTATGGATCTAAATGCCATGCTTTTCTATGCATGGATGATGAGTGAAGGATGTTTTTTCCCAGTCGTCTACCCCTATGATCGTTCCTCATCGAGTGAGCCTTGTGCCTTGCTACATCGATTACCTCTGAGGTGGTATTTCTTCTTGCAATGAACCGGTTATTATATTTTGCGTTCAATATCTGCATTTTAATGAATTGATCTCTGCGTTTTAAACAAATGTCGTCGGTAAATTTTAATGCTTTTCTGGGGAAATTTCTTTGCGGTTGTTATACTTCTAGTCTGCCCTTACTGTGAAAAATTTCACCTTTCATTTTCACACCTATGGCCAACAATTTTACTTTGGCACCTTACTTGACTCGATTGGTAGTTTTCGAGGTATTTGACTACGTTTTTATTCTCTTCTCCATGTTTCTGAGTTGTAATTTTTGCTTGCGTTTATACTGTGTTTTGGGTAGTGCTTGGCGGTGTCACTAGTGGTGGTTCTACTGTGTGATTGGGGGCGTAGCTACTATGCTTATACCTACAATTATATATTTATTTAAGGACAACGGCCCGTGTTTCCATTCTATTCTGTATAATGTACAACGTTTTTATTTAGGGGTAATGCACTTCGTGTCTAATAGCAGTGATGGCGATTTCATTTTGTGCCTTTAATGAAATTGGAAGGTGAGTTTACCATGGGGAATTTAACCCTCCTTATTCTTGATTTCATGTTTACCTCTGTTGTTGAACAAATCTTCCTTTATTTTATAGAATTCAAGCAACCAATCGAATTTCCTTCTATTATACAATGATATTTTTATTACACGAGATTATTAAGGTACTGTGTTTATGCCAGAGTTAGGACTGCCATTGTTGCTGGATGAGACCACGTTTGCCAAAGTGTCACCTGGTGATTTTGCCATTTTCCCAGGGCTGCGATTTTCCATTCGTTTGGATAGAAATGATTGCTTATCGCCTGGCGAATTTTCCACTGGTGAAGGATGTCATTCGATGCCCTTTTAACCTCAATGATTTCCTTGGACCTCTGTGTTTTTTTTTGGCCACCAAAATCTGACGGGGATCTCTGCAATCTTCCATGTGAAGGTTGCGTTTACCTTCTCTGCAATGTTGCTCCATTCCCTTTTTAATTGACAGTCAGTGCATAAATTTGATTAAGGATGCATTTTATATTCAGTTGTATTTTATTTAGATTACCTGGTGACTTATCACTCTACATGCATTCCAATTTATTTTTGACAGCCAATGTGTAATTAAACCATAGTTTTACAGCAATGATAATTTACATTTACTTTACACAGCAATTTCTTATATTTTTAGACAACCAGATATTGGATTCTGCGTTGACGACAATCGAATTAGCATTTTCTAAACGACCAACTAATTGTTTCGGTGTTCTTACCCTTGAGTTTTAATTTTACCTGACAACGTGTCTAATTGGCATTATTGTTTTGGGACAACTTCCCTCCATTTTAATTAGCAGTAATAAGTATTGTTGTAGGACATTGTTTAGAAATTGCATTGACTGCATTGAATGGCTCTAAATGACATTAATTATGATCAGGCATATGGAAATTAAATATCTTTAGACGAATATGGCATTAAATCTCATTAAATGCATATGGCAGTAAACCTCATTGAATGTGTATGGCTTAATTTCTCATTGAAGGTATATGGCTTTCATGGCATTGTCACTTCTTAGAAAATTATTTTTAATGTTAATAGACAAGTATCATTTTGGTATGGTTCGTATAGATAGACAACATGTGGTAATTAAATGTTTTAATAAGTGTTTCATTGTTGCATTCTGCATTGATATAGTTAATGTTGTTATATGATGTCAATTGCTAGTTAGATTGTAAATTTGGGATTAATTTACAATTGTCCATTTAGATCTTAATTAATGATTAAATGAGATTTTGATAATGTTAGATTGATTGTAATAATGTCTAAATTGTAAATTTTAGACTTGTGAATCAGATTTGTTTTAAGGATTAAATTAGAATTGCAATCTATTAACTAGTAGTAATACTCACTTGCTAAATTTGATATGTGGTTAATGCTAATTTTTATATATTGGTTGTCTAATTTGGTAATTTAGACTAGCTAAAATAGAACTGTATGTCATATTAATTTGGTTTGTAAATCACTGACTTTGTGATTTAGATTGGTTAAAGTAGATCTGTATCTAACACTAATTTAGATTGTAAATATTGACCAGTTAGACTTGATAAAAGGGTTGGGTTGTTGACGAAGTCATGTATTGGCTTGTGTCTTCCCTTGTTGTCATCCTCTGGCGTCTCGTCGACCTGTTGTTGGGGTATGGGTGTGGTTTTCTTATCGGTATTCGACTCCTAGTGCGTCAGATTTATCTAGAGTCCTCGGTCCAGATAAGATGCATCGTGCCAAGGTTATTGACGCATCTATCACCTAGGGACGACATGATTCTGGATGAGGGGATCATGGCATGCCCTATTGGATAATGGTGAACGCGAATTTGGCCAGAGTCGGTGCATTCTGTGTGAGTGTTGTCGAGCGTTGTAAGTTTCTTTTGGTGCATGGGTGGAATGCCTTCATGCGTTTGGTTCGCATTCCTTGAGGTTCTATTCTTGTTCATCAAGGCCATTGTGTCAAGAGGGGGAAGTTGTCCCTTAGCTTGTAGGTGTGTCTTGTTTGCGTCAGGCAGGTAGTCATTCCTCCTTTTTGTCCTATGCATGTTTCACCCCATTTCCCCTATTCCAGTGAGTGGAGTCATAGTTTCTTATTTTCTGGACTATGTGCTTGCATTCACCATCAGTGGGGTGGTTAAACTGTTGTCATTGTCACCTTCTTTCCTTAAAAAAAAAAAAAATCACTGTTGCTTTGCTTGTAGTCGTAAAGAGGGGGTTGTTACACCCTACTTACTGGAGATCCATTTAACATATCTCCAAAATTCAATTAATGGAAATAAAAAATCGATTTAGATACAATGATATCTAAATCTAGAATTAGAAGTAAACTATCATAAAATGCGTAAAACATTTCCTAACTAGAACACATACCAATCTGCGGTTCGGGTCATCATTATGAATGCCCTTCTTCCAACCATCCTAGCAAAATTTTGCATACTCCAAAACATTTTCTACTGACATTGTATCTAACTTCGCATCTATTTTATAAAAAAATGTGGCATGAGAATTGGATTATGCTCACTGACGGTTCATGCCAACATCAACACCATAAAAAATCGCTTCCAAATTTTCCCCGATTGCATTCCTGAACTCTTTGCCAACCTCTGATGTAGCCTGCAACTCTGAAAGTGAAGCAAATTCCCCTGTTGGGTGAGGTACTAAAGGTTGTGGAGGCCTCGACAATGATTCACTTTGATATTCCCCTTTGCGATCATATGTACGTCCTTTACCAGTCCCATAATATTTGGACGGTAAACTAGTATAATTAGGGTGCATGTGCAATAAAAAATCTGCAAAAAAGTGTCTTGCAAAATAGTGTGGAACCTCATCGTTCCAAGACAATTTTCCATATGCCGCCAAAAATCTGTTATACAGATGTCCTGCAATATCAGGGTGCTTAAAATATTACACCTTCAACATATTCCGCTTTGGGCCCTCTTTGAAATTGAACATCGAAATGGCGTCTTCTTTTGAATTTCTATTTTTTATTGTCTCCCATTTATTAGGGCCCATCACCTCTGACTTTCACCACCTCATTAGATCGAAAAAACTGTCAGCGGTTGGCCCCATATTCTTATATGTGTCCATAAAGTTTTCTAATGAATGAAAAACAATTTGCAAGCTTTGTTTACTCTCCTGAGGGAGTTCCAAGACCACCAAATCATTTTCCAACCTCCTTTTAACACCTGAGCATCTCTCAAGTGTCATTTATTTAGTAATCCCTTCCCACGGAAGTTCATCACCAACATCCGAAGGATAGGTGGACGTAGGCATGTAATCTTCTATTTCTTGATAACGCAGCCTCCTAAATCCACCTTCACCCTCTGTACCGACATTTGAATCTTTGTGACAACTACTCTATCTTTCATTGTCATCCCTTGCTCTAAAATCATTGTCTACACACACATTTGAAAGTAATTACAACATTTAACTTCACATAAATTTAAATACACAAAAATATAACAAAAATAAACAAAATCAAAGAAAATTACCAGGAATATTCTCTTGTCCTGAGGTATTCCCTACATTCTTAGGTGTAGGAGTATCAATGTGCAACCTATCTAAGAAGGCTACATCCATACCAATTGCTTGACTAGGTTCTATAGTTGATCTATTCACAGACTTGTTTGAATATCTCTTCCGACGATATTGTTGTTGGTCACTTAGAGTCTTAGTCGAAGAAGGAGTTCTTGTTCTTCCTTCTTGGGATAACGTAGAGAGTTTGTGAGGAATTTTTGGAGAATTATTTGTCGACATATCTCCTCAATATCTATCCACAATGCAGAATTTATCAATAAAAATGCAGAGATGTACCCAAGTTCAAGCAATTAAAAACGCAGAGAGAAATCAAAGTTTTAATCAATCAAGCCGCAAATGTACTCATTCATAATAAGGCGCAAAGACTAAACATTCAACCATGAATCAATCAACTCAAAGATAAGTAAGGGATAGACAACAGGGAAAATTCTTATCCTTCACTCATCATCCATGCCCAGAAAAGAAGGGCATTTGAATCTATAGGTATTTAAACAACGAAGTGATGACCCTTGATTCGACTCTTGCCCGACTGCTTAGGCACAGACTGATGACTAAAGGGATAAGGGACAAAAGATATAACCACAATATTTTCATAATAATCAATAAAACCCACACATAGAATTCATTGAAATCAAAATTTGGGTTCCCCAAGGGAAATCAATTCAAAATAACAACAAGCAAGGGGATTCATTAAAAGTTCCCTATGGTTGGATCCACTAAAAAAATGTATTAGAACATTTCTGTAAGATTCCTTAAAAGTTCCCCATGGTTGGATCCACAAAGACCACATATAATGAAATGTATTAGAATCCCCAAAACAAAGAGTTTAATCTTCATAACCTTACACACCCACTAATAACATCAACATGTTTTAATCACAACGAGGTGAAGGTATTGCATGAACATGGATTATATGCCATTGCTTTAAAGTTCCCATTAGCATTGTTTAAATGTCATTTAGTTTTTATACTAATTCCTTTATTGTCATGTTACATGGGATGGGTTTGAGGGTTTTTCGTATTCCTAATATAAATTAAGATGAGGTGGAGCAATTGTAATATTTGTGAGGCTTAGTTGGAGTTAGAAATCTAGATAAAATATAGTCATATAAGGTGGAAATTCACGTTGATTGAGAGCAATCACAAAAATAATTCTAAATGTAAGTGCATCATAAACTATTGTAAACATAGTAATGTGAGTTTTAATGGGATATATATTTTGAAGAAGATGCAATTGAGTGAATCTTAATTGTCACAAAATTTATGGTGCTAATGAGGCCTATTTCTACAAATAGTAATGTGAGTTTTAATGGCATATATATTTTGAAGAAGATGCAATTGAGTGAGTCTTAATTGTCAAAAACTTAATGGTTCCAAATGGTAATGTCTACAATGGTGCTAATGGAGTAGTTTAGGTGATATTATTTGATAATATAGAAAATTATATACATAACTGTGAAACATTTTATGGTCACCTAATGTTACATAAAGGGACCTAATTTTACGATAAACTAAGGGATTTCCACTAAGGGATTTATACCTAATTGTTACATAAAGGAACCATATTTCCACTAAGGTCCATTTCTTAACTATAAACTCCCTAACTCCCTTTCTTGATATAGTTTTGAGTTTATTTGTTGTTGATTATTAAACCTAACATAATATCCCTCCATGTCCAAAGTTTCACAAACAACAACAACAATCTAGGACACAACAAAGTAATATGTGATTAAAAAATAAAGTAGTTTTAAGTCCTCTTCAATTTTCAAGAATTCAATCAGTTGCTGACTTAAACGCCAAGCATATTACATTAAATGTTGGTCGGATAAATTTCAAGGAAAAACCAAATCTACACAAGTGTATATATTCTACAGGTTGAGGGAATGACTACAGTGAATATACTACCTATGTTTCACAGTTTGTTTTCTATTTGTTGTGCTATATCAATGCATATTTTCCATATCATATTACAATGTAATATGTCATAACATATTACAATGTAATATGTCATAACATATATTACTATATAACATATTACATTGTAATATGTTATAACATATTACAATGTAACATATTATTTCCTAGTAGCCTTGTCACACCCCGAGAATCAAATCTTCATAAGGTTTGACTTTTGTAAGTTCTTGGAAAATACAATGCACCAACAATTTAAATATTTTAGGGGTACCAGGTCATTCAGGTACCAATCTCACTTGATACATATGTTAATCCATAAAAACTACTCACATTAGGGTTATTTTAATTCAAGGATGGTTAATGACCAGCCAACATGTTGCTCTCCCAAACATTGAGTGGTTGTCTATGGTATGAGAACATGTCACTAGTGAAGGTTTTTTGCAATTTGTAAACTCTTTTATGTCTAAATTAGACTTTATTATCCACAATGAAGTATTCGTTATAATTATTCCTTTAGTCAAAGGGTCACTACAATTGCAAAACAACATCAGAGTGGGAGACTAAATATGTATGTTTATAAATTATTTATTAATGTCCAAATATGTATGTTTATAGTATATTTATTAAATTTAAATATGTATGTTTTAAATTTTTTCCATTGTATGTATATTACTCTATTTTACTCTAATATTACATATGAAAAAATGGAATTATAAATTTAATTCCTACAGATTTGTAATTTTTATAAAACAAAAAATTTTTGAAATAAAAACATGAACAGTTTGTAAAAAGGCAGAGATGTACCCAATTTCAAGCAATTAAAAACACAGAGAGAAATCAGAGTTTTAATCAATTAGGCTGCAGAGGTACTCATTCATAAGAAGGCGCAAAGACTAAACATTCAGACATGAATCAATCTACTCAAAGATAAGGGATAGACTACAGAACAAATTCTTATCCTTCACTCAGCATCCATGCACAAAAAAGAAGGGCATTTGAATCTATAGGTCTTTAAACATCGAAGTGACGACCGCCGATTCGGCTCCTGGCTGACTGCTTAGGCAAGGAATGATGACTAAAGGGTTAAGGGATAGAAGATAAAAACACAATATTTTCATAATAATCAATAAAACCCACACAAAGAATTCATTGAAATCATAAGTTGTGTTTGCCAAGGGATTTTCATTCAACTCAAAGGTTTATCATTCACAATGAAAAGTTTATCAATAAAAATGCAGAGGTGTACCCAAGTTCAAGCAATTAAAAACGCAGAGAGAAATCGAAGTTTTAATCAATCAAGCCACAGAGGTACTCGTTCATAAGAAGGATCAAAGTCTAAACATTTAATAGTGAATCAATCAACTCAAATATAAGTAAAGGGATAGACAACAAGAAAAATTATTATCCTTCACTCATCATCCATGCACAGAAAAGAAGAGCATTTGAATCTATAGGTCTTTAAACACCGAAGTGACGACCGTCGATTTGGCTCCTGGACAACTGCTCAGGCACGAACTAATGACTAAAGGGATAAGGTACAAAAGATAAAACCACAGTCTTTTCATAATAATCAATAAAACTCACACATCGAAGTCATTGAAATCAGATGTTGGGTTTGCCAAGGGAAATCAATTCAGTAAAACAATAAGAAAGGGGATTATAGATACAAGTTAATAATTTATTAATGGTAGGAATGAGTGATATATATTTTGAAGAAGATGAAATTGAGTGATTCTTAATTGTCACAAAATTTATGGTGGTAATGAATCCTATTTCTACAAATAGTAATGTGAGTTTTAATGGGATATATATTTTGAAGAAGATGCAATTGAGTGAGTATTAATTCTCAAAAAATTAATGGTCCCAATGGTAATGTCTACAATGATGGTAATGGAGTATTTTAGGTGATATTATTACATTATCTTTGTGATCTAGAAAATGCTTTTCTAGGATGTTTTGTTTTGAAATTTGATCATTGAATATATTTTCCATATTTTCCAATATATTATCCATATTTTCCAACATGCATAGTTTACTTGTTATAATGTATAATATATTATGGTTGACTGGGATACTGCATAGGATCTTCTCGATAAATATGATAAATATTTGAGTGAGTTAAAGTTTAAATATTTAATAATAATATTGTTTTTATATAAAGCAGGTCATTATTTATAATTCTAAGACTTTGCAAAACTGGTGATATTTTGAAAGGGGCATACAAAGAAGATGAAAATAATGGTAGAAGTGCACTATTAAGGGTATTACTACTATGATCAAAGCAAGTAGAACGTGAATACATCAGGTATGTATGTGAAACACGATACACCTTATTAGGATAAGAACTAGTATTGAGTGCAAGTAAGGTAATCAAGCGTATTAGTACTAACCAATTAGCATGCTATGTTATCGGTAACTCCTAATCAATTGATTACATAAAGAGTTGTTGTTATACTAGTAATGAACATACCATTGCAAGGATACATGATATCTATAATAACTATGATTTAAGGCTAATGAATCTTAGTAACAATCTTAAAAGCATTGATTAACAAGACTGTAATCAAAGAAATATGAGCTTGCTTAGTTAGCTTGAATAAGATGTAAGTGATTCCACTAAGAGTTATGGATTCCAAGCTGTTACAGTCTAGTCATTGTGTTTAGTTTAAGCATTTGTATTACACTAATATGAGATCTATAACATATCTTGTATTCAAGCAAGTATGGGCAAAGGGTAATCATACTAGTATCATTACGTTTAATGAAGGGTCCATGTTTCTTATATCATTACTTAGGGAATAATCGTGATATTATAACGAATATGGGATTAGATATCTAGTCATATATTACACTTTAATCGAGTCTAATACAGGTCCATATAAGCTTACAACCTATTGGATACAGGAGTATGTATTCCCGTAATCGATTACAGATAGCTAATACTGGTAAAATAGTATGGTTTCCTTTATCGAATGGGCTATGCCTTATATTACAATGGTTGAAACATGGGTAATAAGCATAATCAATACATGTGTGTAAACAACTTAGGTATTAGCTTAGCTTTAGTTGTGTATAGTTTATTGGAATAGGTTGATCATCCTATATGTTAAACAATATTGGTTTCATTACCATTAGTTACATGGACTAGAACAATGATACACATTGAATACTTAAATCTATGTAATATGAGTAGTATTGATTACTAATATTAACTACAAAATGGGGTTATGACTATGTGTTGAATACACTGTGATACCTTGTTTCTGAATATGGTTAATGTATGTGTTTGATTACATATCTACTTATTAAGATCTATAAAAACCTATGTTACTTTGATTATGTATTACTTGCATCATTCATTTCTATTCCTATGTATAAGATGGGCTATTGATTTTCCATAATTCCTATGGTATCCATACTCATACGGTAAATACACGCCTTCTTATAGGAAAAACATTCATATATGAAAGTAGTAATAACATAAGATATTGAATATGGAGTATCTTATACATGTCTAGTCTGAGAAATGGTCTTGACACTACTCATTCTACTTCCCAATTTGATCAAGTTGAAGATAGAGATATACTGATGACCTGTGGGAATAAAGGATGTCGATAATATGCATACTTCAAAGGGCAGATCAAAGTATTCAACTTTGTTTACATGTATCAAGATAACAAGAGATATTCCAATTACATCATGTTCTTAGTACCCGACCCCATCTATTCCCATTAGTTTATGAGATAAGTACCAGGTAAAGCAGTGTGAATCATGTTTACCTAATCAAGCATTCATAGAAAAAGTTGTAATAAACCTATATGAGGTTCATAGATATTACAGTAATCAAATCACTTAAGCTTCATATTCCATGGACTCACGAGTATTACATGTTGTAAGCTCTACCTTATTTCCATAATCCTATCCTCTTTCTAATATAGGCTAATACATAAGTTGTGATTGCTTACAAGGATAAGCTAGATAAGAAATGGGTATAACACTTACCATGGATACGAAAGCATAGAGTAAGATTGTATCCTTACATCAGTATTGGCTCAATTCCCATGAGATTTGTAATAAATATCAAGCATGTATGATGTCAATACACTATATAACCTATGTGATTGAATATGTTATGTATTAATCATACCAGTGAAGTTGAACAGTACTAGTACCATATAAGCTTGGAATCAAACATGATAACACAATTAAACAATGGATTTCATACTAATATGTACGTACTAAGATCTCACGACACCGATATGTACAAGATCAATACTTGGAGATATATACTAGTTACACTCTTATCTGATTCATTGTATAGATCAATGGGATTCATTCATCTCATAATGAGCACCTATGTAAGCTGACTGTTCTATAGGTTGTATACTTTATAGTAGTGATTGATTACTACATGCCCTATGAACCAACTAGGATCTTCTCTAATATATGAATACTTCCATTTGAGATGTAGCCACTATCGATTGCTTATGTTCCCGTAGTCACCCTACAATCTTAGTATGGTACTGATCAAATTAGGCAGATAAGATACCACTTATATTCATTCAATGGGATTACTTATACCAATCATACCTACCCCGAGTAGAAGGCTAAGATAGACCGGTGAGAAAAGGGAACAAGGGATAGTGACACACTTACTACGATAGGTAGTATATCAATAATATGGAACTCATTTCATCTTAGCTAGTCTCAATACACATAGGTTCTCGGCTATGGGTATAAGTAAGCAACTTGACTGGATTAGTACTAAGCCCAATGCTTATGTAAGTTGAATGATAATTACACTCACACGGGGTATATACACATTACAATAATAATAAGGAGGATTCCATAATAAATATGATTAAGCATACGATATAAGTAAAGGTTCGAGGCTATTTGTCTAAGGATTACAATACTAAGCTTAATCTAGTCTAACTATGATGGGTTTCATTACTATACCAATGCATTGTGCTGGTATGATCGAATCGTAATCAGATAAGTATGATTCCCATTAGAGTGATACATGTTATAACTATGTGTAATAGACATAATATACCAATACTGATACTAAGTTCAATGGGCAACAACATGGTAACATAAGAGATATAGAAACTATGATTACTAGTAATACACGTGTTGCAATGAACAACATTGGTTATCACTTAATCTGATTAATGGCATTACTACTATATCTACCTAATGATCTCATATACAATGCAAGTTGTTAGTTTTTTCCTATGGGAATTAAGTAACATAGATGTGTTGTAATAGGTAATGGTAGAATAGAAAGAACAAGTATGACATCAACTCTAAGCTATTGTATAGGGGAAATGATGTAGGAGCATCTCTCCACATCAGCCAGCCAGCCAACCAACCACATCAGTGCACTCATTCAAGGCTGAAGAGAGGCGTAGCCCTCGTTTTCAATTTTGAATTTGAATGTAATTAAATTTTTTCAGGCTGTTGAGCCGTAGAGCCGTGCCTTTACACAGGCTGTAGGTAGATAGGCCTTTAAATGTTTGTAAAGGCTAAGATCTAGATCCGATCTATGGACTAGACAACCCATTCAATGTAATTGAATAGGGTAGGTAGATTGGAGGGAAGAGCTCAAAGAGCCCCCTCATGTAAAAGATCCATTTTCGATCTCATTTTGAGAGAGAGAGAGAGAGAGAGAGAGAGAGAAAGTGGGTAAGAGTTAGTAGAGAGTCTGCAAGGAGAGAGGAGAAGAGAAGGAGCTGAGACCTTGTTACAGGCCGTGCTCAGGAACACCTTGTACAAACATGCATTTTCCATTTAATATATAAACAACAGTTTTTCCTGCAAATATTGTCTGTGTTGTGTGAATGTCTGTGAGTGTTCTTTATGTGCTGTGAATGTATGCTATGTTTATGAATTTGTAGGAGTTGTTTTGATTTCAGGCTTGAGAGGTCTTTAAGGCTTCATACCAGGAGGGTGTGACAGAACACTGCGAGTTCTGATAGCCGTGCATAGGGGGTGCATTTATGAACTCTGTGGAGTCAGACAGAGGCGTGCCAGGTGGGCACAGAAGTTGAAATCAATATCTTGGAAGAAAGACTTGTGAGGTTGTTGAATACCTCAGAAGGCAAGGCTGTGGAGTAGAACACAATTGCAGATAGAATCTCTAAGGAGATCTGTGAAGCTCTACCAGGTGGGCATTGAGTCAGTGCAAGGAGTGCACAGAAGAACTCTACTGTGAGTTCTGTATAACTCTGCCAGGAGGGCATTGAGATAGTGTGCAGATAGGCACAAGAAGATAACTCTGTTGAGTTTTGTATTCTGGAAGAAGAGTCCAAGGAGAAGGAACTTCACAGGGTTGCTGAACACCCTGAAAGTCTCAACAAGAGGTTTCTTGAGGGAAGGATAGCCAGGAGGGCATCCCAATTCTCCATTTGAGGGAGAAAGGAAAAAGGATGAGTTTCCTTGGAGGTCAAAGCTATAGGAAAGCTCGGGGGAGATAGCACCTTTGTGTGCAGGTGAAGACTCTGCAGGAGTGCAGATGTCAGAATCCCTTGAGGATTCGAAGGATAAGCTCAGGAGGAGTAGTGATTTCAGCACATGAAGCCGTAGCTGGAAGGAGGTGCAGAAGCCGCAGAACTCTTTGAAGAGTTCAGAGTTCCCAAAGCTCGGGAGGGACAACGTTTTCCTATACGCGCGAGAAGACTCAAGTCGGAGAGTTCGCAGAGAAGAAAAGAAGGCAAAGGTTGAGGCCTTTGGCCACTTGGAATTCTTCCAAGTGTAGGAGGAAAGCATTCAAGCTCAAGAGGAGGCATAGTAGCCATTCGATCAGACTGTAGAAAGGATCTGGACTGTTGAGAGTTTCACGTCCAGGGAGTAGCAGAGGAGTGCACAGGAGAAAGGATATGGACCGTCGGATCTTGGTCCAATTACCCGTCAGCCGTTGGATCTGACAGGAGCTGCACGAGGTTTAAGCCTTTGTGAACAGGGAGAAGGAAGTCTCGAAGAGTTAGCTTATCAGGATATCAGAAATCAGGATATCAGAAGTCCTGAGGACAGGAGTTTAGGAATTCCCAGGTTGAAAACCCCAAAACAGATATGATCCATCCATCGGTTGGGACACGTGGTAGAGATCGAGAGCCGTCGGCATTTCGGAGTTTGGAACTTCGGGGATCAAAGGGACAAGATGCCGAGACATTTCAGCATTTGATTTCATGAAATCGTGAAATGATTGAGGACTGTCCATCATAGGAGGATGCGTGGCGTAAATCCAAGAATTCGGGGAAACTCCCGAAAGGCAAGGCCATTTCGGCATTTTGGGAATCGACACTTCAGGAGTCGAGAGACCAAGAGATCGAGCTCTTGAGTCACGAAACCCCAAAAGGAACTACGGTCACATAAGGGGAGGTCATATGGACCAAAGGTCTAGCCCAGGGGGCTAGCTGAAGTTAAAGTCGTTTCGACGAATCGGGATATCAGTGATCGGGGAATCAAGAGAACAGGGGATTCTCGTTATTGGGAATTAGGAAACCCCGAAGCCTGAAACCACATTTCCTGTGGGGAAATTGTTCATGGTTGTGTTGGGGCCATGAGGGAAAAGGAAGGACCTGTGGATCGATTTTAAGAGAGATTCTAGTGGGAATCGAAAGAGTCGCTTCGGCTCACGAACTAGACAGAACGATCTTGTGAGTGGACATGGCGCGTGTGCCCTACGTCAGTGTGGTATCAGAGCTAGACTTCACTTGTATATTTAAGGTGAAGCGATGATCCGGATTTATGCAGGAACGGAATGTAAGAAGAAAATAACAGAGTGTGCACAATAGTATTGCAGAGAACACAGTGATACAGTAAACACACACTTCTATTAATTAATGAAATAGAGAAACTGTAAAACTGTTGAACAATACATAGCTAGAATGGTGGTAGCATATCCCTGATAAGAGATGTGGCGGCTACACTCATATGTGACCAAAATTATTCCAAAAAGAGGCCAAAGGACCTTATTTATCAAAAGCAGGAAGGTAGAAACCAAAAACCTAACCCTAGAAGATGAAATGCCAAAAGTCAAGTGGGCCCTGTTTGGGTAAGTTAGTCCATCAACTTCCCAGAGTCATAGCTATTGCATACGATCTCCGTTTAGGGCGCATGATAGCTTGTTGGAAAGATCTATCCGAGGCCTACAATGCTCGAGAAAAAATAGCATCATAGATGCTATTTTGCGAGAGCAACATACCCAAAAAAACATCGTTTAGGGCCTCAAAATGGCCCCGGAAGTTCAGGACCCAAAAAAACTGCTAAAAATAGTAAATTACCAGAAATGCCAAAAATCTGTTCTGAGCTAGATGGAAAGGTTGGCAGCCATCGATACCCATCTGGATCATTCCTCCCCCCTTAAGAAGCAATGGTCCCCATTACGTCAAGTGTCGGGATAAGATGGGGGAATTTGAGTTAAATTTGGCTCCGGGTGAGCCACTTTCCCTGATGCAGGAACTGCCCAGCCTTCACGACTCATTAGAGCTGGACACATTGCTGGCGAGTGCCCTTGACCTGTGAATCCATGATCTGATCAACTTTTTCCTTCTCCAAATAGTCAGGGTTGAGTTCTGTTGGTGCCAACTGCTCGACCACTTTTGAGGTGTCCAGCAATGGTGGAAAATAGGGGCGAAGGAGCTCAACATTGAATACAGGGTGCAAGCCAAGAAATGGAGGGATGCTTAATTCAAAATCATTATCCCTGATAGCCTTGGTGATAGTATATGGCCCATAATGAAGTGGGCGTAGCTTGCGATGACGTCCCATGAGTCTTTCTTTCTGCAAATGCAACCAAACCTTATCACCCACCTGGTATGTGTGTGGCATCCGATGCTAGTCATGATGTTGCTTGTACTTGGCATTGGCTTTTTCCAGAATGTCATGGACTTGTTGGCGAATGTGTTGGATCTGTTCCACAAATTTGGTGGCTTTCTCAACTTCAGTCTGAGCCCGATAAGATGTTGCCTACGTGGAGGAAATGGGTAGAGCTACATCGATGGGGGGCAATAGTTGAAACCCCATGCATGCTTGAAAAGGACTATGACCGGTAGAGCTGTGAAGGGCTTTGTTGTAGCTATGTTGAATATATGGCAGGTTCTCGTCCCATGTGCGGGGGTGTTTAGAATTATACATCCGTAGGATATGCACAATCATGTGATTCACTACTTCTGTCTGCCCATCAGTTTGGGGATGGAAGGCTGTCGAATGTGTGAGCTTGGTATCCATAAGTGACCAGAGGTTGGACCAAAATGTGTTGAGGAACCTGCTGTCGTGATCTGAAATAATAGTCTGGGGTAGCCCGAAATGTACCCAGACACGTTCAAAGAAGAGATTAGCAGTGGCTTCGGCAGAGATACTTTTCTTGCAGGCAGACAGAATGGCCAATTTAGAGAAGCAATCCATGACCACAAACACACAGTCATTCCCATGCTTGGTTGGAGGCAGTCCTGACATGTAATCCATGGAAATAGATTCCTAAGGCCTATTGGGAACAGGAAGAGGGGTATACAACCCTTGCTTCTTAATGGATGGTTTGGCGATGGCGCAGGCAGTGCAGGATCTGATATACTTTCTGACATCTTGTCGGAGCTTTGGCCAATAAAAATACTTCTGCAACACTGCTATTGTCTTTTCAGTGCCAAAGTGCCCTGCGACCCAACTATAATGCGCTTCCCAGATCAGCTTCGCACGCTCACTTGAAGGAACACAGAGGTGGCCTAGGTGGCATAATAGTCCATCCTGGAGATGAAAATCAGTCACTGGAGTGTCTGCACAAACTGCTCGATAGGTGGTCGAAAAGTCAGGATCACTGTCATATAAGTGAGACCACCCAGAGGTTTCATGACCACAAGAGTTAAGCACTGTGGTGAGTGCGGCCACAGGCGGTCGACTGAGGCAATCAGTGACATGGTTGGTGCTGCCCTTCTTATATTTTATGTTCAGGTGAAATTGCTGCAGGTATGCGGACCACTTTTGGTGGTGGTCATTTTGCAATTTCCCTTGTGTTTGCAAAAAATGCAAGGGCTTGTGGTCAGTGTGAATAACCGTCTCTTTGCCTAAGATGTAATTCTTCCATTGTCGGCAAGATTGGACAATGGAGTATATTTCCTTGTCATAGGTGGGGTACTTTCAAACTGTATCTGAAAGTGTCTCACTGTGATATGCCACTGGATGGCCATGCTGAGTGAGGACTGCGCCAACAGCATAATCTGAAGCATCTGTCTCAATTTCAAAAGGTTGTTGCAGATCTGGGAGAGTAAGGACATGCACTGAACATAAGCGCTGCTTAAGTTCCTCAAATGCTTGTTGCTGAGTAGGGGTCCAAAAGAATTTGGCTTTAGCCCCACCTTTGGTCACGTTGCTACGGGCCCAAGCAATGGTAGAGAACCCCAACACGAACCTGCAATAAAAATTTTCCAACCCTAGGAAGTTGCAGAGCTCTATAATGGTCCTTGGGGTCGGCCAGTCGTGAATGACTTGGATCTTGGCCAGATCCACATGCACACCTTGTTCATTCACAATGTATCTCAAATATTTTATTTCCTTCATCCCGAATGAGCATTTTTCGAGATTGGCATATAACTTGTGTTGTCGCAGGGTGCAAAGGACTTCCTCAATATGCTGTAAGTGGTCTTCCCACATTCTGCTGAAGATGAGGATATCATCGAGATAGACGACCACCAAAGAATTGGTGAATGGTCACAGTATATCATCCATCATCCTCATGAAGGTTGTCAGAGCGTTAGTTAAGCTGAAAGGCATGACCAACCACTTGAAAAGGCCTTCCCGAGACTTGAAGGCAATCTTCCAGACATCAGTCACCTCAATTGGGACCTGGTGATAACCAGACTTTAGATCAATCTTGCTGAAATACTTGGCACCCTTTAGTTGATCAAGGAGATCGTCGATCCGGGGGATAGTATACCGATTCCGAACTGTGATTTTTTTTAAAGCTCTGTCATCAATACAGAGTCGCCAAGTCCCATCCTTTTTCTATACTAGCACAATCGGGCTCCCGCCAGGTGAGGAGCTTGGTCGAATATGCCCCTTTT
Organism: Picea engelmannii; assembly: GCA_009831015.1. Classification (NCBI taxonomy): domain Eukaryota; kingdom Viridiplantae; phylum Streptophyta; class Pinopsida; order Pinales; family Pinaceae; genus Picea; species Picea engelmannii. The sequence continues at coordinate 322,606 of ML777253.1, forward strand.
GGAGTAATTCCTCGATCTGGCACTTGATCTCTTCATTTTCCATGAGGGAACATCTGTAAACTGGCCCGTTCAGCATAGGTGCCCTGGGTATCAAGTCAATGGAATGCTTGACCTGACAATGGAGCGGTACTCCGACAGGGGAAGTGAAGATGTCCTGGTATGTCCATGATCTTGTCTACTTGTCTATGTTTTGAAGAATGACCCTTTGTAGAGGCGGTAGATGTGGCCACTATATTTCATTTCCTTTCTGGACGAATCATCAAGAGGATGAATTTGCCGGTCTGGGAAATCACCTTCTTGCACTGCTTAGCTGTGATGAGAGATACTGCGGTAGTGGGAATTACCTCTGGTATCCGGTAGCGTTGTTTTCTCAAAGTAACAATGACACTACGAGGCCTATATTCATACACACCATGGCGTTTCCACATATATGGTTGACCTAAAAGAACATCAGAAACTTCAAGTGGAGAAACATCACACATTACCTCATCTTTGAAGGGTTTGATGCCATACGGTAGGCGACACTGCTGGCTAACGTGGATGTCTCGCCCTAGAGCGAGCCACCCAATGTTGTATGGTTGCGGATGCGACAATGTTGGCAGGTTCAGTTGCTTGACGACCTCTACTGAAATCAGGTTCTTCTGGCTTCCACTGTCAACAATGAAATGTAATGGCTTCCCTTGTACCCACATCTGTGAGTGGAAGAGGTGCTCCCCTTCTTCTGTCTCCTCTGGATTGTCGGGCTGGATCTTTGTGGTGGCAATGATGACGTTGGGTTCTGCTTCAATGATCTTCCTTCCATGATTTATCTCTGATTCCGATTCAGATCCTGGATCTGACTCGGGCGCTTTCATCTCGGTAAGCAGTGATTGTTTCGCATGACACTCATCAGTGTTGTGCGTGGGACTCTTATGGAGCTCACACCATTTTCTAGTGTCTTTCTTTGTCTTCCAGTTACCCTTCTTCGCCTGTGGCTTAGGCTGGTTGTCTGAGGGTTGGATATCTTTGCTATGTACTTTGTTATGCGAACTAGGGTTTCCCTTACTGTGCTTCTGGTTTGTCGAACCGAACTCCCGCTTGCTCTTTTGCTTAAATTTTTGCTCGATTTTCACATCAAACCAGTAGGCAGCACCCAATGACAAGATGTCTAGAAATTCCATCTCGATACGGATGTACCGATGTAGGCCGCTACAATATTTCAGAACCAGGTGTTGCTCAAAGTATTTGATGTTGAGCTTCGTGCGCAGGGTATGGAAGTTGTTCGTGTACTCTGTCACTGCTTGGTCCCTTTCTTGTTGCAGAGTTTCCCATTTTGTGTACTGGTCATCATAGTTCCCCACAGGGAAGTATTTCTCCTTGAGGGCATCAACGAACGATGCCCATGTGGGTTCTATCCCAAACAACGTGGGTTCATTACCCTCTTTTTCCTCTTTCTGTTCGCAGAGGGTTTCCCACCAATCCTTGACATGGGGGATCACCTTAAGAAGTGCAAATGTAATCTTTTCTCTGTTGGAAAAGTTATGGACCAAGAAGTAACCCTCGATATGATTCAACCATTTTTCCAGAGAATCTGCATCTATTTTTCCTTCAAATAAGTGAATATCAAAATTAACTTGTACCTTGAAAGGGGTCGGTCCTCCAAACTGATTGTTGGTCGAGGTTCCTTCCGTGGCAGTCGACAATCGTCGAAGAATTTGCGCAAAATTGCCCATCATCTCATTCCGCTGTCACGCGAGAGCCTCCTCGAGAAACATCTTGATAGGATATCCTGCTCCATCATCTCATTTTTCCTCCACCATGGGTGGTTGTTTGCGCCAAAGAGGGGTTTCTCTCTCGAGCTGAACTAATTTGAGACCCAACTCCTTATATCCCTACCTCGTCGGTGACATGCACGAAAAAATGACAAAAGAGCAGTCTGCTCTGATACCACTGATCCAGATTTATGCAGGAATGGAATGTAAGAAGCAAATAATAGAGTGTGCACAATAGTATTGCAAAGAACACAGTGATACAGTAAACACACACTTCTATTAATTAATGAAATAGAGAAACTGCAAAACTGTTGAACAATACATAGCTAGAATGGTGGTAGCATATCCCTGATAAGAGATGTTGCGGCTACGCTCATCCATGACCAAGCTTATTCCAAAAAGAGGCCGAAGGGCCTTATTTATCAAAAGAAAGAAGGTAGAAACCAAAAACCGAACCCTAGAAGATGAAACGCCAAAATTCAAGTGGGCCCTGTTTGGGTAAGTTAGTCCATCAACTTCCTGGAGTCATAACTATTGCATACGATCTCCGTTTAGGGTGCATGATAGCTCGTTGGAAAGATCTATCCGAGGAATACAATGCTCGAGACAAAATAGCATCATAGATGCAATTTTACGAGAGCAACATACCCAATAAAACATCGTTTAGGGCCTCAAAATGGCCCCGAAAGTTCAGGACCCAAAAAAACTGCTAAAAATAGTAAATTACCAGAAATGCCAGAAAACTGTTCTGAGCCAGATGGAAAGGTGGGTGGCCATCGATACCCATCTGGATCAAGCGAGGCAAAGGAAGATAGGTTTGCTGAAGACTCTGTGGTGATTGTTCATGGGTAGGTAGCAATCGAGAAGACAGTCAGCATGACTGTAGGAAGAGGTTGAAGCACTCATGTTTGCAGGAGTGAGTAGCATATTTTCCAGGAGGGAAGATAGGGACATCGATATGGCTACTGAAGGCTATAGATTTGCTGGAAGAAAGAACCTAGAGATGATGAGTGACGCAGAATGGGATGAAGAACTCCTTGAGATGAACACGAGATTGTATAAGCTAGCAATTGAGATGCGACAGAAAGCCAAGTCGAGATGGGTATATGAATGGCCCATGAGGAAGCCGAAGGTAAAATGGCCAGTCAAGGAGTTGATGCCTAAAAGACAGTGTAGGATGTTAAGAGGATGGTTGAGGCATACTGAAAACCTCAACGGATCTGAGGAAATGGTTCAGATATGTGAGCCAGAGACTGAGAGAAATCTCAGTGATGTTGAGGACGAATTGGGATCAGCTGAGGATCTCAAGAACTGCTAGGAGGGCAGAGAAGAAATTTCCGATTGCCAGGTGGGAAAAGAGTTGAGATCAACTGAGGATCTCACAGACTGTCATGAGGATAGCCAGGGAACTTCACATTTTCCATGTGGGCAATGGATCGAGATCGCTGCGGGATCTCATGGACTGCCAGGAGGGCAGCAAAGAGTTTTCAATTTGCCAGGTGGGTAGGGATGAGAGGAGGAGATTATCTGAGGGTCTCATAAACTCTGAGGTGAGATTGGATCAACAGATGCAGCTAATAGAAGAAGGAGATCAGGCGAATCTTCTAATGATTGGGGGAATTTAGGTACTCCTACCACATAGCCTAAAGGAGGCAGAGATATGTATTGTAGAGGCAGCAACGACAAAAGATGAGACTGTCAAAGAAGAATTGGAGCAGGTATTTAAGACTGCCCAAGCAGAAGAAGAAAATGATCATTCTGAGGAATGGCTCAATAATTTCAGCCAGGAAGCTGAAAAGAAGGAAACTGCAGCACTAAAGATGACAATAGAAGACGCCAAAGAGTAGGCAAATATATTTCTCACTCCATGGGAGATGGAACTGGAGATACTGGAGGATTGGCTGAACAATCCAGAGCCAACAGGTGACTGCCATGAGCATATATTGGCAGAGGAGCATTCTGTGGAATCGCTCAAAATTTTTAGCCAGGGAACTGAAAGGGAAATAAAGACTGCAGAGCTGAACTTTGTAGTAAGGTGGCAAGTTAAGGCCACAAAAGAAGATGAAGAATATGGCAAGGGAGATCACCGTGATTTGCCCAATTGCAGAAAATTTTTGCAGTTGAGGAGATTGCCTGAACAGGGCCAGCCAATGGAGCAGCTGGACGAAGTGATCGAGGAGATCCGAGAACTGATGATGATATGAGTAGAGACTGCCATCAAGGAGAAGTTGGGTAGAAAGGAAGCAGAAGCAGCAACAATAGCAGTGAGAAAGTGGAGCAGATGAACAACTCTAGAAATTTGTTTGGGATCCGGGAGGATTTCCATGGCTGAGAGAGGAAGCTCATGAGCAGGAGCTCATGAATTTTGCAGCTAAGGAGTATGATGTAGGAGCATCTCTCCACGTCAGCCGGCCAGCTATCCAGCCACATCAGCGCGCTCATTCAAGGCTGAAGAGAGGCATAGCCCTCATTTTCAATTTTGAAATTGAATGTAATTAAATGTTTTTAGGCTATTGAGCCATAGAGCCGTGCCTTTGTGCAGGCTATAGGTAGATAGGCCTTTAAATGTTTGTAAAGGCTAATATCTAGATCTGATCTATGGACTATACAACCCATTCAATGTAATTGAATAGGGTAGGTAGATTGGAGGGAAGAGCTCGCAGAGCCCCCTCAAGTAAAAGATCCATTTTCGATCTCATTTTGAGAGAGAGAGAGAGAGAGAGAGAGAGAGAGAGAGAGAGAGAGTGGGTAAGAGTTGGTAGAGAGTCTGCAAGGACAGAGCATAAGAGAAGGAGCCAATACCTTGTTACAGGCCATGCTTAGGAACACCTTGTACAAGCATGCATTTGCCATTTAATATATAAACAACAGTTTTTCCTGCAAATATTGTCTGTGTTGTGTGAATGTCTGTGAGTGTTCTTTATGTGTTGTGAATGTATGCTATGTTTATGCATTTGCAGGAGTTGTTTTGATTTTAGGCTTGATAGGTGTTTAAGGCTTCATACCAAGAGGGTGTGACAGAATGTTGCGGGTTCTGATAGCCATGCATAGGGGGTGCATTTCTGAACTCTACGGAGTCAGACAGAGGCATGCCAGGTGGGCACAAAAGTTGAAATCAACAACTTGGAAGAAAGACCTGTGAGGTTGCTGAATACCTCAGAAGGCAAGGCTGTGGAGTAGAACAAAGTTGCAGACATAATCTCTAAGGAGATCTGTGAAGCTCTGCCAGGTGGGCATTGAGTCAGTGTAAGGAGTGCACAAAAGAACTCTGCTGTGAGTTCTGTATAACTCTGCCAGGAGGGCGTTGAGATAGTGTGCAGACAGGCACAAGAAGAGAACTCTGTTGAGTTCTGTATTCTGGAAGAAGAGTCCAAGGAGAAGGACCTTCACAGGGTTGATGAACACCCTGAAAGTCTCAGCAAGAGGTTGCTTGAGGGAAGGATATCCAGGAGGGCATCCCAATTCTCCATTTGAGGGAGAAAGGGAAAAGGACGAGTTTCCTTGGAGGTCGAAGCTACAGGAAATCTCAGGAGAGATAGCACCTTTGTGTGCAGGTGAAGACTCTACAGGAGTTGAAGATGTCAGAATCCCTTGAGGATTCGAAGGATAAGCTCAGGAGGAGTAGTGCTTTCAGCGCACGAAGCCGTAGCTGCAAGGAGGTGTAGAAGCCGCATAACTCTTTGAAGAGTTCAAAGTTATCAAAGCTCGGGAGGGACAACGTTTTCATATACGCGCGAGAGGACTCAAGTCAGAGAGTTCGCAGAGAAGAAAAGAAGGCAAAGGTTGAGGCCTTTGGGCACTTGGAATTCTTCCAAGTGTAGGAGGAAAGCATTGAAGCTCAGGAGGAGGCATAAAAGCCCTCCGATCAGACTGCAGAAAGGATCTGGACTGTTGAGAGTTTCACATCCAGGGAGCAGCAGAGGAGCGCACAAGAGAAAGGATATGGACCATAGGATCTTGGTCCAATTACTCGCCAGCCATTGGATCTTACAGGAGCTACACGAGGTTTAAGCCTTCATGAACAGGGAGAACGAATTCCTAAAGAGTTAGCTTATCGGGATATCAGAAATCAGGATATCAGAAGTCTTGAGGACAAGAGTGGAGGAATTCCTAGGTTGAAAACCCCGAAACAGATATGAGCCGTCCATTGGTTGGGACACGTGGCGGAGATCGGGAGCCATCGACATTTCAGAGTTTGGAACTTCGGGGATCAAAGGGACAAGATGCCGGGACATTTCGGCATTTGATTTCGCAAAATAGAAAAATGATTGAGGACCGTCCATCATAGGAGGACGAGTGGCGGAAATCCAAGAATTCAGGGAAAATCCCGAAAGGCAAGGCCATTTCGGCATTTTGGGAATCGACACTTCAGGATTCGAGAGACCAAGAGATCGGGCTCTTGAGTCGTGAAAGCCAGAAAGGAACTGCGGTCACATAAGGGGAGGTCATATGGACCAAAGGTCTAGCCCAGGGGGCTAACTGAAGTTGAAGTCATTTCGGCGAATCGGGATATCGGTGATCAGGGAATCAAGAGAACAGGGGATTCTCGTCATTGGGAATTAGGAAAACCCGAAGCCCGAAACCACATTTCCTGTGGGGAAATTGTTCATGGTTGTGTTGGGGCTATGAGGGAAAAGAAAGGGCCTGTGGATCAATTTTAAGAGAGATTCCAGTGGGAATTGAAAGAGCCGCTTCGACTCACGAACTAGACAGAACGATCCTATGAGCGTACATGGCGCGTGTGCCCTACGTCAGGAAATGACTAGAACCATTAGCATTACTTAAGCTAGTATCACTTCTATTGCTCACATGGTCATACAAGCTCACTATGATAGATTCTCTATATGGGATATGACTTCAAGTGTTATGCTTAAGCTCTACCTTAAATATTACCATAACTATGATGAGGTTTGTATGTATGATAGTTATGTATTTTCTATAAAGGTTAGTGAATCATTACAATTTAGTTGAGTTTGGTTTATGTATATAAAGCTACTAATAGTGTTACGTGTGTCATATTATGTTACAAGTACAGTATAACCATAATCACTAAAGAAGTGGAATTTGTTATCATAGCTATTACAGATAATAAGGGTATTTAACGTGTAAGGATGATTACCAACCCATTTGATCTATGTACTACTAATATACAATATCACATATTACACATAACTAGTATTAGTGCACTGTGAGGTTAGTCTCATTCCCATTAATCTATGTAATAAAATCAACAAAAGTAACCTATATCATGCTTATTAGTTATAGTCTATACTTACCATTATGTTATGGAATTACTACTGATTGATCGAAGTATTAATCCCATAAGTATCTATAGATCGACTTTGTGTTCATAAAGGCTAGATATGTCTATGATTACCATTACTAAGATGTAACATGTACAAAAGGTGATATAAGTGATATGTATAAGGTCAACTACTTACACCTAAGCTCTAAGCTGAGCTGCTTACAACCTGTATAAATATGAAGTAATATGAAAATATTGATGATTACACTCTTCAAGATATAACTAGTAATCAATACTAATCAAATGACTGGAATGATAGAGATCAATGAATACAATAAGTTGAATATGACTTAGTACTACCACTTTAATTGTAGTATCCATTTATCATAAGCTGCTTGATTTCCATTGCTTGTAAGCTATGTTTGACTTAAGCTGGGAATCATACTGGTCTCATAGTAAGCTTCTACTTGTTCATACTATATTAGCATATCAAATATGGATAAAAAATATTCCATCTTTCCCTTATTAGTGACTACTAATTTAATGGTAATTAGACTCCATCATAACTAGAGTAATTGAATACAAATCTTGTACATGCTTATACTAGTTGATTTTATTACGGTAATAAGCCAGTGTTACCATGAATGGTATAAGGCTTATCATAGAGCCTAACCTATGAGTGAAGCTGAGCTAAAATATATGGGAAACATACACCCTAATAAGTAAGATGATCAGAGTATAAGTATAGCTAAGTTAAGTATGATCAATGCATATTATAAGCTAGTTTCAAACCAGTATGATATTACATGGGTTTAGTGTATGAATGAGTCATATAAGGTAAAATAAGGAGAGTAATATCCTATATGTTACATATTATGTAAATACTGTAATATCATGAAGCTTGATCATTACACACGAGTTTAAGAGTTCTACTATGAACCAATGGTGTTGCCATGGGGTTGGGCCCCTGCGGCCAAGTCACAGTCCACTGGACTATGACTTGGCCACGGGGTCCAGTCCTGTGGCCAAGCCATGAACACGCCAACAGCTTGGCCACATAGCTCACCCCCTGTGGCCAAGTCACAGTTCAATGGAGTGTGACTTGGCCACAGGGGACGAACCCTATGGCCAGGCTGTTGGCGTGCCCACATCTTGGGTACAGGGGCCAAAATTTAACATAATTTAAATTAAAAAATAAAATTAAAATTAAAACAAAAACTAAAATATCAGTGGGAATTTTGAGCTTACCTGAAGCTCGGCCCACCCTCCCGAAGGAGCACCCACCAACACAACAACACAACCACCCGAAGGAGCACCCACCAACACCAACACGACAACACATCCGTGCCCACCCACAACTTGGCTACAAAGCCCGATTTATAAATAAAAAATTTAATTAAAAAATAAAAATAAAATTAAAAGAAAAACTAAAATATCACTGTGAATTTGGAGCTTACCTAAAGATCGACCTGCCCGCCTGAAGGTGCACCCACCAACACGACAACATAACTACCCGAATGAGCACCCACCAACACCATTCCACGCCAACACAACATAGTCCATGCCAACACTCATGTAACGTCCCCTTCGTTACGACTACAAGCGAAGCAAAGTGAAAAAAAAATTCTTTTTTTTTCTTTACAGGATGACAACAACGATTACAGCTAAACAACAGATCTGATGGTGATTTCCACACCCACAGGATAGGAAATGATGACACAATTGAACACACCCAGATGACGAACAAAACGCCTGTAGATCAGACAACATACAACACGACTCTACATGCTGGCACAACGAGCAACTAGGCGAAACACGCATGAATCAAGGAAGGGACGACTACCCTCTTGACAAAACATGACAACGCCTACAAGCCCTCTGAAAACATCCCCAACTCGACAAAATTCCCTCAACGACCAGTACTAGAACCTCTATGGTGCGCAACAATGCACGAAGGTGTTAGAACCCAAATGGCAATAACTACAACGAGCCACTCCCACAACGGGTAGCACAAACCTGACCAAGTTATTCTTCGCCTCTATCCCTTAGGGCGCAATATGATCCCCTCATCAGGAATCCTTCCCTCGCCAGGTGATAGGTGCAGAAACAACCATGGCACAACAACATAACTGGACTCTCAAGTCCTACTAAAATCAACATGCTAGAAGATCAAGGACGATATGAACACCTAACGACTAACCCTAGCACCCAACGACAAGTCAACAAGATGACTAAGACATTCAAGTAATACAACAAATTCCTTGCGCAACAAAATCAATCTGCACACCTTGAATAAAATTATTAAGGTGCCTATCTTTTAAAAGAAAAATTAGCAATAAATGATAGTGGAAATATCGTTGATATAGGTTAAGCAAGATAACGGTTGATACAACAATTTACAAAGTTTAAGAAATACAAATAATGGTTAACATATGACCATTGAAATTAACACTAAAAGATAATGGTGTAATAACGATATTAATATATAACCAAAAAGTTAACAAGGATATTGGTGAATATATCAAGGACATCGTGGATATATTATCTGTATATCTTAGGTATTAATATATTTTTTATGGCTGAGGCAATATATATAACAGTTTTAATATACCTGTGCCATATTCTAGAAAGGATTGAAGGTAAAAGAGGACAACAATTTTACCATAAGTATCGTTGTCAACTACCAGAAATTAGATTCATTAATTATTTAATTAATCCTATTTCCCTCACCCACCTAAAATCATTCCTAGAATCGCTCCTAGGTGTCCTCATATTCCCTTACACATTTTAATGACTTACCCCCTTACTAATTTACTAGTTGAGTTCAATTTAGAAAGTTCTTAATGGCAAGATACCTTACTAGGTTAGTCATTCTACCTTTTTCCTTAGTTTTCCTTTCTCTTTATGTTTCCCCCTTTTTCCTTAGTTTCCTAATTCTTTTAAATTTCCCTCTTTCCCTTTTCATTTAAAACTCAAATTGGCAAGTGTAGAAAATTACCTTTTTCCCCTTTTTCTTTTTAATTAATAAATTTTTAATTAGCATATGTAACAAAACAATTATTTCCCCTTTTCTTTTTCTATTTTATCCCCAAACGATTTTTATAAAATTAATTGAACTGCTTACCCCCTTCTTGTCACATGTTTAATGATGATGATGATGATGATTTATTTTTATTTATATATAAATATTTATTTTTGAAAATTATCACTTAGACCTAGATTTTATTTTTCTTGGTTGGGCGACATTTTATTTGGGAAATTGTTTTAAATATTTCTTGTCACATTATTTATTCTAAGGCCATCTAGGTTTATTCATTTATTATTTAACAACACGACGTGCCCTTCAGGAGGCACTAGGTGCTCCAAGGGTGCCACTCACCTCATTATGTTTCCCTTGCACAACGTGCCCTTTAGGATGCACTACGTGCTCCAAGGGTGCCACTCGCCTCATTCTATTTCCCTTGCATGATGTTCCCTTCAGGATGCACTACATGCTCCAAGGGTGCCACTCACCTCTTTCCGATTTTCTTGTGCAATGTGCCCTTCAAGACGCACTACGTTCTCTAAGGGTGCTACTCGCCTCTTGAATGACTTTGTAGACATCAAAAACCTCTGGAGTCAATACTCCGTCAGGTGATATTGTGGGAGACTAATGGCCTCTAAGGAATAAGGCCACTGCCTTATTTCATGCCCCTTAGAATCATCGTGAGTGACTATCATAGTCGGCCCTCATGACATCATGGGTCTTCTCGAACTAGGTAATCGTTAACCTACAGTTCGAGCCATGACGGGAGTGCTAGTAGGCTGTGGTAGGGCTATTGTCCACACCTCTCCCTCAACATCTCTGGTTATCGTGTGTGACCCCTCTAATCCACATGTGAGTCTGTTCGACTAGCTATCATCAGCCTGCATCATCAACGAATCATGTCAGAAATAATATCCATAATCATATCATCTAATCATATGCACAAATGTCATATATACAACAATCAAACCCCAATAGTCCACTCCTTGAATCGATCCAGAGTCTAAGGGGTTTGATCGATGCCTCTGCATCCTCGAGGTCGAAATCTTGCACACTCAGGAGAACCAAGTCAATAGAACATGTCTAAGTCAATACAAAAAAAAACATATAATCACATTCATAATTTCTCATAAGAAAAATCAACGGTCAATGGTATAATAATCCAGATCACTTGCAAGAGAGAGATGTTACATACACCCCCTCTTGGTCTAAACTTCGTCCCTGAATTTTACAGTATATAAGTGTTGAAATAATATGTATCATAGTGTCATAAGTCTATCTATTAAATAAAAATGGAAACTGCTAGCACATATCATATGCGTCCTCCCAGGTCTCCGAGTGTGGACTATAGTTCTCACTGGACCTTGACCTATTCTACTATTTGACGTCATATTTGTCGAATGCAATGATCTAGGATGTGGATCGGCTCAGCCGTGAGCGCCCCCTCATCTGACACCTACAAGGAAATCATGTCAATAACATGTGTAGGATCTCTAATATAATGTTTCAAAATAGGTACGTGAAAAACATCGTGCATATGCCTCAAAGAATCAGGCAAGGCTAGTTGATAGGCCATGGGCCCCTTCCTCTCCACAATCTCGAAAGGTCCCACGAACCTAGGAGAGATTTTAGATCCCTTTTAAAAATTGATCGAAATCTTGTGTGGTTTGAACCGCAATAAGACTTGATCGCCAACTTTGTAACTACGGTCGACATGGTGCACATCGACATAACTCTTTTGTCGATCCTACGCTTCTTTGATCCTTTGTCTTATTGTTTGAAATTGCTCTTCCATTTCTTGGATCACTTCTAGTCCCACAAGGACCCTATCCTCAAGCTGATCCCAACTCAAAGGCATCCGACATGGTCTCCCATAAATGAACTCGAAAGGTTCCATCTTAATGGTGCTTTGGTAACTGTTGTTATAAGTGAATTCTACTAGTGGCAAGAATTCTTCCCAACGCTTCTGTTGGTCCATCACGTACATGATAAACATGTCTTCCAAGGTATGGTTCATTTGTTCAGTCTTCCTATCAGTCTCCGGGTGATACGTAGTGCTAAAGTTAAGTTGGGTTCCCAAGGCCTCTTGGAAACTAGTCCAAAATCATCCAGTAAACATTGATCCTCGATCAGATATAATCCTCTTAGGCACGCCATGCAGACTCACAATCTCAGTGATGAAAAATCTAGCTATGTTAGGTGCCTGATACGTCATACACATAGGAATAAAATGAGCACTCTTCGTCAGAGTGTCGATTACTACGAAAATCGAGTCGTGTCTCCTTGTCGTCAGTGGAAATACAACAATGAAATCCATCGAAATCACCTCCCATTTCGATTTCGAAATAACGTGAGGTTGTAGTAATCCTGTTGGATGTCTATGTTTAGCCTTTACCTGCTGACATTCTAGACATATAGCCTCATAGTTGGCTATGTCTGCCTTCATTACTTTCCAGAAGAATAAGGGTTTAAGGTCTACCCTAGTCTTCGTGACTCCTGGGTGGGCCATGTACACTGCTCTGTGAGCCTCGTTTAGGACCAAACTCCTTAACTCGTCATTCAGTGGTACATAAATCCAATTTTTAAACCTTAATAATCCATCGTCATCAAACATAAATCCTTCAAATCTTGGTACCATCAGTGTGTTTTGTCTGATAAAATCCTCGACTTCTTTGTACCAGTCATCGTCGCCCTGTAAAGTTAGAATAATTTAACGTAGATTTGTCTGAAGAGGCAACACCAAAACAATGCATGGTCTCTGAATCAATGCATCTTCCACTCAGTTCATAGTTCCTTTTATGTAAGTAATCTCGAAGTCGTACTCGCTAAGAAATTCCAACCAATGTCGTTGTCGCGTGTTTAGGTCACTTTGCATAAAGATGTGCTATAGTCCACAATGGTTCATCTTTAGTTCAAATTTTCTTCCAACAAGGTAGTGTCTCCAAACCTTCAAGGCATAAACAATGGCTAACAACTCCAAATCATGCATCACATAGTTCTCCTCATTCCTTCTCAGTTTCCTTGAGATGTAAGTGATCACTCGACCGTCTTGCATCAAGACTTCGCCTAAGCCTTCCCTAGATGCATTAATGCATACCAAGAAGTCCGAGTCCATGTCAAGGACCTTTAGTATCGATGTTGTTGTCAACAACTCCTTGAGCCTCTGAAATGTCTCTATGCATATCTCGGTCCAAACAAACTTCTTGTTCTTCTTTTGTAATTCTGTAACTCGATTTGCTATCTTCGAAAATCCCTTGATGAACCATCGATAGTGTCCTGCTAAACCCATGAAGCTATGCAATTATGGGACATTTATCAGCACATTCCATTCCATAATAGCCTCAAACTTTGTTGGATCCATGACGATACCTTCGCCAGAGATGACATGCCCTAAGTAGTGAATCTTTGATTGATAAAATGAGCATTTAGACAAATTCCCATACAATTTGTGTGCTCATAGACACTGTAGTACCAAGCGCAAGTTCTCGTCATGGTCCTCCCTCGACCGAGAGTAAATCAAAATATCATCAATGAATACTTAGACGAACTTGTCCAAGTACTCACGGAACACCCCATTCATCAAAATCATAAATACCCCTGGGGAATTTGTCATTCCAAACGGTAAAATAGTAAACTCGTAATGACCAAACCTTGTCCTAAAGGCGGTCTTAGGGATGTCATCCTCCTTGATCCATAACTGGTGATACCCTAATCGAAAATCGATCTTTGAGAACACCGTCACATCCTTCATCTGATCAAACAGATCATCATTTCTCAACAACGGATACTGATTCTTGATCGTTTCCCTTTTCAATTGATGGTAGTCAATGCAGAGTCTCCACGACCCATCCTTATTTCGTATGAAGATAACAGGTGCACCCCAAGGTGACACACTCGGACCTATAAGTCCTAGGTCCAACAGCTCCTTCAGTTGCATTCTCAAATCTTGTAACTCCGGGGTCGACATACGATAAGGTGTTCTCGCCATTGGTTCAGTCCCTGATTTTAGGTCTATGGTAAACTCCAATTGCCTCTCCAGAAACCTCCAAGGTAACTCCTCTGGAGAGACATATACAAATTCTCTCACCATCGAAAGGTGTTCTATACCTTCCGCTACTCCCTTTTTGTTTAACGCAAGGATCACACAAAGCTTACATCCCTTGTGCATGCTCTTCCGTAGATGCAAGGAAGAGATGAACCTCAAGGAAACTCCTTGGTTCCATCCTACAATCACACATCTCTTTCCCTCATCATCGACCAAGATCAACCATTTTATCTTACAGTTTAGTATCGCCTCATGCGATTCCAACCAGTCCATGCCGATCACGACGTCATAATATCCTAAGACCATGACATACATGTTGGCCCTGGTGAAAAACTCTCCTATGTTAAGGGTACAACCCGTAACCTTTCCTCCAACCTTCTGTTTGGCTCCCGAAGCCATCTCTACAAAAATAATCTCATCATGTTCGACTGCCTTTACCTTAATCCTTTTTAGTGCTACACTAGAAATGAAACTCTTGGTAGCACTGTGATCTATTAAAATACTAAGGGTATGGTCAGTGATGGTATATGATGTCTCTAGCATAGTTGATTGGTGCTCTACCAAAAGGTTATTCACCACTGGATGAATTCGATGGGCCTTGCCCAAATCTCCCACAGTAGTGGGTCTAGCTGATCCAGATTATCTATTCTTCTCCACTGGGCAGTCGTGCTAGTAGTGTGGCTCCCCACAAGTACAACACCCTTTCTTTGGTCCAGTACTCCTAGTACCCGAAGTAGAAGATGACAGCCCACTGACCTGGAATCCTAGTCTGTTCTGCTGAACAAGCCTAAACTGCTGCTGCTTCTATCGATGCTGCTGCTAATGATGTGGTCCCTGATAAGGTCTCCGCTGTTGAGGCGCTGGTCATCGAGGTGCATTTAAAGTGGTTCCCCTCTTGAATCCACGATATCTAGGCGTATGTCTGGCTAGTGTCTAATGTTGTTGCGAACTGGATGACACCTACCCTACTGGTCTCACTAGAGTCCTGCTTGAACCCCCACTAACAAGATCCTCCTTTGCTATGAGGGCCTTATGGATGACATCATGCAAGGTATGAGGCATCATAATCCTAACCTTTTCACGTATGCTGCCATTAAGGCCGAACACGAACCTATTGCCCTTAAGTTTCTCAGTATTAAGATGCAGAGCATATCGAAGAAACTCCATAAAATGGGCCTCGTACTCGGGCACCGTACAACTGCCCTGTCGTAAGGCGTTGAACTCGTTGAGCTGATGCTCAATGAATTCCTCTGAAAGGTATCTCTCTTAGAACCATTGATCCAGGTGGATATCGGTGGCCACCCACCTTTTCCAGCTGGCACAAAACAACTTCCTAGCAATTTTGATAATTTACTATTTTCAGTAGTTGTTCGGGTCCTGAACTTCTGGAGCCATTTTGAGGCCCTAAACAACATTTTTTGGGGCATGTTTTGTTGCAAAATTTCATCATGAAATTTTGTGCAAATTGTTGTATTCCTTGGATAGATCTTTCCAATGGGATATCATACACCTAAAAAGAAGATCATATGCAAAAGTTACAACCCTGGGAAGTTGATGTACTGACTTACCCAAACGGGGCCCACATGACTTTTGGCGCTTCATCTCCTAGGGTTAGGTTTTTGGATGTCTAGGGTTTTTTGGAATTCTTGTTTATTGTAAAAAGGCCTTCAGAACCTCATTTTAATCATCTTCTTGCGAATGAGAACAACCTTCACATCTCTTCTCAAAGATAAGCCGCCACCATTCCAACAATCTTGTTTCAGTTGCATTTTACAGTTTCCATCTTATTTTTTGATTGAATATAAAACCATTTTTACTGTATCTATGTTATTTTGTGTTAATCACCTGCTAATAATCTGTATTCATTTCGTTTTGCTCATAAAATCCGAATCAGTGGTATCAGAGCGGTCTGCTCCTTGTCGTCTTAATGCATGTCCCCAACGAGGTCGGAGTACAAAGACTTGGGTCTTGAGCTTGTTTCTCTTGAGGAAAAAAACTCTTGCACGCCCAAGCGACCTCTCATGGTCTCATGGCAGGAGAAAATAAAGATGATGGGATAGGAGATCCTTTCAAACTGTTGATTGAGGAATCCCTCACGCAACAGAGGAACGAGATAATGGACAGTTTCATGCAAATCCTTCGGCGGCTACCAATAGGTGACGCATATTCTTCGAACGGAGGCGCTGCCCCCTTCAAGGTACACATAAACTTCGATATTACTATATTTGAAGGTCAAATAGATGCAAATGCTGTAGACAAGTGGTTGAATCTATTAGAAGGGTATTTTCTGTCCATAACTTTTTGAATAGAGAAAATATTACTTTTGCACTCCTCAAAGCCATTCCCCATGTCAAAGATTGGTGGGAAATGTTCTGTGAAAAAAAGGAAACAGAGGAACCCTCATTATTTTCAGTCATGACCAACTGGGAATCCTTCAGGGATGCTATTAAGGAACAATACTACCCTATCAGAAGTTATGACGACCTGTATACCAAATGGACCACACTGCTACAAGAAAGAGACTAAGCAGTGCCAGATTTCACAAATATATTCCATACCTTGCACACCAAGCTGGGTATCAAAGATTCAGAGTGACATATGGTGCTCAAGTATCATGGTGCTCTGCATAGATACATTCAAACCAAAATGGAATTTGTGTACATCTCATCCTTGGGCATGGCCTACAAATTTGCAATCAAAATCGAGAAGAAGCTCAAACAAAAAACACGACTATTTGGGCCTGGGAATACCTCACAACAAACGCCAGGAAAGGGCGGCCCCAACCTACAGAACAAAGGATAGAGAAAAGATGGACAATATCAAGACAACCAGTCCAAGCCACAAGAAAAGAAGGACACCAAAAAGACAAAGAAATACACCAAGAAGTGGTGCGACTTCCATAAGAGCCCTTGGCATAACACTGCTGACTACTGCTCAAAGCAGTCGCTGGTGGCCGAAGTGAAAGCCTCTGAATCAGATGCGGATTCTAACTCTGAGCTAGAACTAGAAAGGGGAAGACAGATCATTGACGTGGAACCTAGTGCCACCATTGCTACCACCAAGCTCCAGCCTGGTGAACCAGCTGAGCTAGAAGAAGGAGAGTGCCTCTTCCATTCACAGATGCGGGTAAAAGAAACCCTGCTACACTTCATCATTGATAGTGGTAGCCAAAAGAACCTCATCTTAGCAGAGGTCGTCAAGTGGTTGGCCCTGCCAACAATGTCGCAGCCACAACCCTACACCATTGGATGGCTCCCCCAAGGAAGTGATCTCCGCGTCAGCCAACAGTGTCAACTGTCGTATGACATAAATCCCTTCAAAGATGAGGTATTGTGTGACATTGATCCTCTCAATGTTTGTGATGTTATTTTGGGCCAACCTTATTTATGGAAACGTCATGCTGTATATGAGTCTAGGCCTTGTAGTGTTATTATTACTTTGAACAGGAAATTGTATAGGATACCCGAGGCAGTCCCACCTAGTGCTATTTCCTTGATCTCTGCTAAGCAATGTAAGAAGGTCATCTCTCAGACAGGGATGTTTATCTTCTTCGTGATTCTCTCTCAGAATAAGCGAAAGATCACAGCCACATCTAGGGTCTCTGCGACTGAACTCTCCACACAGTAGAAGCAAGTAGATAAGGTCATGGAAGAATACTCAGATATCTTCTCCTCACCTACAGGGGTACCTCTGCACTACCAGGTCAAGCACCCCATCAATCTGACCCCCGACGCACAACTGCCCAATGGGCCAATCTATTGTTTCTCTTTGTTATAGAATGAGGAGATCAAGCGACAAATCTAAGAACTACTCCACAAGGGGCACATTTGTCCCAGCTCATCACCTTGCTGGAGTCCAATCGTGATGGTACAGAATAAAGGTGGAACCTGGCGACTCTGTATTGATTACTGGGATTTGAATAAAATCACAGTCATAAATCGGTACCCGATTCTCCAAATAGATGACCTCCTTGATCAACTTACGGGGGCCAAATACTTCAGTAAGATTGATCTGAAGTTTGGCTACCACCAGGTCTCGATAGAATAGACATATGTATGGAAGACTGCCTTCAAGTCAAAGGAAGGCCTTTTTGAATGGTTGGTCAAGCCCTTTGGTTTGACAAATGCACCAACCACTTTCATGAGGATGATGGATGATATCCTACAACCATTCACCAATAATTTTGTAGTGGTGTATCTGGATGAAATTCTAATTTAAAGCAAGACTTGGGACAAACAATTGCAGCATATTCAACAGGTTCTGCACACCCTACAACAGCACAAGCTATACGCCAACTTGGAAAAATTCTCCTTCGGCATGGACAGGGTCCATTACCTGGGCTACATCATTGATCAACATGGAGTACATATGGATCCAACCAAGATCCAAGTCATCTGTGATTGGCCAGCCCCAGCCACACTCACTGAGCTTCGAAGCTTCTTGGGCCTTGCCAATTTCTACCGCAGGTTCGTGTTGGGATTCTCCCATATTGCATGGGCCCTCAGCCAAATGAGTAAGGGTGGTGGTAAGGTGAAATTTGTGTGGGGCTGGTCCCAACAAAAAGCGTTCAATGATTTGAAGCAGCGCTTGTGCTCAGCCCCAGTACTTTCACTACCAGACCTGTAACATCCCTTTGAGATCGAGACAGATGCTTCAAACTATGTTATGGACACATTTCTCACTCAACAAGGCCACCCTGTGGCCTATCATAGTGAGACACTGTCAGATACTGTCCGTAAGTAACCTACTTACGACAAAGAAATGTACTCCATTGTGAAAGCTTGTCATCAGTGGAGACATTACATTCTTGGGAAGGAGACAATCATCCACACTGAACATAAGCCACTGCAGTTCATGCAGACACAGGGAAAATTGTAGAATGACCGCCATCAAAAGTAGTCCACATAATTGCAGCAATTCCACCTCAACATCAAGTATAAAACCTGAAGCACCAATCACGTCGTTGATTGCCTCAGCAGAACACTAGTCACAGAACTCACCACGGTTCTAGACTCTTGTGGCCATGAAACCTCTAGATGGCCCCGACTCTATGAGACAAACCCTGACTTTGCCACCACCTACCAAATGTTGGGTGCAAACACAGTTGTCAATAATTTCCATCTTCAGTATGGGTTGTTGTGTCGTCTGGGCCATATCCGTGTTCCATCAAGTGAGAGAGAGAAACTGATCTTGGAAGCCCACTACAGTCGGGTGGAAGGACACTTTGGTGTCGAAAAGACATTGGTGATGCTATAGAAGTATTTCTACTGGCCGAAACTTAGACAGGAGGTCAGCAAGTATATCAAGTCATGCACTGCCTGCACTATTGCCAAACTGACCATTAAGAAACATGGCTTGTACACCCCTCTTCCTACTCCTGACAGGCCATGGGAATCCATCTCAATGGACTACATGTCGAGCCTCCTATCCACCAGGTGGGGAAATGACTTTGTTTTTGTGGTTGTTGATCACTTTTCTAAGATGGAGATTCTGGTTTCCTACAAGAAGAGAATCACAACAGAGGCCACTGGCAAGCTCTTCTTTGAACGAGTCTGGGTACATTTTGGAATCCCACAGACCATTGTCTCAAATCGGGATAGTCGATTTATCATCACATTCTGGTTGAGCCTCTGGTCATTTCTGGACACCAAGCTCACCAAATCCATGGCCTTCCACCCCCAGACAGATGGCCAAACCAAGGTTGTAAATCGAATGATTGTGCATATTCTTCGCATGTATAATTCAAAGCACCCCCGCGCATGGGATGAGAGCCTTCCCCATGTCCAACATAGCTACAATCAAGCCCTGCATAGCTCAACCGACCACATTCCCTTTCAGGTGGGGTTGGGATTCCAACCATTGGGTCCCATAGATGTTGCACTTCCCCTTGTGGTCACCTCGATCGACTCATCTCATGATCCAACTGAAGATGACAAAGCCACCCGATTCATTGAGCAGATCCAACACATCTGCCAATAGGTTCAGGATATCCTTTAGAAGTCCAATGACAAATACAAACAATGCCATGATCAACATCGGGTGCCACATAAGTTTTTGGTGGGTGACAAAGTTTGGTCGTACTTGCAGAAAGAACGCCTTACAGGAGCCCATCGGAAGCTTCACCCACTCCGTTATGGGCTGTACACTATCACCAAGGCCATAGTGGATAATTCTTTTGAGCTCAACATTCCTCCTTTCCTTGGCCTGCACGTAGTGTTCAATGTGGACCTCCTTCAACCTTATTTCCCACCATTATTGGACACCACAGACATAGTAGAACACCTGACACAAACATAGCTCAACCCCGACTACATACAACAAGAATCCAGTGATCAGATTCTGGATACACAGATCAAGGGAACTCGACAACAAAGGATCCTTCTTTATTGAGTTATGAAAGCAGGGCAGCTCCTGCACCAAGGCAAGTGGCTCACACAGGGCCAAATTCAGCACAAATTTCCTCATCTAATGGGGGAACTCAACGCAATGGAGACCATTGCCTCCTAAGGAGGGAGGATTGATCTAGGTGGATATTGGTGGCCACCCACCTTTTCCATCTGATGCAAAACAACTTTCTATCAATTTTGACAATTTACTATTTTTAGCAGTTTTTCAGGTCCTGAACTTCCGGAGTTGTTTTGAGGCCCTAAACGATGTTTTTTGTGCAACTTTTGTAGTCCTCGGATAGATCTTTCCAATGGGCTATCATACGCCTAAAATGGAGATCGTATGCAAACGTTACGACCCTGGGAAGTTGATGTACTGACTTACCCAAACGAGGCCCACATGACTTTTCACACTTCATCTCCTAGGGTTAGGTTTTTGGATGTCTAGGGTTTTTTGAAATTCTTGTTTATTGTAAAAAGGCCTTCAGAGCCTCATTGTAATCATATTCTTGCAAATGAGCGTAGCCATCACATCTCTTCTTAGAGATAAGTTGCCACCATTCTAGCAAGCTTGTTTCCACTGCATTTTACAGTTTCCAGCTTATTTCTTGATTTAATAGAAAACCAATTTTATTGTATATCTGCTATTTTGTGTTAAGCACCTGTTAATAATCTATATTCATTTCATTCTGCTCATAAAATCTGGATCAACCGTTCCTTGAACAGTTCCCATGAGACGTCTTTGACGACCATGTTCAATTGCGGTAGGAGCGTCTTCCACCATAGAAGAGCGCTCCCCTTCAATTGAAATACCGCCATGCAGACCTTCATGTTGGAGGTATAGTCGTGAAGTGAAAAGAACATCGCCATTTTCTTCGACCATGCCTCAATGGTTGCGCCGTACGTGGCACCAAAGAACTCGGGTAATTTGACCCTCTCGATTTCACGGTGAATGGTACCAGTACCAACGGGAGCGCACGGTGGACCCTCTGGGGTGCTGGCACCCTAGCCTCATCTCTGTCCAAACGGTTGATCAGTGCCTTAGAAATCTCCTAAAAATACCTCATAACCCCAACCACATGACCCACCACTATTTTCTCCTGCCCGACAACCTGTTCATCTCCCTGGGGGTTAGACCCCGCTGGCGTGGATGCTACTGGAGGTGTCGCACCTCCTCCCCTAGCACCCCATCGTCTGCCTCCATGGTGTCCTCTAACCATTATTACCTCCACGAATACATGTCAACTTAATTAGCAACATTATAATCAAATATCATATCAACAAAATCCGTAGTGATCCCAATTCGTGGGTTTAACCTGCTCTGATACCATATGTAACGTCCCCTTCGTTATGACAACAAGCGAAGAAAAGTGCAATTTTTTTTTTCTTTCTTTTTTTATTTACAGGATGACAACAATGATTACAGCTAAAAAACACATTTGATGGTGAGCGCCATGCCCGCATGATAGGCAACGACGACACAATTAACCACACCTAGAGAACGAACATAATGCCTGCAGATCAGGCAACAAACAACATGACTCTACATGCTGGCACAACGAGCAACTGGGAGAAACACACATGAATCAAGGAAGGAACGACTACCCACCTGACACAACATGAAAATGCCTACAAGCCCTAGGACAACATCCCCAACCCAACACAACGCCCTCAACGGCCAGTATTAGAACCTCTATGGTGCGCAACAATGCATGAAGACGTTACAACCCAAACACAAATAACTACAACAAGCCACTCCCACAATGGGTAGCACAACCTCGACCAAGTTATCCTTCGCCTCTATCTGTTAGGGCACAATATGATCCCCTCATCAAGAATCCTACCACCACCAGGTGATAGGTGTAGAAACAACCATGGCACAACAACATAATTGGAATCTCAAGTCTCGCTAAAATTAATGCGCTAGAATATCAAGGACGATCTGAACACCTAACGACTAACCCTAGCACCCAATGACAAGTCAACAAGACGACTAAGACGTTCAAGTAATACAACAAATTCCTTGTGCAAAAAAATCAATCTACACACCTTGAATAAAATTATTAAGGTGCAAATCTTTTAAAAGAAAAATTAGCAATAAAGGATAGTGGAAATATCGTTAATATAGGTTAAGCAAGATAACGGTTAATACGACAATTTACAAAGTTTAAGAAATACAGATAATGGTTAACATATGACCATTGAAATTAACACTAAAAGATAATGGTGTAATACCGATATTAATATATAACCAAAACGTTAACAAGGATATTGGTGAATATATAAAGGACATAGTGGATATCTTATTTGTATATCTTAGGTATTAATATATTTTTGATGGTTGAGGCAATATAAATAACAATTTTAATATATCTGTGCCATATTCTAAAAAGGATTGAAGGTAAAAGAGAAGAGCAAGTTTACCATGGGTATCGTTGTCAACTACCAAAAATTAGATTCATTAATTATTTAATTAATCCTATTTCACTCACCCACCTAAAAGCATTTCTAGAATTTCTCCTAGGTGTCCTCATATTCCCTTACACATTTTAATGACTTACTCCCTTACTAATTTACTAGTTGAGTTCAATTTAGAAAGTTCTTAATGACAAGATACCTTACTAAGTTAGTCATTCTGCCTTTTTCCTTGGTTTCCCTTTCTCTTTATGTTTCCCCCTTTTTCCTTAGCTTCCTAATTCTTTTAAATTTCTCTCTTTCCCTTTTCATTTAAAACTCAAATTGGCAAGTGTAGAAAATTATCTTTTTCCCCTTTTTCTTTTTAATTAATAAATTTTTAATTAGCATATGTAACAAAACAATTATTTCCCCTTTTATTTTATTATTCCTTTTTTATTTTATCCCCCAAAATATTTTTATAAAATTAATTGAATTGCTTACCCCCTTCTCGTCACATGTTTAATGATTATTATTATTATTATTATTTTATTATTTTATTTTTATTTTTATATATAAATATTGTTTTTTGAAAATTATCACTTAGACCTAAATTCTATTTTCCTAGGTTGGGCGACATTTTATTAGGGATTTTTTTTTAAATATTTCTTCACATTATTTGTTCTAAGTCCATCTAAGTTTATTCATTTATTATATAACAATGTAATGTTCCCTTCAGGACGCACTAGGTGCTCCAAGGATTCCACTCGCCTCATTCTATTTCCCTTGCATGACGTGCCCTTCAAGATGCACTACGTGCTCCAAGGGTGACACTCGCCTCATTCTGTTTCCCTTGAATGACGTGCCCTTTAGGACGCACTACTTGCTCCAAGGGTTCCACTCGCCTCTTTCTGATTTTCTTGCACGATGTGCCCTTTAGGATGCACAATGTGCTCCATGGGTGCCACTCGCCTCTTGAGTAACTTGGTAGACATAAAAAACCCCTGGAGTCAATACTCTGTTAGGTGATCTTGTGGGAGACTAAGGGCCTCTAAGGAATAAGGCCCCTGCCTTATTGCGTGTCCCTTAGAAACATCGTGAGCGACTATCGCAGTCAGCCCTCACGACATCGTGGGTCTTCTCGAACTAGGTAATCGTTAACCTACAGTTCGAGCCACGGTGGGAGTGCTAGTAGGCTGTGGCAGGGATTTTGTCCACACCTCTCCCTCAATGTCTCTGGTTATTGTGTGTGATCCCTCTACTCCACATGTGAGTCTGGTCGACAAGCTATCGTCATCCTGCATCATCAACGAATCACATGAGAAATAATATCCATAATCATATGCACAAATGTCATATATACAACAATCATACCCCAATAGTCCATTCCCCGACTCGATCCATAGTCCAAGGGGTTTCATTGATGCCTCTGCATCCTCAAGGTCCAAATCCTGCACAGTCAGGAGAACTGAGTCAATAGCACCTGTCTAAGTCGATACAAAAAAATAACATATAATCACATTCATAATGCCTCATAAGAAAAATCAACGGTCAATGGTATAATAATCTGGATCACTTGCAAGCAAGTGTCCTTAAAGAATAATTTCTATCAGTGTGCATAAGAGAGTGATGTTACAACTCATTCTGCGCGAACACTCAACATAGTCTGCTCCAACACTCAACATAGTCCCTCACTCAAAACAATCCATGCCAACACTCAACAAAGTCTGCGCTAACACTCAACACAGTCCCTCACACAACACAGTCCATGCCAACACTCAGTCTGCGCTAACACTCAACACAGTATGCGCCAACACTCAACACAGTCCCTCACACAGCACAATCTGTGCCAACACTCGGTTCCTCACACAACACAGTGAGTCATAGTAGAAGTCGAGAAAAACATTACAATTTCGATGTTTGGTTAATATATAAGCCATTCTTCGATCGAAAGAAGTTTTCAGCTGAAAGAATAGTTCAGCCAAAAGAATATTTCTGCCAAACGATGTTTTCAGCTTGAATATCTTTTGGCCGAAAAGATATTTCCGGATGGAAAAAATCCGTCTGACTATATTTCTACATGAAAATCGAGGGCGCCGTCATTGTACCATTCGATTTGACATTCCATAGTTTGGCTGAAAAAAATATCTTTCGACTGAAAAATAATATTAGTTCGGCCGAAAGAATATTTTTTGGAAGTTTGGAGATGATATTGTCATGAAAGTGTAACCGGGCTCCATGATTTTACCCCAATGTATAATCCATAATTAATCAATTTCACACTTTGACCTTCTAAGAAATTCATAAAAGTCTATCATTCTTCAAACTATTAGTTAACTGGGTGGTTTGTGAGAAAATTCCCTCAAATAATAAGTTTGTTGTATAAAATAGTAAGGTGGAATGTGGAACTACATCCCCTCTTAATTCAAAATTTGTCTCGAAGGTTCAAGAAAAAGTATAAAATCAAATGAAAATAAATGCAGAAATCGTTTACGCATATCCTCTACGTCCTTCGAGGTAGAAGAATTAGGGTTGTTGGTTAGAAATATAATTCCCAAAGTTGGAGGAATTGACTATATATAGTCAATTCCTCCAACTTTGGGAATTGTATTTTTAACCAACATGGCCCACACATAGGTATTGCAAAACACTTTTAATATTTTTAATCAGAATATTCCATAGTTAAATTTATCGTTGTTTTAAAAAAATTAAACTAGTTTCACACTTTGTGTTTGTAGGCACTAATGGAACTTATTACTCATCCACCTCATCCATCTCGTCCAATTTTGGTATTTCATCCTCTCTCGCTACATCCCTCAGCCTTGGACTTCATATTGGCATCACCCAGATAATCAACAAATTAAATGTTTTTGTTGACATGTTTTTTTTTATTACAATAGTGAATTTATGCATCTATCTAGTTTAATACCCATTGTTTGCATCTATTAATATGATTCCATCATTAGTCACCCCCGCCATTCTTTCATAGGTCATTGGTTTTCCTTCTTGTTCCATGATACCTACATGTGTTGTGTCCTCTTTTTTGATGGCTTCTAAAAGAGTTGCAACTGCCACCGTAGCATATACTACCATTATAGTAGTTACTATTGCATGAGTGATTGCTGAATATACCATTTTAGCCTTGGAGAAAGAGGTTCAAGTCATGGATCTTCCTCCTAGCTAGAAATTTCATCTCTGACATCACCTCAAAGTTTCTTTGTTAGATAAAATTCTTTTAGGAATTATAATTTTCACTATTAATTGCACACAATTTTTGTTGAGAAGAATTACAGAAAGGCTTGGGTCAAGGGGGAGGACACCACCTACAGTACTTATTTTATCTACAATGATTTTTTGTTATATTGAATTGTAATTCTATTTTGTAATTTTGTTGATATTTCTAATTCTAAAAAAAAACTTACAAATGTTGTTACAAGTCATTATCAACCTTCAGGTTCCTCAATAATAAGTATATAGAAGATCACTTTTAGATATGCATCTAGCGCTGAGGGACAATTATTTCCTCCATGTTGTTTCTGTACTCTACCCATGAGTTTTTTTTATTGAGAATGAGTTTCCATTATGTACTTAAACATAGTACTCGCGAGGGACAATTATTTCCTCCATGTTGTTTTTTACTCTATTCATGAGTTTTTCATTGGGAATGAGTTTCCATTATGTACTTAAACATAATGTCACATTTTCTAATTAATTAATTTTCTTACAATTTTGAATTTAATATTATATTATGATGTAATGATGTTACATACATTTGGAAATTGAATGTTATGATGTTTTTTCTTTCTAAATATTATTATTGGCATTTGTTATTTGTTAGGTAATTCAATTAATATTTCCAAAAGTTGTCACTCGAGATTATATCATATCCTTTCACACAATTATGATTCATAATAAAATATTATATTCCACATGGATGAAAATTTACATTTTCAACTTGTATTACCGTATTGGATACTACCCTTACAATTGTTATTTGAAAATTTTTTAATCTAACATTTGTGTTTCTTTCACATCCCATACTTGCATGTTGAGGAATACACAAAACTTATTCTAGGAAACCTCTTATATATGCATTCTCAGTCCCTTGTGACACGGTTCTTAAAATAATATGTTCTTGTCAACAATGAGGGATAGTGAGATTTAAAGATTTATGGAAATTAGCATTCTTGTTCAATAACTTTGTAACCCAATTTCTATAATTTAATTTGATGCACTACATCCCAACTAATTAGGAGTTTAAACAATTTTCTTTCCTGGACTTGGCTGTTCCATTATCAATATCATCACTTGCTTTATTTGTATAATTTGATGAATAGGTTCCACATATATAATGGATTAAACCATTTAAAAAAAATTATTTCATGATTGTTGTGATTTTAAAAATATTTAAATGAACATGGATGATTTTAAAAATATTTTTTCATTAACATGATTTATTTTAATTTATTTTAAAAATATTTAAATTATAGTTATGAAAGATTTAAAAGAAAATCCCATTCAAATTGGAAATGAGTTAAACAATTTTACAAAATAGTCTTTCATGGTCATTGAGTCTAGTTTTGAAATTTCACATTAATTAAACTTTGATATAGCTCTAAAACTTTTAGTACATTGAATTTGATATTAATTGAATCATTTTACTTGAATATAGTTTTTAAAATATTAGTACACTGAATTGGATATTAGTGCCATGATTATGACTAGATATAAGTTAAAGGTTTCACATTAAGTAAAGTTACTATCTCATGTTGCATGCTCTAATACATTACTTCTCATATTAATGTGATTTTCCTTTTGGGTGCACTTTAAGAATGGTTTGTTGGAACATGTAGTTTCTTTGTAACCTCACATTGTGAGATTGATTGGTTTAATCAAGTATTTGGGTTAATATTAGACTAAACCCTTGGTTGACCATATCCACTTATGGATTTTCGATTTACATTTTATGGATAAGTGCAATCACCTTAACCTGAGTTTGTTGAATTTGGTTCATAGCAAAAACTATTTATATATGATCTTAGTGATTGTTTTATCATCATCTCATATTGTTAGATCATATGGGGAGTTCTTCTCTCTAATTGAGTGACTCATGCTTCACTGATATGGTGTCTTTTGACACCACTATTGTCTCTCGTATCCGTTGTGTAACGACCCTCTTACCCAAACATGTAAGATAAAATTTCCTTTTAAATCAATTATGTTTATCAGTATGAATAAAAAAAAAATACGTATCCAATTAAGTTCAAGAAGAACCCACAACAATGATTTAATTGATATTACGTTAAGTCAACAATTCTTCCTTATCAAGGAATTATAGTAATATGATACTAATTTAAGATGATATATCTAAGACGTAAGGAGTAATAGTAAGTAATATCTACCTTATTTAAGTGGCACATTTTGCGCAATATTTTATTTATGTCAAACTCCTATGTATACTAAGAGCCCATATCCCATTTAATTCAATAACGATTAAATATTATTGCCTTTAACATAACATATTACTAGTTTCTAAATCGTTGCTGGTGAACGCCGAAAGGTTTACTGCTGGTAAGATGAAACTAACAATATGAAATCATTGATCAAAAGATTTACGGTTGGCAATTAGATGGTCACACAATAATTTCTTAATCATATTAAGTAAATGTTAATTTTTAAAAGCTTCTTTAACTTGTTTACTTTCTAACATTTACTTAATATAATTAAGAAATTACTGTGACCATCTAATTGCTACCCTTAAACCTTTTCTTCAATAGTTTCATATGCTGTTAGGCTATTATATATATTGCTATACTAATATAAAAAAATTATAATATGTAAAATAAAAATAAAACTCTATATTCCCCCAATCCTATATATAGATTTATAGATTTTATAATATGTAAAATAAAATAAAAAAATTCAAATTACCCAAAACCTAATTCACATGAAAGAGATTGATTTTGAATGTGTAAACACTTGACATGACATTTATGACACCATCAATAATAACAACAAACACAACATAATAACTGAGATTTAGACGTTGACTTTTAAGTGAAATCGTTAAGCACATAGCAACAAAATATGTGCCGCACATCATATGATAATGCCATAATATAAACGTATTATGGTATTACTTAAATTAAACCTATCATATTCTAAATTGATGTATTTAATTACTTAAATTAATCATATCTATATTTTTCCCAGCACAAATAAGGTTTTTCCTCGTAACAATGTTTGTTACGACTCCACTGCTAGTTGTTTTAGTGTTTTAAACGGACAAATATAAACTACACAGATTTATACGCAAAGGTTTTAAGTAATCTGTTCACCTCAATGTTGAAAGTTAATTGATGATCAAATATACTTTTATTTTCCGGCGTTAAAAAAAATACCGAATGTTCGAAGGAGATCCATGATAATATTTTCATACATTTGACTATCCCAGACAATAGAATAAATCAGTAAGTAGTGTAATGAGGTGCACAGATTAAACAGACTCATTATGAAAAATTGCAAACGGGAATAACAATTACAACAAAAGAAAATGAAAACAAAAAACAAAAAATTGAACTACAACAAGGTGCACAGATTAAACAGACTCATTATGAAAAATTACAAACGAGAATAATAATTACAACAAAAGAAAATAAAAACAAAAAAATTGAACTACAGAAGATTAGGGCTTGGGGCCGTGCATGCTTAGTCTTAGGGTAGAGTTCAGGGCTAGCTATTTGAGTGCTTCAAATGGACAAATATAAACTTGCAGATTTAAACAAAAAGGTTGCCCTCAACATTCTCACATTAAAACAACATCCGGAATGTTCGAATTAAAAGGCACGGAAAATTAAATATATAAGAAATAAACCTAAGTTGATAACCTGCATGTCGAAATTTGGATTGAATTGCATTGTTCCAAAAAGATTTCTAGACCGATTAGGTAGAAAATGAGAATTTAATAAAACAAAAAACCTAAACCTTAACAAGCGACAAATCCAAATTGGAGACACAGCCATATATAAAATCTTCTAATTTGGATAAGACAACATTCCAAAATTAATATTACAATAAATGCTTTATTTATACAAAACAGAATGCATATTGGCTCACAATATTGAAGTAAATGTAAAGCTTATCTATTATTATAAATCATAAGCTAAATCCATTATAATATTTTCATGTAAGAAAGCTAAATCCATGATAATTTTCTCATGCATTGGAGTTCAGATCGTGCATAATAGAATAGATCCATTGGTAGTGTAAGGAGGTGGTCAAATAAGTTTGCGCTCAATCCATAACCCAGAGCATTATGATAATATGTGAAGATAAAAATGGAATTTGAGGCATTATGAAAAATTACAAATGCGAATTAGACTTCAGATCTCGCAAATATAAAAGATCTGTTACTAGTGTAACCAGGTGCTTAGATTTTGCTTTGAATAGAATAGATTTGTTAGTAGTGTAACCAGGTGCCTAGATACATTTTCTTTGAATCCAAAACTCCACGCATTATGATAATGAATGAACCGTGCTCATTATCAAAAATTACAAACACTCATCAAAACTATAGAAAAAACAAAAATTGAAATAGTATGGAAGATAATAATAAATAGAAAAAATGCAAAACTTAATTCAAACAATAGAAAAACAAAAATTCAAACTACAGAAGATAAGGGCTTGAGCGTAGTTGCAGGCTCATGGAAGAGTTTAGGGCTAGCTATTTTAACTATGGGTAGGGGATGATATATGCATGCAAAATACAAGTAATCATATGGTAGAGGAAGTGCGCACGAACAATAGATTGGTCAACCACACGCCAGGAAATCACACACGCTTCAGAAACTCATGCCAAGTGTGGCATCTCCCTTAATTGAAACGACGATCATGGTTTTTATAATTAAAAAATCATTAATGGTGCTCATCTTCAATAGGTGTACGTTTTTCTGGGTAATGATTTGAAACAATCCTCATTTAAAGAACATAAATATGTATAACCATTACTACGCTTTCTATATCTATCTATCTATCTATCTATATCTATATATATATATGACGTTAATAATGATACCTAGTACACATCAATTATTCCAATCCACATTTTATTAAAAGACAATTAATTAAACATACCTCTTTCAAATCCTTACTACAAATTGTACCTTACTACAAATTTAGAAATGAAGTAAAGCTTGTGCTAGAAGCTAATCCGAGGTCAACATCGTAACGTTTAATCAGGCTGCTGAAAATCATTCCACTTATCTAATTAAGGCAAAGGTAAATAGGCGATCAATACTCGCAACCGAAGATAAAAAATTCGACAGTTATGGTGATTTATTTGGAGTATAATGAATATTTAAGGCAATAAAGTAATAACCTCAGGAAACAACATGTGACAACCTCAAATAGGTTACTGGAGTTGTACTGGTGGTGTGTCAAGTAAACGACTAGTGTAGAACATGGATGTCACCAATCATAACCCAACTGAAGTCGACTCGGATCGTCATTGCAATGACATTTTGTAGTCTTCAGTGAATTGAAAGCCTAATGATCTACTGGTAACCTCTGTCCAATACAAAGCATAAGGAAGATATTGTTTCAAATCCAAAATTTTCAGAGCGTGAAATCACGAGAGAATATTGTAGCGCAACCTAGACGATTGAGCAAGGATCCTAAGCCAAAGGTTGTGGAAAACATTTTTTTTATAGGGTGACAATACATGATCAACCAAGACAATATTACTTGGATACGCATCGTGCTCTCTATTGAACCTCCTCGAACGAGAGGAAGATATGCGGGAAAGCAGGGATCCATCGATTGTTGATTTATTTCGAGTAATCCCACATAGAGGGAGAGAGAGATACGAAAGCAACAGTTTGGTAAGAACATCACATTCTGAATAACATATGATTCCATAACCCATCAAGTTAATAGGGATACTAAGAATTACAGATCCAAAACTCTAGAGGATGCTTTACTGGTTAGTAAAATAATACTAGTACAGATCAAAGTATGAAGGATGAAAGATATGCAGGTCATATTTCAAAGTATCGCTGGAAAGACAAGACACACAACAATTTATATTAATAAATGATCAAATTCAAATTTCAATAAGCAAGACGATAATGTGAGGAAATTAGAGAGAGAAATAAAAATAGATGCATTTTCATTCGTAATGCTGCCAAGCAGTCACATTAATATTAAAGTAGGATCTATAACATTAATATAAAAATTGTATACAAATATATCTTGTAGTCACATTAATATTAAAGTAGGATCTATAACATTAATATAAAAATTGTATACAAATATATCTTGTTTCAGACATATAAGTCTTAACTACAATTTCTTATTTCTTCATCATATAACATTGAGTTATAACAGAACATTATTTTTAAAATATAGACATAGAGATTACAAAATATAATTTCTTGTTCATTTCCTCAAGTGTAACATCCCGCTAATTTCTTGTTCATTTCCTCAAGTGTAACATTACACTATTGCGTGCACTGAGCTGACTTATTCTTTGAGGACACTTGTATGCAAGTGATTTAGTTTTTTATACAATTGGTTGTTTTGATTATGATTATGAGGTATTATGGATCTGATGATATGCTATTTTTTCTATACTTACATCGGCAGGTGCTATTCACTAGGTTCTCTTGAGTGTGCAGGACTCTGTATGTTAGAGGATGTCGACGATATCGATGGATCTCTTTGGACTCCAGATCGAGTCAGGGAGTGGACTGTTATGGTTTGAATGTTTTGACATTACAGATGTGACGTATGACTAGATATTATGATGTTGATTGTTATAGATGACATGTTTCGTTGATGGATGCAGACTGACGATAGCTTGCCAACGAGACTTACATTTGGAGTAAAGGGGTCATGCATGACAACCAAAGACATTGAGAGAGAGGTGTGGTAGTAGCCCTTCCGAAGCCTACTAGCACTCTCGTTGTGGCTCGAACTATAGGTTAACAATTACCTAGTTCGAGAGATCCGCGATGCCGTGAGGGCAGACTGTGACAATCACTCACGATGATTCTAAGGGGCGCTCAATAAGGTTGGCTCGAACTATAGGTTAACAATTACCTAGTTCGAGAGATCCGCGATGCCGTGAGGGCAGACTGTGACAATCACTCACGATGATTCTAAGGGGCGCTCAATAAGGTAGGGTCCTTATTCCTTAGAGGCCCTTAGTCTCCCACAAGATCACCTAATGGAATACTGAATCTAGGGGTTTGACGTCTACCAAATTCAGTCAAGAGGCAAGTGGCACCCTTAGAGCATGTAGTGCGTCTTGAAAGGCATGTCGGGAAAATAAACAAGAATGCAAGCTAGTGGCACCCTTGGAGCACCTAGTGCATCTTGAAGGGCACGTCGCGGTTTTAACCCGGGTAAGAAAATAAACCTAGTACCTAAAAAAATGTGTCTCCTTAGGACCTGGTCGGCCTTAAAATAGATGATGGTATGAGTAAATTTTAATAACTAATGGTTCCCCTTAAAAACTGTCGCCCAACCTAGTGAAATTAAAACCTAGGTCTAAGTAGAACATTGATCAAAGAAAAACTAAATAGACATGTAACAAGAAGGGGGTAAAGAAAATTCAAACATTATTTATTAAAGTAAAAATTATAATGGAGGATTAAATTATTAAAAGAGTAAATGGTTGTTTTTGTCTAAACTTGCTAATTTTGAACTTTGTTAAAAAGAAAAAGGGGAAACTTAAAGAAAAAGAGAAACTTAAAGAAAAGGGAAAACTTAAAGAAAAGGGGGAATGCCTAACTTAGTAAGGAATCTAACCTTTGGAACTTTCTATTTTTCAACTCAACTATGCTTTAAGTAAGGCGTAAGTCATTTAAGAAATGTAAGGGAATAAAGAGACGTCGATGAACATTTTAAGGAATGCTTTTAGGTGGGTGAGGGAAATAGGTTAATTTGATTAATTAATAAATTGATTTTTGGTGCGACTAAGGGATTGGGTGACATGTGTACGAGGGAGGTTTATCCTAATTAAATTTAATAAAAATAATCTAATGAGGGTTTGAGAAATTAATCACTAAAAAAACTCTATAAAAAGTATAGCGGAGGAGAAGTATGGATCACGTCTGGGACGCATAAGGTTACACTGGTGATATTTTTCTTAACTGATTTTACCTTGTGGGAGTTGGGATGCCCAGCTCGAAGGGAGTGGTAGCTCAACCTTGCGAGGCGAGATAGGAGCTAGATTTTTCTCTGGTTTTGGTGTGCGTGACCCCTTTGCGGCTCGAGGAGCTCAGGGGGAAGAAGAGTACCCCTAGTGTTGGCTGGGAGGTATCGCTGAGGTCTCAACGATTAGCATGCAAGAGCTGGATGGAGTGCAAGCGCAAGACAATGACTTCAGACTCTTTGTCTTTGGTTACGGTATGCAAGTGTATTTTTCATTTATACAAGGCGTTAGATTTTTTGTGTATGAATATAGATATTGATGAATATTGTATTGAATTCTGGGATAGTATATGGTAAATTATAATTAAGTTAAATTTGATTCCCTCTTAGGTATGGTTCTGTTGCAAATATGATTTAGAATTAAATTTCAGTTGCAATATTAATTAAGAATTTAATTATGTTGTAATTATGTGACAATTAAATTTTTAATTCAATTTTTAGTATCCTTTGAACCAGTAAGACATTCTTGAGGACCCACTCTTTTCTTTTCTTTCTACATCTTTGCTTGCTTTCTTGGAGACTGTTGTTCGCGCCCTACCCTCTGCGCATACCTCTCTCCTTGATCATTTTCCTCACACCCTCTTGGCAGCTAGGACCTCAACGCTTTTGGGTTTGTTTTTCCCTCAGACTCCTGCGTGCCAAGGTCAAATATGACTTCTCGACTGTTCCCTTCGTTCTGCCCTTGAAGGGATCCTAGATTTTTTTCCAGACAGAAACGATGTCGATGAAGAAGAAGCTAGACTAAGAAGATAATCAATTCTGAGTAGTAAAGGCCATAGTAAGAAAAAATAATAGTCGTCGGGTTGATCTCCAAAGTGTTAATTCCAAGAGAAGCTCAGAGATATTGGAAGCCTTGACTGTGAATTTTTGATATTAAATTTAAGTTTAGGAGACGAGTACTGAATCTTGGCCACCAGCAGGATGGTGCCATGTGTCTCCTTGCACTCGAATATGATTTCAGCCTCATGTGTACGCTTGGACTCGGAGAGCGTGACGACCCATTTTCCTTCCCATTGCATTGCAGAAGTTTTCGAGACAAGCGACTAGCGCCATCCTGTGACTGGAAAAAGGGAATCATTCCTATTGCTTATCCAGGAAACAAAGGTGGCTTATTGTGATAGATTATCGATATTTTTTTGTACTAGGTGGTGATCTAATTCTGATAATGCATGCTAGTGATTGCGATTAGTATTACCAAGGATTACCCAGGGAACGAGATGATGGAAAGTGAAAGGAACTGGGCCTGTCTCTATTCAGACATGTCACTGAGTATCAATCGATTAATAGCTTTGGATTCACCACAGTTCAATGAAAAACACAATTTTCGTATGTAATTTCTGATGCAGTGCTGATAGTCTTGCATCAATGGGTATCTTGTTCATTTCACCCCTCCTAGTGGGCTCAAATATAGAGATAATAAAGAGGGTATTTAGAAACTGACCAACGAGCCGTCATCAACAAAGTTTATTTATTGTGACCCCATTTCTTAGTCTATTTAAGGAATAAATAATTCCTCCTCGTCTGGGTGCATAGGCTCTTAATTCGACAGATCCCTTTTTCACGTGCTTGATTCTTTTTTTTTCCAACTATGGATCTCATATAATGTTGGTAACTAGCGAGGGATATGGATATGACCTCGACCAACTTGCAGATGACTACCCTGATAAGTTAGAAATTGTGCTAAGGAGGTTTGGACTCTATCAATAATTACGCTGAAAGGCGTACACCTATTGACAATGGGCACAATTAATGATCTTTTAACCTTATTTAACCTTAAACCCTAATCTGATGGCTATGCATTGAAGATGCTGGCATATTCTTAGTCGTCCGCCAAAATCAATGGATGAGATATATTGTTCATAACTTTCTTGCATTTATGAAAGCATGTGTTAACATGTTTACTTTTTAACATTTACCTAATCACATTAAAAAGTTACTATAAGGATATGTAATTGCGAGGTTCCATTTATCAACCTAATACAACCAAAGGTTTCATATTACCACACACGGATTACCACAAACGTTTTATATTGAAGGCACACATTCTTAGTATATTGGAGGCACGCATTCTCAGCCGCTACCTTTCAGCGTTCTCAGTCGACGAGTTAGCGGTTGTGCTAGTTTAGGACTAGACTGACTACGCCCCTTTGCATGGACAGTTGTCCTCAAGGAAATTACTTCTACCTCAGTGCATGTAGCCACCTTCCTTTTGTGCTTGAGCATGTGCCTCAGTAATTTTTGGAGCGTTGATTCCTGCGTTATTTTCCTGATTGATGTTAGTTGTTTTAATCACATAATCAGATTCTTGAATGAACGATTCTTAACCTGTGGTCAATTGCATCCACGTGTGGATTTTTAACCTTCCGTTGAATGGAGGAGTGGAGTTCTATCTCTATTTATCTATTCAATTAAAGGGGATGGAAAGAATCTAAGCGATCTCGCAATCATGCTTCAACTAAATCCAATATCTGAGTCACCGCAATTACGAAACCTAAGCCAGTATCAAACCTTGTTTTCACATTTAAAAGTTCAGTTGAACGCCCCAAATTTCATAAGTTCGGGTTCATTTTCATTTAAAAATCGTTCGCCCTTTTTTTTCTTGATTTAGATATTCGCAGAAATGGAATGTTTTGGTTTAATTTCATTCTCTTGCGGCCCTAAATTTTAGTTTTTTGACTCGGCGGAAACGTTAAAGAGAAAATGATTGAGTTAAACTTTATTGTTGATTAAATATTTATTACACTGTAACTTATTGTTGAATTATAATTGTAAAGGATAGTACGACTCCACTTGTCATCAACTTGTTTCTTCAAATTACTTGGCAAAGGGATGGATTATTAAGTCAGTTTGAAAAGGGAATGATTATTAAATATTAAAAAGAAATGAGTAGTTTTGAAAAATGAATGATTATTAAATATTATGTTAGTTGTGGAAAATGAATGATTACTAAATATTAAGTTCAGTTTTGTAAGAGGAATGATTATTAAATATTAAGTTTAGTTTTGAAAAAAAAATGATTAATAAATATTAGTTTTGAAAAAGGAATGATTACTAAATGTTAAGTTTTAGTTTGAAAAAAAAATGTTTATTAAATATTAAAATGAATGATTAGTTTTGAAAAATGAATGATTAATAAGTTTAATCAAACATGAGGGTAATTGATTAAACTTTAGGTTTGTTTCAATTAATTTATATTGAAAATTAAATTACTCCTTACCTTCTCTTAGATTAATTAATTAAACCTTAGATCAGACAGATCTCACATATTATAGTATTCCTCACTACATACATTTTCAAATAGGAACTTCAAGGAAATAAATGAAAAAGGAATTTCATGTTTATTGATGATTCTTTTAGGAACTCTACCTTACCTTATTGAGTGAAAGACATTGTTTATATTAATGACTTAATAAGTATCTCATTTAATGATTTCTCTTTTATTAAATTATGTTATTCATTCACAAGGAATTATAATGTGACTTGCGCACAATTAATAATAAGGATAATGCATGTTGTGCAACCCCAAGAAAAAGTAATAGATGTTTGCATGTTGAAGAAGAATAATTTACCTCACCCAAGCTCTTTATATTATTCAAGTTATGGTGAAGCGTTTATTATTTAGTTGACCTTGCGTCAAAAAGCAATGTGGTATTATGTTGATTAAGTACTCCTAACCTCTCACGTTTTATAACAAGTTGATTTTCTCTTGTGCCGTCTGAAGAATGTTGAAACGTGAGTGACTTGTTACTAAATTCGATTGTGCACACTGGATTATAAGAAATCTGTGATGTTAGATAATGGGATTCTCGCGTGTATGGAAATTATTGATGTAGTGATGGTCTCAGACAAATACCCCCTTGCGCGATGGAATTTCAGTGTACTACATGATGATTCCAGTTATATACTCTTTGCGAAATGAAAATTATTGTAACGAATTATTGTTGATTTTATATTACTCACTTGCCATGAATTTTATGCTACCGGTGATGGTTATTAGGTGGTTGTGCCTGGTAGATCGTTGATGATGTTAGCTTTAGTTATTTAAATTTATCTGAGTAATGTTCATCAATTGATTCAAGCTTCATGATGTGCTAATATGCTATGTTTAGGTGCTACATGGAATTCGATCTTGTGATGTCCTCAAGTTGTGTCGATAGGACTTATTGTTGATGTTATGGTCCTAGTGTTTAAAACCTGTTGTACATCGTAAGAGTCGTAACGGTGGGAGCTGTTACATCAACTGAACTAACATTCTCAACATAACACAAGCTATAAAGTATTGTAGATTAGAGGTAATGTACAATTGTCATTCACAGCTTGAGGATAGGTCGAGCTCTAGAATTACAATCAAACACTAATATGCACAATTTTAAAACATGATAATGATACTCTTAAAAATTATAATTCAACATAGGAATAACTAAATTATTTAAATACCGTAACCAAGGGTTATTTCCACTTGATGTTGATATTCAATTTGGGCCTTGTGCACATCCACCTTGCTTCCACCCGCTAGTACAATGACTTCAACGATACCTCTCAGCCAACACTAGGGGTACTCTTCTTCCTTATCCACTTGAGCCACAAAGGGACCACACACACGAAAACCTAAAAAAATAGCTCCAAGCTTGCCTTACAAGGAAGATTTTTCACTCTCTCTTCAATCTTGGTATCCCAACTCTCACAAGTAAAACACAACCCATAATAATTTTGGGAGCATACTCTTACCAAGAATAATTGAGATCCTTCTCCCTTATACACCATTTGTTTTATAAAAATTTCATCACTCACACATGTCCATGTGCACAATTAATTAAATTTTTAATTAATTTAATTAGGATTATTCACCCACCCACTTGTCACACTCTCCCCAAGTTGCACAATTAATTACCGATTTTATTTTATTAAAATTTCAATTTCCCTCACATTCCCCATTGTGTTCCTATTTTCTCTCTTTGTTGTGCCTTTGTTCCTGAGATTCTCATTTAATGATTGTCTCCTAAATAGATCTTAGTTAGAGTTGGAATAAGAGTCTTCTTCCAGTTAAACTAGTGGTAGCTTGACTCTAGATACTATTCTATGTGTACACTTATTCTCTCATATTTTATTTCTTTCTATTTTAAAAATCCATTTTTATTATTTTCATGCACACATGTGCAATTTATTCAATATTTAGATTCTCCTTACTTTTTGCTAGAAATTGATTTATTTCAATTATTTTAATTTATTTTATATTTTTAATTAGTCTCTTAATTAAACTTAGACTTATGCTTAGTATCATAATTAGGCTTAGACTTTTATTGGGATTTATAATTAATAAATTCTTTGTTTAATTAATTATTTTAATGTGACAAGGTCTAATCAATTCAATGTTTTCTAGTCCATCTAGATTTATTGACATAATGTTTGTTCAATTTATTGATATAGCTCTAAAACTGTCAGTACATTGAATTGGATATGAATTGAATCATTTTTCTTGGATATAGTTTTAAAACTATTAGTACACTGAATTGGATATGAGTACCAGGATCATGGCTAGATTTAAGTTCAAGGTTTCACATTAATTAAAGTTACTATATCATGTCTCATGCTCTCATACATTACTTCTCATAGTAATGAGATGTCCCTTTTGGGTGCGCCTTAGGAATGGTTCGTTGGAACATCTAGTTTCTTTGTAACCTCACCTTGTCAGATTGATTGGATTGACCAAGTATTTTGGTTGATATATGACTAAACCCTTGGTTGACCATGTTCACTTATGTATTCTTGATCCATGTTTTAAGGATAAGTGCAATCTCATTAACATGATTTTGTTGAGTTTGCTTCATGGAAAAACATATTTATAGATGATATTAGTGATTGTTTTATCATTATCTCAAACCGTTAGATTGTCTAGGGAGATCTTCTCTCTCTCTAATTGAGTGACTCATGCTTTAGTGCTATGGTGTATTTTGACACCACTATTGTCTCTCAAATCTATTGTGTAACGACCCTCTTACCCAAACATATAAAATAAATTTTCCATTTAAATCTATTATGTTTATCGATATGAATAAACAACAAAACACATATCCAATTAAGTTCAAGAGACACCCACAACAATGATTTAACTATATTATGTTAAGTCAACAATTCTACCTTATCAAGGTTCTCATTGAAAGAACATAAGTATGTATAACCATTACTATAGTTTCTCTCTCTATATTGATTAAGCATTAATAATGATACCTGGTACACATCAATTATTCCAATCGACATTTTATTAAAAGAAAATTAATTAAACAAAACTCTTTCAAATCGATAACCCTTAAGTCAATAGATAAAGTAACATTAAGGGAATTCATTACCAAGAATTATTTATGACAAGTTTTTAACCTATCTCATTAATTTAACAACTAGATAATCCCTTAACTCATATCGCCTTTATTTTCAATATTCTACAATATGTAACATCTCTCTTGATATAATCAATAAGGTATGCTACATGCATTCAAGCAAAACCTTAATTATTTATTGTGCAAAAACTCACAATTCTTATTATATAAAAAATTATATATTTGAATTAACTCATTAAAAGTCAGGACACAAAGATGCGCAAGGAACTCTATCCTGAATTGAGTTTGTTTCAATCCTTGAGAAATCTAAGTGACTAATTAAAAGGAGATTTGAAAACAAGGAACGTATCATATAATCCCTAATTAAGGCATAAATTATTGTATTTCCCTAAGTATCAAATCAAGGGTATCAATCAAATTTTAGCGCGACTCTCAAGAACTACGTAAAAATATTTATCCTTTCGAGGTAAAAGCTTAATTTCGGAAGACCTAAATTCAAGATACGACGAAATTAACCAAGATTCAAATTAAGATGAGTTGGCTATTATGACACAGTTAACTAACTTTACAACCGATTACGCTTTTCAGGAAACAACAGGTGACAACCTCAAATAGGTTAATGGAGTCGTACTTGTGGCGTTTCAAGTAAACGACTATTGTAGAACAGGGATGCTATTAATGATAACGCAATTGAATAGATTTGGTTTTAATTACATTGAAAGGCGTACATCTATTGATCATGGGCACATTTAATAGATTTTAGTGCTTAATCAGTTTTGTATGGACAAGATTAAATATTGATGGAATATTCTTAGTATTCTCAATAAATTAATGCTTGTGATTTCAACCACTAACTTCCTCACTATTATAAAGACATCAGTTTACATGTTTATTTTTTTACTTTTATTTAATCATATTTAAAATTTACTATGGTGGCTAGCCCCAAGTATGAGTGATTAAGGTTTCATTTTCTAGGTCAACCTAAACTTTTGGCCTTCACCAACCATGTTTTGGACACACTTCCTTCCAGCCAACTCCTTCAGACTCCTTCCATCCACCTCTGGGTAGTTTCTCTTTCCCAGCGATTCAGGTTTTGCAAACCATCTTTTTGCAAACCATCCTTTAGGCATTCACCAACCACAAATTTGTGGCTGTTCTAGTTTTATTAGGATCAGAATTTACATACAACTAAAAAAATTAACGCCTTTAACATATCACTAAAAAGCATTAACTGAATTATCATGGATCGCCATTGCAATGACCTTCTATAGTATTCAGTCAATTGAAATCCCAATTATCTACTGGTAACCTCTATCCAATACAAAACATAAGGAATAGATTGTTTGAAATCCAAAATTTTCAGAGCGTGAAATCACCAGAGAATACTGTAGCGCAACCTAGACGATTGAGCAAGGATCCTAATCCAAAGGTTTCGGACAACAATTTTTTGTTATAGGGTGACAATACATGATCAACCTATATAATATTACTTCAATACGCATCTCCCTCTCTACTGAATCTCTTGGGGCGAGAGGAAAATATGTAGGCAAGAAGGGATCTATCGATTGTTGATTTATTACGAGTAATCCCACAGAGAGGGATAGAGAGATATGAAAGCCACAATTTGGTAAGGACATCGCATTCTGAACAACATACGATTCCATACCCATAAAGTTTATTAGGGATACTAAAAATTACAGATCCAAAACTCTAGACGATGCTTTACTGGTTAGTAAAAGAATACTAATACGGATAGTGCACTTACTACAATATGAATGGTGAAATATATGGAGGTAGTGTTTCAAAGTATCGCTGGAATGATCAGATACAAACAATTTATA
The DNA here is from genome assembly GCA_009831015.1 of Picea engelmannii. Taxonomy (NCBI): domain Eukaryota; kingdom Viridiplantae; phylum Streptophyta; class Pinopsida; order Pinales; family Pinaceae; genus Picea; species Picea engelmannii. The sequence goes on from ML777253.1 coordinate 364,842, forward strand.
TTAATAAACGATCAAATTCAAATTTCAAATAAACACGATGATAATGTGAGGAAATTAGGGAGAGAAATAAAAATAGATGCAGTTTCGTTCGTAATGATGCCAAGGAGTCACATATACATATATATATATATATATAAAAGGAAGAGTAGGATCTATAACATTAATATAAAAATTGTATACAAATATATCTTGTTCCAGACTTATAAGTCTTGAAGTACAATTTCTTTATCATATATAACATCGACACTTTTAACATTGAGTTATAACGCAACGTTATTTTTAAAATATAGACACAGAGATTACAAAATATAATTTCTTGTTCATTTCCTCAATTTAACTATTAATCTCAATATAACACGAGCTGTAAAGTATTGTAGATTAGAGGTAATGTACAATTGTCATTCACAGCTTGAGGATAGGTCGAGCTCTACAATTACAATCCAATACTAATATGTACAATTTTAGAACATGATAATGATACTCTTAAAAATTATAATTTAACATAGGAATAACTTAATTATTTAAATACCATAATTAAGAAGGGTTATTTCCACTTGATGTTTATCTTCAATTTGGGCCTTGCACATGTCCACCTTTCTTCCACTCGTTAATACAATGACTTCACCATACCTCTCAGACAACACTAGGGGTACTCTTCCTCCTTATCCCCTCGAGCCACAAAGGGGTCACACAAAAGAACACCTAAAAAAAGTAGCTCGAAGATTTCCTTACAAGGAAGCTTTTTCACAAGCTTAGTATCCCAACTCTCACAAGTAAAACACAACCCACAATAATTTTGTATGCATATCCTTACCAAGAATAATTAAGATCCTTCTCCCTTCTACACCATTTGTTTTATAGAAATTTCGTACACATGTCCATGTGCACAATTAATTAAGTTTTTAGTTAATTTAATTAGGATTATTCACCCATGCACTTGTCACACTCTTCCCAAGTTTCACAAGTAATTACCTATTTTATTTTATTAAAGATTCATTTTCCCTCACATTCCCCATTGTGTTCCTATTTTCTCTCTCTCTTTTTTTCGTTTGCTCCCTAGATTCTGATTTAATAAGTGTGTCCTAACTAGATCTTTGTTAGAGTTGGAATATGAGTCTTCTTCGAGTTAAACTAGTGGTAGCTTGACTGTGTGTACATATATTCTCTCATATTTTATTTCTTTCTATTTTAAAAATCTCTTTTTATTATTTTTATGCACACACGTGCAATTTATCAAATATTTAGATTTTCCTTACTTTTTCCTAGAAATTGATTTATCTCAATTAATTTAATTAATTTAATTTTTTTATTTACTCTCTTAATTAAACTTAGACTTATGCTTAGTATCATAATTACGCTTAGAATTTTATTGGGCTTTATAATTAACAAATTATTTGTTTAATTAATTATTTTAATTTGACAAGGTCTAATCAATTCAATGTTTTCTAGTCTATCTAGATTTATTGACATAATTTTTTAATTATGCGACGTGCCCTTCGAGATGCACCTCCGTGCTCCAAGGGTGCCACTCACCTTTGGCTAGTTTTGGAAGTTTTTCTGACCCTTGGAGTCAAAACTCCACTCGATTGACCTTGTGAGAGACTAAGGGATTCTAAGGAATAAGGAATCCTGTTTATTGCACACACCTTTAGAATCTTCATGAATGACTCTCTCAGTCCGCCCTCACGACATCGTGGACCTCTTAAACCAGGTAATCGTTGATCTACAATTTATACCACGATGTGAGTGTTAGTAGATTATGACAGGGACGCTGCCACACATCTCCCTCAATGTCCAGTTTTTTTGCATGGCCCCTCTACTCCTTATGTGAGTTGGATCAACAAGAATCATCAAGATAACATCCAATGACACAACCCGTGTCAATAATCCATGTAAATAAATCATATTGTAATCAATCATATGTCACAAGTGCGTAAATGAAATACTCAATCAAAATATAGTTCATTACCTGACTCAATTCTTAGTCCAAGGAAGTCCATCGAGGCCATCATCATCCATAACCTGTCATGTACCCTCGACACTTAGAAAAATCGTCAATAAAATCTACCAATACATACATATCAATTAAGAATAAGTCACAACACATCATCATCATCATGTATAATCTATAATCGAAACTAATTCAGAGTGTACCATAACCGGATCACTTGCACACAAGTTTACTCAAAGAATAAGTAAATACAAGTGTGCTCGGTAGAGAGGGATGTTACATACACCCCTCTTGTTTTGAACTTCATCCCGAAATCATATAATATATACATGCAAGTAAAAAAATGTATCTGAGATAGATCTATATGTATAATCTATCAAACAGGTAAGGAAACTGTTGATGGTTCTCATGTGCGTCCTCCGAGGTAGCCGAGTGTGGACTATAGTTGTCCCACTGGACCTTGACCTCATTGACTATTCGACGTTGTAGCTATCGAATGCGATGGTCCAAAATGAGGATTGGCTCTGCCATGAGAGCACCCTCATCCGAAACCTACAAAGAAATCATGTCAATAACATGTGAAGGATCACTAATATAATGTCTCAAAATAGATACATGAAATACATGATGCATATGCCTCAAAAAATTAGGCAAGGCTAGTCGATAAGCCACATGTCCTTTCTTTTCCACAACTTTGAAAGGTCCCACAAACCTAGGAGATATTTTATCACCCTTTCCAAACTTTATCGAACTATGTTGTGGTTTTTCTCACAAGAAAAATATGTCTCCAACTTCATAACTACAGTCAACATAACTCTTCTACCGATATTGTGCGTCTTTAATCCTATGTCTTATCGATTTCATTTGTTCTTCCATTTCATGAATCAATTATGGTCCTACCAAGACACTATCCTCAATTCGATCCCAACTCAACAACGTCCGACATGATCATCCATAAAGAAATTCAAACGGGACCATGTTAATTGTACTATGATAGCTATTGTTGTATTCAAACTCTACTAGTGGAAATAAATATTCCCAACAATTGTGTTGATCCATTACATACATACACAACATATACTCCAAAATATGGTTCGTTATTTATGTTTTCCATCTGTCTCAAGGTGATATGTTGTACTGAAATTTAGCTGTATTCCTAAAGCCTCCTGGAAACTGGTCCAAAAAAGTCCTGTAAAGATCGATCCTCGATCAGATATGATCCTTTTTGGTACTCCATGTAATCTCACAATCTCACTGAAAAATACTCTTTCTATGTATGGCACCTAATACATCGTACATACTGGGATAAATTGTTCACTCTTCGTGAGAGTGTCTACTACCACAAAAATCAAATCATTCCTCCTTTCCATCAGTGGAAATCCAACGATAAAGTTTGTCGAAATGACCTCCCATTTTGATTTTGGAATAATGTGTGGTTGTAACAATTATGCTGGATGTCTATGTTCAACCTTCACCTGGTGAAATTCTAGACATCTTTCCACATAACTAACAATGTCTGCTTTCATTCCCTTCCAGAAGAATAAAGGCTTAAGGTCTACCTTCATCTTTGTTACTCTGAGGAGAGTGATGTACATTGCTCGATGATATTTACTTAAGATAAAACATATTAATTCGTCTTTAGGTGGTACACAATTTATTTTTTTAAATATCAACAAGCCATCATTGTCTAATGAATAGCCTGCATACTTCGGTACCATCATGGTATCTTGTCGAATATTATTCTTAATGTCCTTGTACCAATCATCACCTATATGTAAAGTTAGAATATTTTCTCAAAGATTCATCTTAAGCGGTATTGCCAAGAATATGCATGGTCTTTGACTCAACACATCTACCACTTTGTTCATCGTTCCTTTAATGTAAGTAATCTCAAAGTCGTATTCTCTAAGTAATTCTGACCAACGCCTTTGTCATGCATTCAAGTCACTCTATATAAATATATGATGCAATCCAGAATTATCTATTTTTAATTCAAATTTTCATCCAATCAAATAATGTCTCCAAATTCTCAAGGCATATACAATTGCTAACAATTCCAAGTCATGCGTTGCGTAGTTTTCTTCATGCCTTCTCAATTTCCTTGAAATGTAAGCAATCACTCATCTATCTTGCATCAAAACTCTGCCTAAACCTTCCTTGGATGCATTCGTGCATACCAATAGTTATTTTTCAATGTTGGGGACCTTTAGTATCGACATTAATGTCAACAAATCTTTGATATTTTGAACTACTTCCATGCATTTACCATTCCATAAAAGCTTCTTGTTCTTCTTCTGCAATTCTGTGATCATATTTGCTATCTTCGAAAAAACTTCGACAAATCATTGGTAATAATTTTCTAAACCCATAAATCTGCATACTTGTAAATTTATTGGTGCTGGCTATTCTATAATAGCCTCTACTTTCAGTGGATCCATAGAAATACCTTCACTAGATATGATATGTCCCAACTGGTGAATCTTCAATTGGTAAAAAGAACATTTCTATAGCTTCTAGTAAAATTTGTTTTCTCGTAGACAATGTAGGAAAAACATTAAGTGTTAGTTATTCTCTTATTTCTTCTAAGAATAAATCAATATGTCATCAATAAATATTTGAAAAAAATTGTCCAAGTATTCGTGGAACACCCCATTCATCAAACTCATGAATTACCCTGGGTCATTGGTCAATCTGAATGGTAAAACTATAAACTGATAGTATCTGAATATCATCTTAAATGTGGTCTTAGGTATATCTTCTTCCTTAATACGTAATTGATGATATCCCAATCTCAAATCAATCTTCGAAAACACCGTCACTACCTTCATCTGGTCAAACAAATCTTCTATTTTTTGCAACAAATACTGGTTCTTGATCATCGCTTTTTTCAATTCATGATAGTTAATACAAAGTCTCCATGATCCATCCTTCTTTCTCACGAAAATAATTGGCACTCCCCAAGGTGACACACTTGGATGTATAAGTCTCAAGTCCAACAATTCCTTAAATTTCATTTTCAACTCCCATAATTTAGGCGTTGACATCCGATATGGAATTATCGCTATCAGTTTAGTTTCAAGATTCAAGTATATTGTAAACTCCAACTCTCTTTTGGGTGGTAAACCTAGAAACTCTTCTGGAAACACGTTTGCAAACTCTTGCAATACAAGAAGATTTTCTAATCCTTCCACCTCGTCCTTTTCATTTAGCACTAATATTGCATAAATCTTACACCCCTTGAGCATACTCTTATGTAGTTTTAGGGAAGAAATAAATCTCAAGGACACCCCCTAGTTCCTTCCTACAATCACTCTACTTTGTCCCAATTCATTTGTCAAACTTAATTGTTTCATCTTACAGTTAAGTATTGCATCATGTGATTCCAGCCAATCTGTACTAATCACTATGTCATAATATCATAAGATCATGACATATAGGTTGGCCTTCGTTAAAAAATCTCCCAAGTTAATGCTACGGTCCATAACCTTTCCTCGAACCTTCTGTTTGGCACCCGATGCCATTTCTATGTATCTAAACTTGTCTTGCTCGACTACCTTTACCTTAATTATGTTTAACACCGCCACTATATATAAAACTCTTTGTAGCACCTGGATCTATCAAAATAATAAAAGTTTGTTCAATGATTATACCTAATGTCTCGAGCACAATGGACTGGTGCTCGGCCTGGTGGTTGTTCACTATTGCATGTATCCTATGGGCCTTGCCCAAATATCCAACTGTAGTGGGTCCTGATGATCCTTCCACTTTGGGCTTCTCAATCAGACAGTCTCACTGGTAATGTGGCTCTGCACATGACTTTGACTCCTATCTTTTATCCTTTTTGTGAAATGGAAGATATAGTCAATATTGAGATATCCCTTCAGGTATCTTGAAAATATATTTTCTCTTTCAATAAAGATAGGGAAATAAAGATATCATAGGTAACCCTTCGGGTTTTATCCCTTTTATAAACCCCTATAATATAATATAAAGGAAGGTGTAAAAGGGTAGCTAACTCCTTTAAGTTTAAGTCAGGAGTGAAGTGAGTGAGTGAGGGATGTGGCCAACAAACCACCTACACCAAAACTCGACTAGTCCAGGAACACCAGTCCAATAACACTAGGACCACCAAACCTTTTCCCACCAGGGCCATTCAACCATGGGCCTAATCCTACCTTCCCACCAAGACCTAGGGATGTGAACCTCAAGTCGACACTTTGCATCAAGTCCAAAGTTCACCTCAAGAAGTTTAATGAAAGCCCATAGTGGAGCCTACCTGAAGATTGAAACTAACATGATCTAGCATGGAAAGGAACAGATGGGATGGTACACCTCGATTTTCCAAAATGAACAGTATGGTACATAATGTGATGGTGCAACGAATAGGAAAGGTCCAACAGGACGAAGGAAGTGGTCCAACTAATGGGGGTGGAACAATGGAAAAAAAGACGAGAGGCTAGATGAAGAACTAGACAGACAACTATAGCTTGAATAAAATGATGGCTATAGATAGTTCGCAACATCCATTCTTTGGTTCAATTGATGTAGGAGCATCACTGACATCATTCAATGAGGCAAGGTGGAGGATGACTCAACATCTAGTGCAATGCAGTTAACATGCTTAGATTCCAAGGAGGGCATGTCACCTTAAATTTTGAAAGACTTGTGAAAGACTTGTAATTAAAGATCCCATGAGATCTTGAATTTAGAGCCATTGTATGTTGTCCATGAGTTTGTATTCTCTTTGAATGTTTGTAATATTGTACAGATTTTGAGCATCGACTCATATCTATATTGTAATATCTAATTTATTGAAATAAGCCTTAGTGGTAGGATTCTTTAATGATGATATGAAATAACTAATATAGTCTGGAGGGAAGGCTCGAGAATCTCCCTCATGTATAAATCCATGTAATCTATGCCCAAATGAGGTTGTTAGTCATTTTTAGTAGTTGTGTAAATAAGAAGTTGAAATATGCAGAGAGTTATTGAAATATTTGTAAATATTTGCTGAAGGAATATAGAACGAAATAATTGCCTTCAGATTTCTGAGCTTGCTTGTCTCTGAGTAACTGGTTAAATGTTGTGTACTTTTTCTTTGTGTTTTATATGTTTGTGTGCATCTAAATGGTTGGTTTCATGAATCCTTGGTGTTTATTTAAGTTTCAATTGTTTCTCTTTTGAAATATCATCACAAGGAGTGTAGAGGACAAACTATTATAGGTTCAAAATCTCAAGAGAGATTGCATAAGATTACACAGAGCGAGTGCAAGGAGTGTGCCTATACTTGAAGGATTATTAAATCTCAAAGGGGAGGTCAGTGCAAAGAGTTCATAGAGTCGACAATTTGTTCACTGATGATTAGGAGGATCGTGGGTGAAAAGTGTTGAGGCTTGAACAGACCTGAAGTCCTGAAGGTCAGAGTTAATCTAGGACATTCATTATCGGGGACACGTGGATCGTGGATCCCTACCCTTCAGCACTAGAGTAAAAATACTCTCGTGAACCTAAATTTTCATGCAGTTAAGGGAGAAAAGGCTTGTCGATAGGATTCTAAGGGTTATGTGGGGCCCAAGAGCTTCTTCGGCTCTTGTTTAAAGCAATCCTAGACCGGGAGGTCATGCAAGCCCCCATTGTAGGGGAGGGGATTTGACTCAAGTGGTATCAAAGAACATATAAATGTTTTTGTCTAATACCATCAAGTGGTATGAGAGAGAATATAGTTTTTTTTATCTCATGCCATCAAGTGGCATCAGAGCGTAGATAATTGTTTTTGTCTAATACCATCAAGTGGTATCAGAGAAGGAATCAACTCTGTGAAAATAAACATTTACAGCCATGCCACCAAGGAGACGCAGGGATAGTACTGTGGTCAATTCAACCATGGAGGAAGAAATGATACAACTTCGTGCAATATTGGATGTCATGGAAACAACACAAAGGAGAGCACCATAGGATGGTGATGTCAACGAAGTTGAAAGTGAAGATATAGAAGCAGAAGAAGAAGTTGAAGGAGAACAAGAAGCAGATGAGTGATTGTTGAGAGTTGTTTTCAAGCTGGGAGCCATATAAAAAATGGAAGTCCCGATGTATGAAGGTAATTTGAATGTAGAATAATTTCTTGATTGGATAAACGCTTTAGATAAGTATTTTGACAATGAGGAGATTGATGACGAGAAGAAAGTGAAGCATGAAGTGACAAGATTGAAGGAACATGCATCTTTATGGTGGGACAAGTTGCAAGCCGACAAAAGGAGGAAAGGTAAGTCAAATATTAAGAGTTGGGATAGGATGGTTTATCAACCGAATCTATTCACAAAGTTGTAGAATCTCATATAGAAAGTTTTATTGGTGAAGGAGTATACAGAATAATTTTATAAGATGAATATAAGGGTAGGACATAGGAAGAATGATGAAAAAAATGTTGCTAGGTATATAAATGGAATGAGGCATGAAATAAAAGATGATATTAGTCTGATGAAGATGAGGACCGTAAAAAATGCTTATCAGGTATCCCTGAAGGCAAAAGAAAAATTGGCAAGGAAACATAGTTAGAGAGGCAAGGGGAAGAATCCTGATAGAGGAGAAGGAACCACCAGAGACAAGTTCCAGGAATCCAAGGAAGAAGTTGGAGGATTTAAAGTCATAACGAGAGGGGAGTAGTTTCTAGAGGAGGATACTCTAGAGGAAGAAATCCTTTTCCCAGATGTAGAGGAAGAGGTAGAGGAGGAGAAGTGAAGTGTTATACTTGTGGAAAAATAGGGCATATGTCTTGGGAATGTCTTGAAAGAAATAATAAAGGAGTTAAAGAAGCTCACATTTCTGAGTCACAACAAAGGAATGTGGAGACAGAGATAAAGGTAGAAGAATTTGAAGAAGGAAGATCCCTCATGATGAGGAAATCTCTTGTAAAGCCAGAAAAATAGGTAAGAGAACCACTTCAATGAAACAGTTTATTCAGAACTGCTTGCAAGACTAAAGACAAAGTATGTGAGGTGATCATAGAAAGTGGAAGCACTGAAAACATGGTATCCATGGAGATGGTGTAAAATCTAAAGTTGGAAATGACATCACATCTTAATTCATGCAGGGTGTCGTGGTTGTAGAAAGGACATCAAGTCATGATAAGTCAATAGTATAAAGTTGAGTTTAAAATAGGTGGTTAAAAGGATGATTTTTTATGTTATGTAATACCCATAAATTTTTGTCATGTTCTATTAGGGAGACCGCGTAAATATTATAGGAATATCAAACATGATGGGAGGAAGAGTACTTATACCCTAGAGAAAAATAGGTGTAAGCATATGTTGTTTCCATTGCAAGATAAAGGAGTTAAGGAGGAGGCTAGTTCAAGCATAATTATCATGAGTGGGAAGGAAATTCTTGAAGGAAGAAGGAGACCCCCCATGTTGTAGTATGAGGATAGGAGAGATCAATATATCTCTTTGAATGAGTTTCACAGGTGCTCATTCCTGTGAGGAAGTGATGTAGGAGGCATCCAAGGAAGAGGCCAAGGAGCCAAAGGTTTTTAAAACTAAAAGTTTGTATGTGATGGAAGTTGCAACATAAGTGTATCCATTGGAGAGTGTCAAAGAAAATGAGAGTGGAGAAAATCCAAGTTATGTTCCAAAGGAAAATAGAGAAGAGGAGGTCCACATAGTTGTGAGCCAAGAAAATATTCAAGAGGAGCATTTAGGGTCTACACTCACTCAGTGGGAGAAGGTGTTGGATATGTTGGAGGATTGGTTGAACCATCCAAAGATCGAGGAATAATACCAGAGGGTTTCTATCATGAATAGTATCAAAGCACTACTACATATTGAAAAATTTGCAACGAAAGTACTCTTTCGTCGCAACATGCAAGAGAAAAAGTTCAATTTTTCTAAATCCACCCTATATTCATTGCTATCTCGATGCATGTAGTTTGACTAAATTATTATGGTCAATTTTTTTCGCAAGAGTGACGAATGTAGTTTGTCCGTCGCAAGGGAGACGACTTACCTAACTTTAAAATCAACTGTTAAAAATGACCTAAAATAAATAGGTAAAAAAATAAATATTTTTAGGTCACATTCATTGCAATTACGACGATAGTGACCTAAAATTGGACTATAAATATTTGACAATTTAAAGATGTTGCTACAATCTTGCTATAACAACGACGGTTCTAAAAGGGTATTTTTGTGTAGAAGAATGTCGCAGAATGTTGTTAGAGGTGGGGTAAAAAGTAAAGTAGGTGAAAAGGGTGATGGTAGATGTTATTTCCCTTGTAAAAAATGTTGCCTCAGACATCCCGTAAGAATTTTAATAGCAACAACTATAAAACATTGTAGGAAATATGGGCACATTGATGGTGGATTGAATGAATATTGTCCCATGGTAATTAGCTATATATTCATTATCTTTTTTTATTTTGTCAATTTTATATAAGATTATATATATGTGTATATATATCGTTTGAATGTTTGTTATAGTATACACTAATTTTGCATGATTGTTTGTAATTATAAAGTTAGATTTGCCCTCTAACTTTCCGCAGAATATTGCACCAAGTATTAGTAGAAATGATGTTGTACAAGATGAGGAACATCATCATGACCAAGAAAATGAGGATCTCATGGAAGAAGATGATGGAAGATGATGGAAGATGATCCCATGGAAGAAGAAGATGATGGAAGAAGAAGAAGATGAAGAAGAAGAAGATGATGGAAGATGATCCCATGGAAGAAGATGATGGGATAAATCAAATGATCCAATATTTGTTTTCGTAGCCGGATGAGGATGGGGAAAATGTTGGTATTTATGATGAACCTCTATTAGAAAAGGCAAATAAATGACTTATGAAGGATCAAGAGCAAATCTTTTCTCCGCTACATTGCTTCTAGTGAACTTAAATGTTATGCATAATTTGTCGAACACTTGTATGACACATGTACTAAGGTATTTAATATGTTTTATCTCATGTTATACATAAATGCTGATTTTTTCTATTTGTTTTTAGTGTTAATTAATGTGTAAAATAACAATGCAATTTTAACGATTAATATTCTTATATTAACTAGTTGTTTGTTATGTTGTAGATTGTTAGGTGAATTTTTGTAACCATCGTCAAATATTTTACCTCGCACATATTGAGGTTTTCATGCCATTATGAAAGACATTGGAATGGATTATCAAACTATAGATGCATGTCCTAATGACCATATTATATATAATGGACAACATGCTTCGAAAACCAAATGTCCGCAATGTCTTATCAGTAGATATTGAACCGATCAAGTAACAAAAAGGGTGACTCGAAAGGTTCTTCATCATATTCCCATAATTCCACGTTTGCAGTGATTGTTCAGGTGTGAAAGCATAGCACAATTTATGGATTACCATGCACGTAACATAAGTGGAGATGGTGTTCTTTGAATGCCTGTCGATGGTTCTGCATTTAGGGAAATTGAGGAAAAATGGGCAGATTTCAAAGATGAACCTCATAATGTTAGGCTTTCATTGGCAGCTAATGATGTTAATCCATTTAGAGAGTTTAGGTCTATTTACTCGATGTGGCCTATTTTTTTTATAAACAATAACATTTATCCTTGGATGTCAATAAAGAGGGAGCACATAATGTTGACAACGATTGTTCCAGGTATTTGTTTACATTAATTTTTTGAATTTAACATTTTCATTTGTTTAAATTTTTGCATAATATCTTTTGTTTATTTATTTAATTATATATATTACATGATATCATTCCTTTAGTAATTATGTATAATTTCAAAAAATTCGGTAAGTACTAGGTTAAATATATGAATGTATATATCGAGCCTCTTATCGACGAGCTACTAAATTTATGGATTGGCATCACAATGTATGACATATGTTAACCAATCGAGGAGAAGAAATTTAAATTTTGGGGAATAATTTTATGGACAATTCATGATGCCCTTGAACTAACACATTTTTGTGGTATGTAGCATTCTAATATTTCTCTTTAATACATTATAATATTTTAATGTTATCATGGTGCATGTTCAATTTTTAAATAATCTCATCATATAATTGACATTAATCCATTTGTTGCAGGTCTTCAAACAAAGGGTAAATGTGCATGTCCAGTTTGTGGCCCTAAGATGAAGTATCGTCATTCAAAAATTTTAGGAAAGATGGTATTTTATGAGTATAGTCACCTTCTTCCTAAGAACCATAGGTATCGTACTACGGAAAAACATCTTTTCAATGGGAAAGAACAGACTGGTTTAAAACCATGAAAAATGACACCTCACCTATGGAGGTTTGAATATAATAGAAATTGTCAAGGTACTCAATTTCATAATGTATCGTAGATCATGTAATGTTTTGAATGTTTATTTTAATCATTGAAATTATTTTACCGTATTTGATAATTATTTTTGTGATTTCTTTTATGCTTCATGAAGGCCACAATCATCATGAAGGTATTAATAATGGGCTTCCACGAGGAATGAAATCTTATCCCACTCAATTCATGAGGTTTCCCTACTATGAGGAGCTAAAAATATCTCATTTGTTTGATACAATGAATATCGAGAAGAATGTGCCTGAAACATTATGGCAAATCATATATGGTAGGAGGGACAAAGACAAAATTGTCAAAATTTGTACTGACATTCAAGAAGCCAATCATGCAATGCAAAGTGTGATCTGATATTCAAATAGATCAGATGGATTAATAGACAGAAATAACCTTCCATGGTTATTAATAGAGCAACAAAGCAATTATGTAAACGAGGTCATTCAAAGAATTAAATTTCCCACGGGTTTTTCTTCAAACATAAAAAATATCTTAACGAAGAAAGGTAAATTTGGTGGGGTAAAAACACATGATTGGTATACCTTCATTAAGGTAATAATTTTGGTATACATATTTATATATATTGGCCTTATAGATCTTTTTTTTTTTTTTTTTTTTTT
>ML777253.1:475214-486603 GCA_009831015.1 Picea engelmannii
AGATCCTTTAAAGATGGATCAGATTTACTAAAAATAGTCAAATCAAAACAGATACAACAAGTGTAGGATGAGATCCTATAAAAATGGATCTAGAATGGAAAATCAAAACAAAATAGGAAAGGTCCTATTTAATGATCTCTAAATATAGTAGATTGATGATGAAGTACCGTTTTAGCCTCCCAAGGCTATTTGATTTGGTCCTCCAAAGATAAAATTCGAATTGGGTGATGTGTCATTTGATCCCTATCATTTTTCCCTTGAAAATGACTAAATCTAGTCAAAAAATTCCCTTTTGACTTTCATCTCCAAGAATGGCCTTCAGATTTTGATTTGATAATTCATAACTAGCTTATTGAAGAAGATTTCAAACCATTCAAACCCAAAAAATCCTGATCTGGGCGAAAATTTGGCTATTCTGGCCATGACATGCTTTCACCAGCTAATTTACCCGAAAATCTGCTCCTTAGCTGGTGAAAGGCGGAGCTTTCACCAGCTAACTAGTTATAATTCTGCCTTCTGTGCTGGTGAAAGCGCAGATTTTTTCAAAACCAAATTTCTCAGTCATGGAGAGTCCGTTTTGCGTGATTAAATAGCCGATTGACATCTACAAATCCTAAGATTTCCAATGGTGCTTTCAAATCTGCATTTGGAGCCTAGAAATCTATTCAAATTTTCCCTACAAGATTAGGCATCGTTCTTTCAAAAATGCCAGTGCATTTTTTATCACTAACACAATCAAATAATGTATCCAAACTCTCAAGGCATATACAATTTCTAACCATTCCAAGCCATTTGTTGCTTAGTTCTCTTCATGGCTTCTCAATTTCCTTGAAATCTAAGCAATCACTCATCTATCTTGCATCAAAAATATGCCTAAACGTTCATTGGATGCGTCTGTGCATACCAATAATTATTTTTCCATGTTGGAGACCTTTAGTATCAACATTATTGTCAACAACTCTTTGATATTTTGAACTACTCCCACACATTTATCATTCCATAAAACTTCTTGTTCTACTTCTGCAATTCCATGATCATATTTTCTATCTTCGAAAAACCTTTGAAGAATCATCGTTAATATCTTGCTAAACCCATAAAGTTGCATACTTATTGTAAATTTATCGGTGCTCTCCATTCTATAATAGCCTCTACTTTCAGTGGATCCATAGCGATACCTTTACGAGATATGATATGTACCAATTAGTGAATCTTCGATTGGTAAAAAGAACATTTCGATAGCTTTCAATACAATTTGTTTTCTCGTAGACATTGTAGGACAAATATTAAGTGTTCATTATGCTCTTATTTCATCTGAGATTAAATCAGTATGTCATCAATAAATATTCGAACAAACTTGTCCAAGTATTCGGGGAACACCCCATTCATCAAAATCATAGATACCCCTGGGGCATTGGTCAATATGAATGGTAAAACTGTAAACTCATAGTGTCTGAATCTCATATTAAATGCGGTCTTAGGAATATCTTCTTCATTATTCCATAACTGATGATATCCCGATCTCAAATCAATCTTCGAAAACACCATCGCTCCCTTCATATGGTCAAAAAAATCATCTATTCATTGCAACATATATTGGTTCTTGATCATTGCTTTGTTCAATTGACAATATTCAATACAAAGTCTCCAAGATCCATAATTATTTTTCACAAAATTAATTTCTGCTCCCCAAGGTGACACACTTGGACGTATAAGTCCCAACTCCAACAATTCCTTCAATTTCATTTTCAACTCCCATAATTCAGGCGTTGACATCCAATATGGAATTCTCGCTATCGGTTCAGTTCCAGGATTCAAGTCTATTGTAAACTCCAACTCTCTTTTGAGTGGTAAACATCATAACTCTTCTGGAAACATGTCTGCAAACTCTTGCACTACAATAAGGTTTTATAATCCTTCCACCTCTCCCTTTTCGTTTAGCGCTAAAATTTCATAAAGCCTACACCCATTGCACATACTCTTCTTTATTTTTAGGGAAGAAATAAATCTAAAAGACACCCCTTGGTTCCTTCCTACAATCACTCTACTTTGTCCCAAATCATCTATCAAGCTTAACGATTTCATCTTACAGTTAAGTATCACATCATGTGATTCCAACCAATCCATACCAATCACTATGACATAAGATCATAATATCATGACATATAGGTTGGCCTTCATTACAAAATCTCCCAAGTTAATGCTACTGTCGATAACCTTTGCTCCAACCTTATGTTTGGCACCTGATGCCATTTCTACCTATCTAAATATGTCATTCTCGAATGCCTTTAGTGCTTCCACTAGGGATATAACTTTTTGTAGCACATGGATCTATAAAAATACTAAATTTTTTCTCAATGATTGTACCTGATGTCTCGAGAAAAATGGACTGGTGCTTAGCTTGGAAGTTGTTCACCGTTGCATGTATCCTATGGGCCTTGCCCAAATATCCAATTGTAGTGGGTCTTGATGATCCTTCCACTCTGGACTTCTCAATAAGATAGTATCGTTGGTAATGCGGCTCTCCACATGCATTCGACTCCTATCTTTTATCCTTTTTTTGAAATGGAATATATAGTCAATATTGAGATATCCCTTTGAGTATCTTGAAAATATTTTTTCTCTTTCAATAAAGATAGGGAAATAAAAATATCATAGGTAACCCTTCCGGTTTTATCCCTTTTATAAACCCCTATAATATAATAGAAGGGAAGGTGGAAAAGGGTATCTAACTCCTTTAATTTTAAGTGAGGAGTGAAGTGAGTGAGTGAGGGATGTGGCCAACAAACCACCTACACCAAAACTCAACTAGTCTAGGAACACTAGTCCAGTAACACCAGGACCACCACACATGTTCCCATGATGGCCATTCAACCATGGGCCTACTCCCACCTTCCCACCAAGTCCCAGGGACATGAACCTCAAGTCCACACTTTGCATGAAGTCCAAATTTCACCTCAAGCTATTCACCGGAAGCCCACAGTGGAGCCTACCTACTGATCAAAACTAACATGATATGGTAGGGAAAGGAATAGAAGGGATGGTACACCTCAAGTTTCCAACATAGAAGGTATGGTATAGAACGTGACAGTGCAATGAATGAGAAAGGTCCAACAAGAGGAAGGAGGTGGTCCAACTAATGGGGGTGGAACAACGGAACAAAAGACAGAACGCTAGATGAACAACTAGACGAACAACTATAGCTTGAATAAAATGATGGCTATAGATAGTTCCCAACATCCATTCTTTAGTCGAGTTGATGCATAAGCATCACCAACATCATTCAATGAGGAAAGGCAAAGGATGACTCAACATTTATTGCAATGCACTTAACAAGTTTAGATTCCAAGGAGGGCACGTCACTTTAAATTTTGAAATCCTTGTAATTAAAGATCCCATGAGATCCTGAATCTAGAGACATTGTATGTGATCTAGGAGATTGTATTCTCCTTTAATTTTTGTAATATTGTATAGATTTCGAGCACCGACTCATATCTAGATTGTAATATCTAATTTATTGAAATAAGCCTTATAGGTAGGATTATTTAATGATGATATGAAATAAATACGATAGTTTGGAGGGAAGGATCGAGAGGTCCCCTCATATATAAATTCATGTAATCTATTCCCAAATGAGGTTGTTAGTCATTGTTAGTAGTTGTGTAAATAAGAAATTGAAAGATGTAGAGTGTTGTTGAAATATTTGTTAAAGAAATATAGAGGGAAATAATTTCCTTGATATTTCTGAGCTTGCTTGTCTCTGAGTAACTGGGTAAATATTGTGTACTTTGTATTTTTTTTTTATATGTGTGTGTGCCTCTAAATGGTTGGTTGCATGAATCCTTGGTGTTTATTTAAGTTTCAATTGTTTCTCTTTTGAAATATTAGTGCAAGGATTTCATAGTTCCGACGCAAGGAGTGTAGAGGCCGAACTGTTATAGGTTCAGAAGCTCGGGAGAGAATGCGTAAGATTACACAGAGAGAGTGCAATGAGTGCGCTTATACTTATAGGAGTAATAAAGCTCAAAGGGGAGGTCAATGCAAAGAGTGCACAAAGTCGAAACATTTTTAAAGTGTTGAAAGATCCCAGGGGAGAGATAGTGCAAGTGTGCGCAAAGACTATGCAAGGAGTGAAGAAGAAAAAAATAGTCTAGGTGCTAGACTGCAAGAGAAGCGAAAAGAATGCACCTATGTTTGAGTCTTTCCAGAGAAAATGTTAGGAGGGAAGTGCAAGGTCTGCGCCCAAGTCTATGTCCTTGAAGTGACAAAGCTCAAGGAGAGATAGTGGGAGTAAGTCCCCTGATAGAGGAGAAATCTCTTTGTAAGAAAGAGAACAAGTGATATCTATTTGGGAGGAATAAATATCCCTTACAGGCATTGAATCTCATGAAGGACCATTGTAGTTAAGCACCGAATTCCTTTGAACTTCTCTACTCCAGAATTTTTAAGTTGTTTGTTTCAAAGGAGGAAAACTCCTTTAAGGCATGAATCCCTGGAGTAAATCTACATCATAGATCGCAGGGAAAAGTGTGATCCATCGGATCCATGAGTGGGTCGATGATTCGACACTCCAGAAAAATTTGGAACTTGTTGTATAAAAGTGAAGGATTCCTTGAAGTCCTAAAGGCCAAAGTAAATATGTACCATCTATTGTTAGGGACACATGTCCAAAGATTAGAGGGTATTCAGAAGTCTAATGATCAGGAATATCGTGGGTGAAAAGTGTTCAGGCATGAAAAGTCCTGAAGTCCTGAAGGCCGGAGTTAATCCAGGACATTCATTATCGGGGACACATGGATCATGGATCTATACCCTTTTCCATTGGAGTAAAAAGATCCTCGTGAACCAAAATTTTCACGTAGTTAAGGGAGAAAAGGCTCGTGGATAGGATTCTAAGGTTTCTATGGGGACCGAAGAGCTTCTTCAGCTCCTGTTTAAATTGATCCTAGACCAGGAGGTAGTGAGAGCCCCAATAGGATGGGATGTGGTTTGAATCAAGTGGTATGAGAGCACAGATAAAATTGTTTGTCTGAGACCATCAAGTGGTATGAGAGCGCAGATAATTTTTTTTGTCTAATACCATCAAGTGGTATCAAAGCATAGATAATTTTATTTTTCTAATACCATCAAGTGGTATCAAAGAAGGAATAAGATATATGAAAAGAAACATTTAGAGCCATGCCGCCAAGGAGATACAGGGATAGTCCTTTGGTTAATGCATCCATGAAGGAAGAAATGAGACAACTTCGTGCAATATTGGATGCCATGGAAACAACACAAAGGAAAGCACTAGAGGATGGTGATGTCAGTGAAGCTGAAAGTGAATATATAGAAGCAAAATAAGAAGTTGTAGGATAACAAGTAGAAGAGGAGTGATTGTTGAGAGATGTTTTCAAGATGGGATCTAGAGAAAAAATGGAAGTCCCGATGTATGAAGGTAATTTGACTGAAGAATAATTTATTGATTGGATAAGTGATTTAGATAAGTATTTTGACAATGAGGAGATTGACGATGATAAGAAAGTCAAGAATGAAGTGACCAGATTGAAGGGACATGCAACTTTATGGCAGGACGAGTTTCAAGATGAAAGAAGGAGGAAAGTTAAGTCGAAGATTAAGAGCTGGGAGAGCATGGTTTATCAGTTGAATATGTTCACAAAGTTGAAGAATATGAGATAGAAAGGTTTGTTGGTGAAGAAGTATACTAAATAATTTTCTAAGATGAATAAAAGGGCAGGACATAGGTAGAATGATGAACAAAAAGTTTCTAGGTATATAAATGGAATGAGGTATGAAACACAGGATGATATTATTATCATGAAGATGAGGACCATAGAAGATTCTTATGAGGTATCCCTAAAGGAAAAAGAATAATTGGCAAAGAAACAGAGTTAGAGAGGTAGAGAGAAGAATCATGACAGAGCAGAAGGAACCACTAGAGATAAGTTCCAGGAATGCAGGGAAGAAGTTGGAGGATTTAGAATTAATATAGAGAGGGGAGGAAGTTATAGAGGAGGATACTCTATAGGAATAAATCCTTTTCCCATAGGTAGAGGAAGAGGTAGAGGAGGAGAAGTGAAGTGTTATGCTTGTGGAAAAATAGGGAACATGTCTAGGGAATGTCCTGAAAAGAAGAATACATGAGTTAAAGAAGCTCACATTTCTGAGGCACAACAAAGGAATGTGAAGATAGAGATGAAGGTAGAAGTAGCTAAATAAGGAAGATCCCTCATGATGAGGAAATCTCTCATAAAGCCAGAAAAATAGGTAAGAGAACCAGTTCAAATAAACAATATGTTTCGAACTCCTTGAAAGACTAAATACATAGTATGCAACGTGATAATAGAATTGGACACACTGACAACTTGGTATCCATGGAGATGGTGGAAAATATAAAGTTGGAAATGACATCACATCTGAATTCATACAGGGTGTCGTGGTTGCAGTCATGGTAAGTCAATAGTATAAAGTTGAATTTAAAATAGGTGGTTAAAAGGAATAGTTTTATGTGATGTCATAACCATGGATATTTGTCATGTTTTGTTTGTGATACCATGGAAATATGATAGGAATGCCAAACATGATGGGAGGAAGAATACTTATACCCTAGAGAAAAATAGGTGTAATCATATGTTGTTTCCATTGGAAGATAAAGGAGTTAAGGAGGAGGCTAGTTCGAGCATAATTCTCATGAGTGGAAAGGAATTATTGAAGGAAGAAGGAGACCCCTAGTGTTTTAGTATATGGATGGGAGAGATCAATATATCTCTTGGGATTAGTTTCATAGGTGCTCATACCCGTGAGGAAGTGATGCAGGAGGCATCCAGGGAAGAGGCCAAGGAGCCAAAGGTTTTTAAAACTAGTAGTTTGTATGTGATGGTAGGTGCAATAGAAGGGTATCCATTGGAGAGTGTCAAAGAAAAGGAGAGTGGACACAAGACAAGTTATGTTCCAAAGGAAAATAAAGAAGAGGAGGCCCACATAGTTGTGATCCAAGAAAATATTCAAGAGGAGCATTCAGGTTCTACACTCACTCAGTGGGAGAAGGAGTTGGAGATGTTGAAGGATTGATTGAACCATCCAAAGATAGAGTAAGACTACCAGTGGGTTTCTATCATGAATAGTATCAAAGGAAACCTTCAAGAAGGTAAAAGTCTTGAAGAAATGAATAAGAAGGAGAAGCAAGAAGTGGGTGAAAACAACAACCTACAAAAAAAAAATTGCCATGAGAGCAAGAGAGAGTTGTAACAAAAGAGCCAGCCTCGGATAGGATGGACATGGAAATTGTGGAGTTGATAGGGTTGGTAGAAAGGTTAACCAATGAGATAACAGAAGATTGTGGTGGTAAGCTCAATGAAGATCTGCAACATATGATTTGGAGACCAATAGAAAAACACACAAAAATAAGAGGATGACAACAAGAACAACAACAGAAAGGAAGATAAGAAAATGGATAGATTTGAGTCAAAGTTTAGGACCCTGGAGGATATCAACAACAACAACAACAACAACAGATCCATGAGCAGGAGCTCGTGATTTTTTTAGTAGAGGAGTATGATGTAGGAGCATCATCGACATAATTCGATGAGGAAAGGTGGAGGATCACTCAACATCTAGCACAATGCACTTAACTGGTTTGGATTCCAAGGAGGGTGCGTCACTTTAAATTTTGAAATCCTTGTAATTAAAGATCCCATGAGATCTTGAATCTAGAGCCATTGTATGTGCTCCACGAGATTGTATTCGCCTTTAATGTTTGTAGGATTGTACATATTTTGAGAACTGACTCATATCTAGATTGTAATAACTCATTTATTGTGATAAGCCTTAGTGGTAGGATCCTTTAATGATGATGTGAAAGAACTAAGATAGTTTAGAGGGAAGGTTCGAGAAGCCCCCTCATATATAACTCCATGTAATTTATGCCCAAATGAGTTTGTTAGTCATTGTTAGAAGTTTTTTAAATAAGAAGATGAAAGCTATAGAGAGTTATGAACTCTTTGTAAATATTTTCTAAAGGAATATAGAAGGAAATAATTTCCTTCAAATTTATGAGCTTGCTTATCTCTGAGTAACTAGGTAAATGTTGTGTTATTTATATTTGTGTTTTATATCTGTGTGTTCATATAAATGGTTGGTTGCATGAATCCTTGGTGTTTAATTAAGTGTCAATTATTTTTCTTCTGAAATCGCGGTTCAAGGAGTGCACAGTTCCCATGCAAGGAGTGCGGAGTCCTAACTGTTATAGGTTTAGAAGCTCAAGAGAAATTTCATATGATTACATAGAGTGAGCACAAGGAGTGTTCCTATACTCGCATTAGTATAAAATATTAGAGGGGATGTCAATGTAAATAATACTAAATATTGCACATAGTCAACACTTTGTTTAAGTGTTGAAAGATCCCAGGGGAGAGACAACACAAGTGTGCGCAAAGCCTATGCAAAGAGTGAAAAATGAAAAAAGAGTCTAACTGATAGACTACAAGTGAAGTGGAAACTTTGCGCCTAGGTTAGAGTCTTTCCATAGAAAATCTTAGGAGAGAAGTTCAAGGTGTGAACCTGAGTTTAATTCCTTCAAGTGATGAAGCTCAAGGAGAGATAGCACGAGTAAGTCCCCTCACAGAGGAGAAATCACTTTGTAAGAAAGAGAACGAACGAGATCTATTTGGGAGGAATCAAGATCCCCTACATTCATCAGATTTGGGGAAGGAGTGTGACCATTAAGCACCAAAGTCCTTCAGACTTTACAACTCTGACTCTTTTAATTTATTTTTTGCAAAGGAGGAAATATCCCCAAAGGCTCAAAGCCTCGGAGTGAATCTACATCGTAGATCATAGGGAAAAGTGCAAGCCATTGGATCCTCGAGTGGTTTGACGATTCGACACTTCGGGAAAAGTTGGTCTTTGTTTTGCAAAGTGAAGAATTCCCTGAAGTCCTGAAGGCCGTAGTAAATCTGGACCGTCAGTTGTTAGTGACACATGTCCACATATTAGTGAGTATTCAAAAGTCCGACGATCCAAAGGATCATGGGTGAAAAGTGTTAAGGAGTGAAAAGGCCCGAAGTATTTAAGGTCATAGTTAATCAAGGTCGTTCATTATCGAGAACATTTGGACCATGGATCCCTACCCTTTGTCACTTCAGTGTTTGGCAATTCAGGAGTCGAGTGGTGATTAGGAGCTAAAATTCCTGAACCTAGAATTCTAGAGTAGATCATATTTGTTGGTTGTTGGGGAAGTGTGGACTGTTGATCCTTGAGTCCTCTGGGAATTTTCTAATCTATAGTTTGGAGGATTTGAGGTATTGTGTAGGCATATCTCCCAAATCTGGAAGTCGTGGAGTGTTAGTTCAGTAGTTCACTAGTTTGGCGTTATGAAGATTTGGAATTTGTTGGGGTTAGAACTCCCGAAGATCGAAGTTCTGAAGCACCAGTCCGAGAATTCTCTAGTTCGATGTTCAGAGATTTTGGAAGGTGTTGAGGGAAAAAATCTCGAATCCTGAAGCTCTATAGTGTCGAAGTTGATGCTATCGAAATTTTGAGCCCGAGGTTTTGACCTGAGATCACGTTAAGACTACATTGGAGTAAAAATACCCTTGTGAACCCAAATTTTCATGTAGTTAAGGGAGAAAAGGACTGTGGATAGGATTCTAAGGGTTCTATGGGGACCCGAGAGCCTCTTTGAATTCTGTCTAAATCAGTGCTCAATCGAGAGGTCGTAGGAGCCCCCATAGGAGGGGAGGGGGTTTGCATCACTAATTCTCCTAGTCTCCGAAGTGGAAGTTGTTGGCGTAACAATATGTGACCCTGGTTTGTTCTGCTGAACAGTCCTAAACTGTTGTTGCTGCTATGAATGCTGTTTCTTTTGTTGTTGTGGTCCTCTGTAAGGATTCTTCTACCGAGGAGTCTGTTACCATGGTGTCATGAACATAGGTCCCATGGGAGTATATCTATGCCATGAAGTATGTTTGGCTGGAATATGATGATGTTGTTCTCTTAATGACATTTGTCCAGCTGGTTTAGAAGGAGCCCTTCCTTGACCCCCGTTGTTCAGTTCTTATTTAGCTAAGAATGCCTTATGAACTACATCATGCAATGTATGAGGTATCATGATCCTCACCTTTGAATGAATGTTGAAGTTAAGTCCAAACACAAACATTTTTGCCTTTAAATTTTTTGTGTTCAGATGTGGAGCATACCTAAATAGCTCCATGAATTGTAAGGCGTTGAACTCATTAAGCTGGCACTCAATGAATTCCTCAGACAAGTACCTCTCCCGAAACCATTCCTTGAACAACTCCCATGAAACATCTTCGACGACCATGTTTAGTTGAGGTAGGAGTGCCTTCCACCATAGGAGAGAACTCCCCTTCAGCTGAAATACCACTATGCAGAATCTCATGTTGGAAGTGTAATCACAGAGTGTGAATCCCATCGCCATATTATCCAACCATGCCTCGACGACTGAGTTGTCAGTGGCACCCATAGACTTGGGAAACTTCACCTTCTCAATTTCTTTGTGCATACTACTACTACCAACTAGAGCGCGTTGTCAACCCTTATTGTGTACACTCTGTCCTCATCTAGATTCGGGTGGTTAATCAATGCCTCTGACATCCTCTGGAAGGATCTCATCATACCTACCACATCTCCCACAACAACCTGCTCATGCCTAGTAATATGCTCATCTACTTGGGGGTTAGACCCTTATGGCATGGGTACTATCGGAGGTGTCACACCTCTTCCTTCATCACGATGTTGTGTACTTCCCCTGCGTCCTCTTACCATGATTACCTGCATGTACAAATTAAAAATTTAATTAATGTTATAATTTGTCATTTATTTAACACAGTAGAAGGCGTAACGATCCAATGTCGCAGGGTTGAACCCACTCTAATACCATATGTAATGACCCTCTTACCCCAACATGTAAAATAAAATTTCCATTTAAATCAATTATGTTTACGAGTATGAATAAACAACAAAACACATATCCAATTAAGTTCAAGAGCCACCCACAACAATGATTTAACTGATATTATGTTAAGTCAACAATTTTTCCTTATCATAAACTTATAGTAATATGATACTAATTTAAGATGATATATCTAAGACGTAAGGAGTAATAGTAAGTACTATCTACCTTATTTAAGTGATGCATTTTGCGTAATATTTATTTATATCAAAAGCCTATGTATACTAAGAGCGCATATCACATTTAATTCATAATGATTAAATATTACTACCTTTAAGAGAACATATTATGATTTGAAGCAATCCTTATTGAAAGAATATAAATATGTATAACCATTACTATGCATTATATATATATATATATATATATATATATATATATATATATATATATATATATATATATATATATATATATATT
>ML777253.1:486646-519730 GCA_009831015.1 Picea engelmannii
GTTGCCTATTACACATCAATTATTCCAATAGACATTTTATTAAAAGACATCTAATTAAACATGCTTCTTTCAAATCGATAACCCTTAATTCAATAGATAAAGTAACATTAATGGAATTCATTACCAAGAATTATTTATGACAAGTTCTTAACCTATCTCATTGATTTAACAACTAGATAGGTTAAATAATCCCTAGATAATCCCTTAAATTCATATCGCTTTTATTTTCAATATGTAACATCTCTCTTGATATAATCAATAAGGCATGCTACGGGCATTCAAGCAAAACTTTAATTATTTATCGTGCAAAAATGCACAATTCTAAAAAATTATATATTAGAATTAACTCATTAAAAGTCAGGTCCCAAAGATCCGCAAGGCACACTATCCTTAATTAAGTTTGTTCCAATCCTTGAGAAATATAAGTGACTAATTAAAAGGCGATTTCAAAACAAGGAACGTATCCTATAATCCCTAATTAATGCTTAAATTATTGTGTTTCCCTAAGTATCAAATCAAGGGTATCAATTATATTCTAGTGCCACTCTCAAGAACTACGTGTATGTACCACATTAAATTATAGTACAACGGAAAACACCAATATGTAGGGTATTTATGAGAACGAAATTACAAAGGTAAAAAGGGTAATAAAAATTAGAAAAACAATTACACGACCTCCTTCAATATGGTTTAAGTAATTAAGGTGATGATGGCATTAATAATTTTCATCCTCGATTATCATCCACCACGATAGATACGACTTGGCATTGAGGTCTTCATTGCCAAGGAAATTGCTCCTTACTACAAATTTAAAAAGGAAGTAAATCTTGTGGTGGAAGCTAATCCGCTGTCAACATATTAAGGTTTAATCAAGGTGATAATAATAATTCCAATTATTGAACTAAGGCAAAGGTAAGCATGCGATCGGTACTCGCATCCGATCATGAAAAAATTCTACAGTTATGGTAATTTATTTGGAGGATAACGAATCTTTAAGGCAGTAAAGTAACCAGGGAAATAGATGCTAAGCATCTAGTCCATGTCTCGTTAAACAAAACAATATGAAGATTAGATTTGAAGCTACATGGATACAAATTTGATGATGTGACTTGCTTCTTCATGGAACTCTAACTCATATAAAGATATATGAAATTGTAGAATGTGCGTAGTGCTCACCTTTGCCTCTTGGTGTGAAGTTGGGCATTTTGCTGCACTTTTTTTTTTAATGTCTGAACGCTTTAATATTTTGGCAGACAACACCAGGAGTTAGAAACTCTGAACCAATTACTCCAAGGCCATCAATTGCCAGTGTTTACCTTCAAACCCAGGTATAAAGTTTTTTTTTTTTTTTTTTCCAAACTACACTTGAAATGTATTTTTTTTAATGTCTAAACCTTGATATTTCGGCAGTCAATGTCGGGAGTTATCAGATACTCTCACGATAAGTTATTGCAATTCGAATGCCAGATACTCTCATGATAAGTTATTCCAACTCGAATGCATGGTGAGATAAGATATCCCAACTGCAATAACTAAGGATGAAGATTTATTTTGTAATATCAAGATTTCAATTCCTTGACTTGCAAATAATATTTATAACTATCTTTACTTTTTTGAGTTGCAGCCTGCCCAAACAACTATCTTTCTTAGCGTCAATAAAAAGTGCCCGACTTTCTCAGAAGGGATGCAAGGCAATATTCGAATCTAAACGTATGAATAGATAATTTCCATGTTTATATTCATTTTTTTAAAGTTTTTATTCAGTATGAAGAAACTCAAATGTAACTTCCTGTCGATTAGGAATCATCAAGGAATGAGAATCCTAACAAAATTTCTAGATCTCATACTACTGAATGGCGTAGTCAGAGAGCTTATCTTCCGCAAGCTCCTACTAAAAAACCAGACCTCACAGCTTCAAGGCACTTGGAACCAATGAAAGTTGTTCCAGTTTCAAGGGTGTGTAGCTTTCAAAGTTACAATCATTGTGATTAACTTGTGATAATTTTATGTAATTGTTATATTTTCTTCTAAAAAATTTCCTTTTTGGGTGTTTGAGTAATGTAGCCGTCTGCTATAGCTAAGGCTGCAGTTCCATGCAGTGCAAGGAGAGGAAATATGTCGGAGAAGGATAAAGTGTTCAAGACAGTTAAAGGGTCTAACTCTTGCTCTTTGAACTTCTATTTATTTTATGTGCAAGATAGGAAGCTTTCCATTCTTTATTGATAAAAAAATTACAATTGTTTATTCCAGAATCTTGAACAAATTGACTCCTGAGAAATTTGATTAGTTGAATTGACTCCTGAGAAATTTGATTAGTTGAAAGATCAGTTGCTCAACTCTGGAATTACTACTGTGGACAATTCCAGAATCTTGAACAAATTGACTCCTGAGAAATTTGATTAGTTGAAAGATCAGTTGCTCAACTCTGGAATTACTACTGTGGACATCTTGCAGGTATGGCTGATTTTATCAAGATATTTTTAATAGGTCACTCCTTTTGTTTTGTTTGTTGAGAACTTTGAACCCTAGTTTTATGGTTTTGTTGGGAGCATTTACTTTTAACACACTTCTCTCCCTCGCCATTGATCTCTAGTTTACAATGACTGCACACTTAATGGCTTTTTTTTATATGTTCAGGGTGTGATTTCACTAGTATTTGATAAGGCAGTGATGGAACCAACATTTTTCTTTATGTATGCCCAGTTGTGTGTGCATCTGAGTTCGGGACTCCCTGAATTTCCACCGGAGGAACCCAATGGAAAACCAATAGGATTCAAAAGGGTTCTGCTAAACAGTTTTCAGAGGGAATTTGGAAGCACCAATAACATGTGTGCCCAATTGAAAGATATGACAAGACCTTAACTCCTAGAAAAACAACAACTCTTAAAACGACGAACTCTTGGAAATATCAGATTCATTGCAGAGTTATTCAAACAAAAGATGTTACCCAAATCGATTGTTAACTTCTGCATTCAGGTAAATAATTCTATTAAATTTTGATTTAGATTGTTTCGATTTATATTTGTAACTAGATTGTTAGTTGTGATATGTTTTTGCATCGTAGGAATTATTTGGGGAAGACATCAAAGTGCCTCCTATCGCTGAAAATGTAGAGGTATTTTGCCAACTATTATCATTAATTGGAAAGCAGCTGGAAGAGATCGGTGAGTCGAAACAGATGGGGAACATAGGCTTTTGATTCATACATGGCTTGTTTAAAAAATGTTGGCAACGATTCTCGATTGGAGTGGAGGATATAGTTCATGGTGAGAGATGTTATCAAATTGAAGGCAAACAAATGGATTCCAATAAGAGAAGAGGTACATATGCATAGCCCACTTCAAATTCAAATATATTTGTTTTGTTTACATATTTATATATAAAATATCCATCTTAAACGAGTAATATTAAGGATAAATGTCTCTTTCTTTAAACTTTTTTTTAATTTGTGTTGGAGAGTTTTGATTACTTTAAAAAAACTTAATAGATCCTTGTTAAAATGAATGTAATATCAATGCTAAGTTAAGTTTATATAATTATCATGGAAGGATTATATGATTAGCAGAGTGATATTCGAAGATTATAAATCACCGATTCTCTTCTGTAAACTAGAAATTGAATTGACCTATCCTTGTGTTCATGTTAAGGAAAAGATTATAAGCGAGATCCATACAGAACCGAGAGAAAGCTAGGCTTAAGTCTTGGCACAACAAGATGGCAAACTAATGATACCCCGAGAGTTGTTATGCAAGGCACTAACAAATGAGTGCAAAATTACTTGAATCCAACCGATAACAAAACGATGAGATCCCTGTTGGGGGATGATGTTTGGAGAAGCAAAACCTTAAGCAACAACATGCCTGGCCAAAATCAGAGATCCTCATCTAAACCTCATCCTACTCAGCCAGTTGTGTCTACATTCATTTTACCTCCAGTTTCATATTCACGTTCAACATATAGGCCTCCTCCTCTTTAGGGAACCGTTTCTATGTCAATGGCCCCTCCTTCTTCAAAAGAAAATCTTTTGCCTAAAGGAAAATGGAGTTCCAGAAAATTTTCAAATTGTTTCCAATCAAAACAAGTGCGTTATTTTAATTGTTTACTTTACTTTATGAATTGTATTTTTTGAACAAAATGAATAGAAGTTAATAATTTATTAAAAGATGAGCCACTTGTCATATTCTCTATGCATGGATAGCGCATGGAGGCAGATGCTTACGGACCTAGCAATGTTGGTAAGGGTTGGTTTGGCCCAGTAGCTTCAACAGTGTTAGAGTTTACACAACAACTTCAACAACTTTAGAGTTGATATTAATGATCATCGTTCATAGAGGCTCTCGGACAGAGGGAGGGCTGCCCCTATCGTTCTTGGAGAGTTGCTAGATCAATTTATCTAAACTGAAGCCCATGAAATAGTCATCCATGTTTGTAGGAAAAGGGACACAAGGAGGCTCCACTGTCTCACAGGTGACTATCTAGGACACCAACCAGAACACTTTTTTCTCCGACTTTGCTACCGCCACAGTAAATATGGGAATATCAAACCTCTAATGGGAAGGAGCTGAGAGATTTGAAAGGTAAACTCGACGGAACCTTTGGTGGTGTTATACAATGAATTAATAATTGTGTCAAGTTCAAGAATTAATTCATAGCTCCTAGCACTGGTGCTGGGTATTTTTCTCTAGCCAGTCCTTATTGGGAGGATTCCGACTGGCCTCCATGATGTTTGAACCTAAAACATGATGTCCGAACCTAAAGGGGTGAATAAGAAAATGGTGAATATTAAACTGGAAGTCCACAAACAAAATGCATGTCTGCAATTCCAGTAAGTTGGAGGGAAAGCAACAGTCTAATTATTGTGCTAATAAAGAAGTCTAATGTTGTTGGTCTGATTATTAAAAAATAAGTTGAATGAGAGGAGAAAGATTACCAACCCAGTGGAAACTCGATTTTATTAGAGTTCCCCACTAAATATTATCACACATAAATCAATAATTTATGTCAGCCTCAATACACGTAGCAAGTCTCCACAGAAAAAGAATTGAATGGATACCATACCAAACATGAGGTGATACATTTTATTTTGACAAGAATATCCTGCAGTTTCATCTGTTGTTATGTCTCTTTATTTCTCTGATATCATTGGCATGTGTTAAAAGTCGAGCAATGTCTTCTTTATTCAAATTAGGCCCATGCTAAATCAGAAAATATGTAACTAAAAATTTAATAGCTTACTGGTTGAATTGATGCTCATGTATCTTAGAATTTGAGTTCGTAGTTGGAAAAATCGAAATGACGCCGCTTAGTTCTTCTATAAACCCCTAGCCCCAGGTGGGGAAAAACATGGAATCTCTTGCAGAGAGCCTTGAGAATCTATTGCAAGCATAGCACCAATGGACAAACATGCCTCTAGAATTCATCTCCAAAATATAGGCCAACCTACAAAATTTCACAATCACTATTATTCAAAACCACCAAAACAACTGAAGAAGCTCAAGTATACTTGGATATTGAGGCGATGGGAAGGTATTCAGGCTCTAAGATGGTAGCTTCGACTATTGTGACTACTACTTGTGCATAAATATTGTGCATGGTTGTGGGGAAGCTATAGCCATGTAGCAAGGTGGAGATTCTAATGTAGTTCATTAAGAGCTTAGATTGTTGAATGTTGTGCATTAAGAGCTTAGATTGCCAAGTTGCAGTGTATTCAGAAAATTTCCGTGTAATAAGATTTTTTATTGCAGTGTAATCAGAACCTACACAATAACCAATAATGTATTTTTTTTTTTAAATCATTTTTAATATCTAACAATTCAAGAAACAAAATGAGATACACCACAGGATTAAAGTCCCATCACTTAATATTTAGCCAATCAAAAATTAGGTTTTTAAATTTTGATTAATAAAGAAATAAATTTTTTGTTTAAAAATAGATATAATTAATATAATTTTTTTGACAAAACTTACGAAAGGTTGACAAATTTATGGTGATTTAATAAAAAGATTTCGCTAAACTTAGGAAATGTTGGCAAATTTGGGATGAATTAATAAAAGGTCAGAGCAGTTTGACTCGTGACCGAAAGCTATAGAACCTGGCCAGGCAGGGACTAATAACCTACTACATGTGTAACATATGCAAGGGAAAGGGAAAACCATTCAGGGGATGGGCGTTTAATGTAGAGCGATCCAAATAAAAAAAATATTTATCCTTTGAAGATAAAAACTTAATTTCGACATAACTAAATACAAGATACGTGGAAATTAAGAAAGATTTGAATTTAGATGAGTGGGATATTATGACAGAGTTAAAAGAAACAGTTTGGGAAGCACATCAGTTTGGTAAGCACGTCACATTCTGAAGAACATACGATTCCATACCCCATCAAGTTTATTAGGGAGACTAAAAATTACAGATCCAAAACTCTAGATGACACTTTACTTGTTAGTAAAAGAATACTAATACAGATAGTGTGTTTACTACAATATGAATGATGAATGATATGCAGGTCCTATTTCAAAGTATCACTGGAAAGATCATATACACTACAATTTATATTAATAAACAATCAAATTCAAATTTCAAATAAGAACGAAGATAATGTGAGGAAATAAAAAAGAGAAATAAAAATAGATGCATATTTGTTTGTAATGCGGTCAAGGAGTGACATTATATATAACATCTGGTTGTACGTTGAGGTGTTATAGCTGCTTGATTATATTGATGTATATATGTGTGTGTGTGTGTGTGTGTTGACATGTTATTTTGACAAGTCGTCCCGAGTGTGGGGGAAACATGATAGATTATGGATGGCGATGGCATCAAAAGGATTCCTTGGACTCTGGATTGAGTAATGGAGTGGATTGTATTGTTTGAGTATTTCATTATTATGAACATACGATGTATGATGGATTTTAGCATGATTTATATATATGGATTTTGACATTGTTTTTGTTAGTTGTTGGAGGCTTAATGATGCTTTCTATCTCGACTCACATAAGGAGTAAAGACTGAATGATTCTTGCTAATTCGACTCGCATAAGGAGTAAAGGGGTATTTCACAAAAAACCAAATATTGAGGGAGAGATGTGGCAGCATCCCTGTCTTAGCATACTAGCACTCCCTCCGTGGCCAAAACTGTAGGTTAATGATTACCTAGTTTGGGTGGTCCATGATGCCGTGAGGGAAGAATAAGACAATCACTCACACATGTTTCTAAGGATCACACAATAAGGCAGGGTCCTTATTCCTTAGAAGCCCTTAGTCTCTCACAAGGTCGACTGAATGATGTTTTGACTCCAATGGGTTGGAAAAACTTCCAAAAACAAGTCAATGCAAGTGGCACCCTTAAAGAATGGGATGCATCTTGAAGGACACATCACACAATTGAAACCTGAGTCAATAAACATAGGTGGCATAGAAAAAATTGGAATGATTTGACCTATGGATTTAAAAATTTATTAAACAATAGAGTATTAATTATCAAAGCGAACCATAAGTTTTAAATAAAGGGGGCTAATTGAAATTGTGACATGGGTAAATATTTGAAGGAAATCAATGGCTAAGGAAATAGTAAATAAGAACCTAAAGAAGTGATGGAATACACAAGGGTGCATGAAATTGTTAGAAAAAAGGAAATCCTTGTTTAAAAATAATTACAACTGGAGAGAATGGGTTGTGCATAGAATATAATTTGAGTTGACCAAAGGTATCATAACTAAGAAGACTCCTAATCCAACCCTAACTAAAAACTAGTTAGTAGACACCCATTAATTAAGGGGATTTGGGAAATTAAGAGATAACTAAGACAAAATTTAGGAACACATTGGGAAATGTGAGGAGAGTTGGATTTTAAAGAACAAAATAAAAGAGAAATGATTTGTGCAACCAGGGGAGGATGTGACACATGTAGTGGATGAATAATCCTTGAACTAAATTTCTAAAAATTAATAAATTATGCATGAGGGACAGATGTCCGTAAGGAGGAATGTTGTAAATAAATTGACGTAGAAGGGTAAGGCATAAGATCGTGGGAAGACACTGTTACACTGTCAAATTTTTGATTGACTATGTTTTCACTTGTGAGAGTTGGGACATCGAGGATTGGAAAAAGAGTGGAAGCTCTTCCTTGTGAGGAAATCATGGAAGCTATTGTGTTCTGTTTTTTGTGTGCTTAGCCCTTTTGTGGCTCAGGGGGATAAGGGGAAGAAGAGTAACCCTAACGTTGGCTGGGAGGTATCGGTGAAGTCTCTGTGATTAGCAAGCGGAGGAAAGGAAGGAGTGCAAGGTCTAGAAGGATGTTATGAGGAAAATCTCTCTATGGATAGGGGTAAACCACAACAGACAGAAATGACTGCAGAAATCAACTCTATTCTCAAGTATGATATATAAAAAAATATGGTAGCAAGGAAAGATAAAAGGACTACCTCATCCAGACGTTCGATGAAGTCCATCGTTGAGCACTTGACCCAAAGAAATATACCTGTAAATTGTCCTAAAAAACCAAGAAACACAAACATATGGTGATAATATATTATGTTAGCACATTCAATAGCATAATCCATCAACATTCATAACAAATACACCCATGGAATAATAATTCAAATATTTGCAAGATATCAATTGAATGGGAAAAGAGTATTTCTATTCAGATATAATAAGTAGAAGTGACTAAGTTACAAACTTCTGTGTCGGCACAGTTCGGAACCGAGAAACTAAGTTCCTTCCAGCTGGGCCTCCACCACTTCAATCCTCCACCAAAGGAAAGATCATGTAAGAGAGACAATGGAGTTCTCAATCAGCAAGGGAAGAGATTGGGGGCTAAACAATGTGTTCAGACTTAAAGGATAAAGGGATCTAGACTCAATGTGAAGTGAATAATTCCTCCAGAGTAACTTTTCTCTCAAAGTTGAATTCTTTCTCCTCTTTTTCCATAGCTCGGATTTGGCCCATTTATACCCTTCAAGTGGGACTGAAGGGCCGAGTTAGAATGTTTCCATTATATTGAAGGCCAAGGATCATTGATCTTATGACTTGACATGGAAACTCGAGACCATTTTTTCATTTTTTGGCACATTTCCCAATGTACATAGGTTGTAGTGGTGAACCCTGCGTATACACATGTTTTATAGTAGGCAAGGTATGTATATGTAGAAAAAATTGTATTTTTAGCTCTGGGATTTGCAAAAGGCGACTTCAAGTCTGTATAGGGAAATGGAAAAAGGTCTT
The DNA here is from genome assembly GCA_009831015.1 of Picea engelmannii. Taxonomy (NCBI): domain Eukaryota; kingdom Viridiplantae; phylum Streptophyta; class Pinopsida; order Pinales; family Pinaceae; genus Picea; species Picea engelmannii. The sequence continues at coordinate 495,873 of ML777253.1, forward strand.
CTGTGCAAGATTTCATGGGGTGAGACAAATCTTGCTATAATAGATGACCCCTAATGTGTGAGGTCAAAGGAGTATTTGCAATGGCCGAAATACATTATAAAAAACCCAGAAGTGGAGTAATGAGGACCTAGCTGGAATAACTAGCTGGTCATTACAATATGTATTGACTTTGCATATATGGATACCAATTTGAATTACAATGCAGATCCATGTGAAAATATACCAAACAATTGTCCATGGGTATGAATAGGTGAATACAAGTGCGGTTACATGCCAAAGGATGTCATAGTCATGAACAAGGCCCAGTAAAACTAGTCTCAAAATCAATCTAAATATATCTATATAAAATGGAGTACAATTTGATCTCCCATGATCACTGAAGTCACACAAGTACTAGTTCAATGAAAAGGTAGCAACAACTCAGGAAAGATGCGGCTAGATACGAAAGTCTTCAAGTCTTCTACATAATCTGCCAAAGGTGCAATTCTACATCGAGTGAATGAAGGAGTTGAGGTCGAACATAATGAGACTTCGTTTGATTACTGATCATTGAGGTATACTATTAAAAAATGTGAGACAACCTACTGATGATGAATGTAGGTATCAAGGCACCAAGTACATTCTTACAAGTGCGAATAAAGGATTCAGGGTCAAACACTTGAATAATCCATCGATCAGGAGACATTGATGTATTCCCAACTATCAATGGCGAGAGAACCTGCCACTAATCACTGCAAACCTCTAGGTACTCATAGGACTCTAGGTCTTGTTTCTAGAATAGATGAGTTGAAGTCGATGGAAGGAGACCCGCTGAAAGGAGATCATTAAGTCTCATCTCATCATTTAGCACGATGTACAAAGAAAGAGCTTGATGATTTGGAGGAAATCACACGAAGAACATGTTCATGAACCAATGACCCTCTGTGTATTTCGTGTGTGCCAAGTGCAAGTGGTACACAAAAAAGACCCTCTGAATAGCATCCAAAGAGGAAAATTGCCGACAAAGGAAAGGAAACCACCAATAAGGCTAATGGCATCCAAGACACTGCACAAATCCCAATGTGTGAATAGATGTCTTTCAGTCGAACATAAGGGAAACCACCCAATCAACGACCAATGATGAAATGTTGACTGCTGGGTTCCAGGTTACCTACCAAGGAGGAAAGTAGGATGAGGGTGTGTAGTAGGACTACAAATTCTTGTGATTCTAAGACAAACTGAGGGTATGGCCGACATGCAAATTCAAGATTTCTAAGGAATGGCTGACATAAGTTGATAGACATAGTTTTAACAAGAGCATGAGACATATGGAAGAATGTGGTAGCATGGACTGAATGATGAAACCATGAGATGCAGGAGTCATCAATCAAACTCTCCATAGGGACTGGAAGAGTAACCAGTCATGGGAGTAAACTCTCTGTAACAAGCTCAGCTTCCTAAGGCCATGCTAAACCAAAAATTATCATGACAAGTGGACTCAACAATTTTGTTCTTTGTTCAAAGGTGACACGACTGCTACCAATACAATATAATACTCACTTCCCACCCATCTTTTTTTTCTTTTTTTCATAGTAAAATGAATGTTATGATACAAAGGAGGAAATGAGTGTCACAAGTAAGAAAAACTAGTTCCAGCAGTGGAACATACCTATGCTCAATGCAAGAAGGTGCATGCGGGAGATGGACACTCAGGGGAATGTTCCCTCTTGGGTATAGGGTGTCAAGTTGCAAAGGATATAAACGAGGCTCTACTTGGTTGAGGATGCAAAACTACTGAGGAAAATGGTTTATAACACAAAGCGAGAACCGTCTATAGGATTGATACTGGAAGCAAGGGAATGAGATGCAATCACAACTTAATGCCAAAAAATGTCCTTTTTCATAATCTTAATCTACTTGGTGTGAAAAAGGGATAGAATTGTACCAAATAGACGTCCTTTCAAATCCAATTTACAGATGTGAAAGAGACAATCTCTGATGCAGGAGCATTGTCAGCAAGTACACATGGCAGGACAACTCAGTGCCTGAGAGCCAATCTAGAGTCTCGAATGCTAGCCAATACTGCAAATATTTTGAAACGATAGGAAAAAAGAGAGGAAATATCACACGCATGGAGACAAAATGAGCACGCGTGACTTGGGAGCTTAACCCTAGTCTCAATGTAACCACAATTATATAGCAGTTAGTTTTTTTCTTTTGTATAAAGAGAGATTTTGTACGCCCAAAACAAGGGTTACAATAATTATGAGCAAGTAGGAATCTCTGAGTAGTAGTTGTTTCTTTGATTTTAGCTGTAACCATTTTCTTGATTTTAAATGAAAATAATAGAGAAAAATTGATCCAATGTATGGTATGAATAGTGTTTGCAATTTCTCTGTTGTTGTCTTAATTTTTTCAAGAATGAATGAATCTTGCTACGAGTGTATGTAGCTTTGAAATGCTTTCAAAAGAATTTAAATCGCTTTTCTTCGTGAGCCAGTGCAAGGTGTGCACACAGTCCGCAAGGGGTGTGTTGACAGGGTCAGTTTCGACTCGTAAAGCTCGAAAGAAATAGTGTAAGACTTTCTTTGCAGGAAGTGTAAAGCGACTGTCGCAAGGAGTGAAAAATCGTCACAATAACTCGAATATTGTGTAAAGATTTGTTACAAAGAGTGCATAGACCTGGAATTTGACGAAGAGTAGAAGAGACTCCGTAAATAATTCAAAGGACGAGAGCGGAAGAACGCCAGGAAGGCGAGAAAGGATTCTTTTCAAGAATCTTTGGATCTGAGTTGACAAATTTCCCAGAAAAGAAAGAAGTGCTTGGGAGATCGAAATCTTTGGAGAGATCAAGCTCAAGAGGAGTAGAAATTTCCAAGAAGTGCGAACGAGATCCAAGAAATGGACTCACAGGAAGGATAAAGGTCAAAGCCTTTAAATCCTTTCGAAAATATTCTAAGTCTGAAGAAAGCTTTAGCTTAGAGGGAAGATCTGGACCATTCGATCAACGTCTAGACAACAAGGAGTAAGTATAGAGGAGGAAAGATCTCAACCATTCGATCTGAGTGCAAATAGATCGTAGCCGTTTGATCAAGGTAAAGTGAACTAACATTAATGATTTGAATGTACACGGGAGGAACAAGGTCACGAGATTTCAAAATTATCGTAACCGTCCATCACGACAAGACACGCGGTGAGAGATCAACATTTCGCTGACTCGTAGAGTGGAAATATCAAAGAGTAAAGTTGTGAGAATTCGTGAAGTGTGAACTCACGAAAAGACCACATCCGTTGATCATTTCAAAATCATCGAGACCATACATTTTCAAGGAGGACACATGGTGAGAGATCAACATTTCACTGACTTGTGACTCGAAGGAGTCAAAGGTTGAGTCGTGAGAACTCACGAAATGCGAAATCGTGACATGATCTGAGCCGTTGATCAAAGGGGAGATCTGGACCATTGATACAGTGCCATCACAATTTCGGCTATTGGGAGAATGGAGGCAAGGATACTCCAGATTCGTGAATCGAAAAATCACGAAAAGATCACAATCGTTGATCGAAGGAGGGATTTCAACCGTAGATATGGTTTTTTCGAGACTTTGCAACTCGAGAAATCATAGGTAAGAGTTCGAGGAATTCACGAAACCTGAAACCGTGAAGACTTGATCTGAGTTGTCGGTTTGAGAAGAGATCTGGACTATTGAGTTTCTAGGGAGACGACTCATGAAGTGTGAAATGATGAGATGTGAAACCGCGAAGTACTCGAAATATTAGCCCACAATCATAGTCACGACGCGCCTTTCGATTAGGCGATTGGTCACAGCCTTAGTCACATAAAGGGAGGGGTTTAACCAAGAGAGTTAGCGTCTAAACACGATGAATCTTGAAGGCGTTAAGGAGAAAGCCACGGGTTCCATATAACCTATGATTTAAGGGAAAGAGGGCCAGTTAAGTGGATTTGAGGTTCTTGAGGGCCAAAGAGTCAATCAAACTTAGTTTCTTGATCGATCCTAGACTGGGAGGTCGTGCAATCCTTAGGAGAGAAGGGGTGTCTGCATCAAGTGGTATGAGAGATGATTTTTGTCAGTAGATTTCAGGCGAAGGAGAAAAAGAACTTGAATTTGTACTCTGTGTGTAAGAGACAATCAACACAATGTTGCCAAGGAGACGAGGGGAGCCACCTTGAGCCAATCCCATTGTAGAAAAAGAGATGAGATAACTTCATGCAAGGTTGGAGGTGATGGAAGCAATGCAGAGAAGAGCACCTGATGCTGGAGACGTCAACGATGTAGAGAGAGAAGATGTAGAAGCTGAAGAAGCTGCAGGGGAACATGTTGTCAAAGAATGATTTCTAAGAGCAGTTGTTAGATTGGGAGATAGATCCAAGATAGAGGTCCCAATGTATGAAGGAAATTTGGATGATGAAGAGTTGCTGGATTGGATAAGGTCCATGGAAAAATATTGGCGCATACCCCTAACCCGCAGGCCCAGATCTGCTCACAGGATCATTCAAATCTCCTTGAGCCGAAGTGGCTCTTTCGGATTCCTATCAGAACCTTTAATGAATTGATCCATAGTTCCTTCTGAAACCCCCTTATGCGAACAAGCGAGCTTCACCTCCACATGACCACAACTGGCCTTGGCACAAGCATCTTTCGCAACTCGCAATTCGCGAGTTCGTAGGTTGAAGACCCTTGACTCCTCTTTTCCAAAATCCTGATACCCGAGATGACGATACAAGTGTGGATCCTTTCCTTATCAGCGCCCTTCATGCGTGACCGTTGGCCAGGGCTAAGCACTAGTTACTCTCGCAAATCATGACCTCGTGAGTTGGAGTGTCGAACCTTGGCACTCTCCCCTTGCAAAACCCTGAGAGGCGATGGCTGACTTCCCTTTGAACACTTCTCGCAACTCACAATCTCACGAGTTGGAGTGTAGAACCTTTGTGCTCCTTCTTTGTGAAATCCTAAGATGCGATAGGGAAACTATGGATTGACCCCTCGTTGCGCGATTACATGCCACCTATCACCCTTGTGGTCCCTACCTGACAGATGCACCATGCATTCACACGAGCTCTCGACTCTCGCCATTTTGCAACTTTTGCAGTTGAAACTGACTCCTCTCCAACCCCGAGCTCCTGATACGCGATAGCTCCGCGGGGTTTTTATCTAATGGTTCTCCCGTGCCTGGATCCAATGGTTTGGACCTCCTCGCTACTTAGCTATTTGTGCAACCAAAGAATTTGGTCCGCCAACTGAACTTACGAACCCCGAGTTTGAGAACTGATCCAATGCTCAGCCTGGCCACAATCAACGGTCCTCATTGACTCTTGAACCTGAAAGGATGACTTCGTCCAACCTCTATACACCTTGTAGCTTCTCTAGATCCTACGGTCCTCGCGACTTTGTGAGTTCTCCACGGGGAATCCCGACTGTTCAATTCCTTCCTCAATGGCTTCTTCAAGACAAATCAATGTCCTCCCTCCTGAGCTTTACTTCTGCGAGATAACTTCTATCCTGTCTCCCTTTGAATAATTCAAAGGTACTATCCCTCCTCGAGATTTAACTTGCAAACTCAAATCTCTAAAGAAATCTTGTACGCATTCCTTGTGACACTCTTTCAAATACTTCAAAGTATTTGATTCTTCGACTTTGTGCACTTTCTGCAACAACAGTACTTCAACTCTTTCCTTAGCTAATAACTTCTAAGGTTTCAACTATCCTACGCACACCTTACACAGATTTTGTGCTTCACTTGCACTTCTGCTGGAATGAGAACAACGGTATCCCTCCTGAGCTTTCAGAGATAAACTTTGAACCTTTGTCAACGCACTCCTTGCGGACGTTTCACTGCACTCCTTGCAGGAACTCTCACTCTTAGGAAGAGAAACAATTGAAACTCATTCTCTTTCTTCTCTCAGACTTCAAACATTCAAGATGAAATCATACATACACAACATATCATCATAACAAATGCATAACAAAGAGAATAAAACAACTGTAAGCATACCATTCACCATGTATAACCAAAAAACATCATAACACCATGAAATCTGATTCAAGCTTCATATATTAATTCAAAGCTCCTGTACATGGATTCTCCTCTACAAATCTTTGTTACAGCTCTATGTTAATGTTCTAATGATACCATAATACAAAGACGAGGGTGTCTATATCTGTTTTCCCTCCTGCTCTTCTAAAATGTCTAATCTATAATTCAAATCTACCTGCTTTAATGAACTATGCATTAATGCCTCTACATTCTACAAATGAGAGAAAATCACCCATGATCTGTTTATAATATGAAACTACACTTCCCTTTAACAATTTCATTAATGCTTCAAAAACATTTCAAAAACGTGCACTGGTGGTCTTCCAGCTGTCTTTCGCCTTCATGCTCGTTTGGCTGCTAACGATGCTCCTGCATCATACTCTCTCGCTTGCAATTTTTCATGAACTCCTGTTCTTGAGCTCTTGCATGGTCTGTTCATGGTTATGAATTTTTGCTTCATCTTCCCAACTAGCATCTTCAACTGGGTGTCCTTTCCATTTGACCAAGTATTCAAAATACACTTTTCTCCTAGTCTTCCTGCTGACTCTCTTGTCAATTATACTTTCCATCTGTGGCTTTTCAGCTACAGGAATTTGTTTGGTCCACTGAACCTCTATCTTCTCATCCTATGCTCCTATTTCTTCAGCTCTGTAAGGGTACAAATCCGCAACATTGAATATCGGTGAAATTCCGATCCCATCGGGTAATTCAATCTCATATGCGTTTGCCCCAAATTTCTTCATGACTCTGCATGGACCAATCTTTTTCATCTTTAATTTGTTATATGTTCCCCTTGGGATCCTTCCCTTCCTCAGATGTGCAAGAATTAGATCACCAACTTCAAATTGAAGTTCTCGTCTATGTTGATCTGCTTTGTGCTTGTATTCTTGATTTGAACTCTGCAATCGCTCCTTAATTTGGCTATGAAGCTCCTTCATTGCTTCTGCAAAGTCTTCTGCACTAACACTCCTGAATTCATCTTGTTCCAAATCTTTCAATTTAGAAACTCCCCTTGGCTTCATTCCATATACAATCTAGAATGGAATCTTCCCTGTGCTTCTATTGATTGAATCATTATAAGCAAATTCCCCCTGTGGTGGAATATGATCCCACTGACTGTGGTGTTCAGTCACTAGGCTCCTCAACAAATATCTCAAGCTCCTTTTCACGACTTTTGTCTTCCCATCCATCTGAGGATGATACGCTGAGATAAATGAAAAACTTGTCCCCAGCTTCTTCCATAAAGTCCTCAATAAATTTCCTATGAACTTGATATCTCAATCAGAAACAATTCTCCTTGGAAAACCGTGAAGTCTGACGACTTCTTTGAAAAATAGGTTCGCAATATGAGTTGCGTCGCTGGTTTTCTGGCATGGTATGAAATGTGCCATCTTGGAAAATCTGTCGACTACCACAAAGATTGAATCAAATCCTCTTTGTGTCCTTGGCAGTCCCAATATAAAATCCATGCTCACTGCATCCCATGGCCTCTCTGGTATGGGTAATGGCTGATATAACCCTGTGTTCTACCTTTTCCCGTTTGTGTGCTGATAAATCTTGCATCTGTCCACAAATCTCTTAACATCTGTCCTCATCACTGGCCAAAAATATGATCCATTCAATTTTGAGAACGTCTTATCATGACCGAAGTGTCCGGTCAATCCTCCACTATGTTTTTCCTTCAGCAGATTCTCCCTCATGGAGCATTTTGGAATACATAGTTGATTGCCCCTGAATAACAATCCATCTTGGATCATATATTCGGTCCATTGGCTTCTGTCCCCGAGAATTGGATTCTCAGATGCCTCATATGCCTCTTTAAAATCTGGGTCATCTCTGTACATTTCTTTGAGGTTATCAAAACCCAAAGTTTTGACTCTAAATTCCTGCATAAGCAAACATTTCCTTCTCAAAGCATCAATAACTTTGTTAGCAGTTTCAGAAATATGCTTAATTACAAAAGTAAAATTATGCATGTATTCAACCCATTTAGCATGCTTTTGGTTCAACTTCTCTTGTTGAGTCACGAATTGTAAAGCATGATTGTCGCTGTACAAAACAAACTCTTTAGGAACCAAATAATGTCTCCATTTCTTTAGTGCTTGTATGACAACATATAATTCTTTTTCATATGTTGAGTATTTAATCTTCACTTCATTCAATTTCTCGCTGAAGTATGCAACTGGCCTATCGTCTTGGCTCAATACCGCTCCAATTTTAAATCCACTCGTGTCACACTTGACCTGGAATGTCTTGCTAAAGTCTGGCAACACCAAAATTGGCTACTCCATGATCTTCTTCTTCAGCAGGTTGAAACTTTTCTCTGCTTCCTCTTTCTAGTTAAAAGATTTATGTCTTTTCTTCACTATATCTATCATTGGTGCACTAATTCCACTGAAATTTTGGATGAATTTCCTATAGAAACTAGCCAAACCATGGAAGCTTCGTACTTCAAACACACTCTTCGGTGATGGCCAATTCTTAATCGCTTCTACCTTTTTCGGGTCCATTTTCAACTCATTTGCAGAGATAACAAAACCCAAATAAATGAGTTCTGTCCTCATAAATGATGATTTCTTCATATTTATCAGCAATTTCTCTTACTATAATCTCCTCATTACTGCAGCTAAATGTTTTAAATGCTCTTCTTTTGTTTTGCTGAAAATCAATATATCATCAAGATATACAATGACAAATTTTCCTATGAAATCCTTCAAGACTTCGTTCATCAATATCATGAAAGTACTGGGTGCATTTGTTAAGCTAAATGGCATAACAAGTAAATTTATACAGCCCCTCATTCGTCTTGAATGTTGTCTTCCATTCATCACCTTCTCTATTACGAATTTGATGATATCCGCTTTTCAAATCAATCTTTGAAAAAAATCTTGCTCCACTCAAGCAATCCATCAATTCATCCATCCTTGGCAATGGAAACCTATATTTGATGGTACTCTTATTGATTTCTCTTGAGTCAGTACACATCCTCTAGCCTCTTTCTTTCTTTGGTCTGAGTATTGTTGGAACAATGCATGGACTCAAGCTTTCCCAAACCAATCCTTTGTCCATTAAATCCTGGACCTGTCTCTTGACTTATTCATTCTCCTGTGGCATCAATCTGTACGTTTCTTTGTTTGGTAAACTTGCTCCAGGAATAAGATCAATGTGATGGCTTATACTTCTGATCGGTGGCAACGAACAAGGTAGTTCGTCCACTACTATATCAGCAAATTCTTCCAGCAACTTCTGTATTTCCTCTGGTAAATCATCCACTCTTGTACTGGTCAAAACAATTTTAGGCTTCTTGACCACAACAAATTGTGTATCTTCCTTCTACTTAACCTCTTTAAGAAGTTCCTTCCCACTCATGAGAAGTACAGTGTTTCTCACCTCTGGTTTTACTTCTTTATCCCTAATGGACAACAACATGTGTGTCATCCCATTCTTCTCTAGGGTGTATGTGTTTTGTCTCCCATCATGAATCACATGTCTGTCATATTGCCATGGTCTACCCAACAATAAATGACAAACATCCATGGGGATGACATCACATAATATTTCATCTTTATATCCCCCCTATTTTAAATTCAGCTAAACATTGTTTAGTGACATTTACTTGATGTCCTTTCTGTAGCCATGAAACTCTGTATGGGCTTGGATGTACAATTGTCTCCAGCTCTAGATTTTCTACCATCTCTGTAGAAATGAGATTGTATATGGTACCACTGTCCACTATGACTTTGCATACTCTGTCCTTGGTTTTGCAAGCAGTCCTAAACAAATTGTTTCTTTGGGCTGGGTTCTCTTCCTCTTTCTCTGGCATTAAGAGAACTTTCCTCATCATAAAGGATCTTCCGCCCTTAGCATCTTCTGCCTCAACATTCCATCCTTGAGCTTTGGCAATGTGAGTCTCACCACCATCTTTCTTCTTATCTGGACACTCATAGGATTTATGTCTGATTTTTCCATAGACAAAGCATTTCACTTCACCACCTCTGCGTCTTCCTCTTCCTCTGGCTCAAGGAATTTTTTTTCTATCAGCATACTTCCCTCTCTGTGAGCTTCCTCCTCTCTCAGGCTGAGATTGAGGTTTCTTCCCTTCTTCTTTATATTTCTGAGTTCTATCTTGGGCAATTGTTTTGCCTCTGGCTTGACTTCTACCTCGGCCTCTTTGACCTTGCTTTCGGCTCAACTTCTCTTCAGCTTTCACAGCCATCTGATAAGCATCTTCCACATTTTGAATGATCATCATGCTCATCTCATCTTGAATGTCATATCGCAGATCATTCATGTACCTGCCAACCTTTTCATCATCGCTTTCCCGATGACCTGCTCTAATGTTTATCTTGTAGAATTCTTTAGTGTATTCCTTCACTGACATCAGCTTCTGTCTCAAATTATGCATCCTTTAAAACAAAGTGATTTGATAATTCTTTGGTATGAATTTGGATTTCATCTTTGCAACCATTCTATCCCAGCTCTTGATTTTCTGCTTGCCCTTGCAGCATTTGTCAGCCTGCAGTTCATCCCACCATAGTGTTGCATTCCCTTTAAGTCTGGTGACAACATGTTTGACTTTCCTATCTTCCTCAACATCCTCATAGCTGAAGTATTTATCCAGATCTCTAATCTAGTCTAGAAGCTCTTCAACATCTAAGTTTCCCTCATACATGAGAATCTCCATCTTTTCTCTGGAACCTATCCTTGCAACAACCCTGAATAGGCGTTCATCCACAACATCCTCGACTGCAACTTATTCTCCTTCGTTTTCAGCTTCATTTTCACTGTCACCTCACTAATATCCGCAACGTCGACTGTGCGCCTCTTTGCTGTCTCCATGGCATCAAACTTGGCATGTAATTCACGCATTTCTCTTTCCACTGCTAGATCAGGCATTGGCATTGGCCTGTCTCTTCTTCTCGGTGGCATGGCTGTAAATATTTCTCCCTTCTCTCTACCATAGAAAGCAAATAAATTTGTTTCGTTCTCTGATACCACTTGGTGTGTATCATAGTGTTTTCTTTCCCTTCTCTGCCTCCCCTCTAATTGAGATCTACAGATAGAAAGTAGATCTGATACCACTTGGTGCAGACCCCCAACCAACAGGCTAAGATCCACTCACAGGACCGTTCAAATCTCCTTGACCCGAAGTGGCTCTTTCGGATCCCTATCAAAACCTTCAACGAATCGATCCATAGGTCCTTCTGAAATGCCCTTATGCGAACAGGAAAAAGGTGCGAACTTCACCTCCACATGACCACAACTAGCCTTGGCACAAGCATCTTTCGTAACTCGCAATTCACGAGTTCATAGGTTGAATACCCTTGACTCCTCTTTTCCAAACTCCCAATACCTGAGATGACGATACAAGTATGGCTCCTTTCCTTGTCAGCGCCCTCCATGCGTGACTGTCGGCTAGGGCTAAGCACTAGTACCTCTCGCAACTCGTGAGCTCGTGAGTTGGAGTGTCGAACCTTGGCTCTCTCCCCTTGCGAAACCCCGAGAGGCGATGGTTAACATCCCTTTGAACACTTTTGGAAACTCGCAATCTCGCAAGTTGGAGTGTAGAACCTTTGTGCTCCTCCTTTATGAAATCTTGAGATGCGATAGGGAAACTATGGATTGACCCCTCGATGCATGAGTACATGCCACCTGTCAACCTTGCGGTCCCTACCTGACAGATGTGCCATGCATTCACATGAGGTCTCGGCTCTCGCCACTTCACAACTCCTGCAGTTGAAACTGACTCCTCTCCAACCCTGAGCTCCCGATATGTGATAGCTCTACAGGGTTTTGATCCAACGGTTCTCTCGTGCCTGGATCCAACAGTTCAGACCTCCTCGCTACTCGACTATTTGTGCAACCAAATAATTTGGTCCACCCACCGAACTTACGAACCCCGAGTTCAAGAACTAATCCAACGCTCAGCCTAGCCACAATCAATGGTCCTCATTGATTCTTGAACCCAAAATGATGAGTTCGTCCAACCTCTATCCACCTTGCAGCTTCTCTAGATCCTACAGTCCTCACGACTTCATGAGTTCTCCACAGGGAATCCCGACCGTTCAATTCCTTCCTCAATGGCTTCTTCAAGACGAATCAACATCCTCCCTCCTGAGCTTTACTTCTGCGAGATAACTTCTATCCTGTCTCCCTTTGAATACTTCAAAGGTACTATCCCTCCTCAAGATTTAACTCTCAAACTCAAATCTCCAAAGAACTCCTACATGCACTCCTTGCGGAACTCTTTCAAATACTTCAAAGTATTTGATTCTTTGACTTTGTGCGCCTTCTGCAACAATAGTCCTTCAACTCTTTCCTTAGCTAATAAATTCTAAGGTTTCAACTATCCTGCACACACCTTGCACGGCTTTTGTGCTTCACTTGCACTTCTACTGGAATGAGAAGAATGGTATCCCTCCTGAACTTTTAGAGATAAACTCTGAACCTTTGTCAACGCACTCCTTGTGGACGTTTCACTGCACTCCTTGCAGGAACTCTCACTCTCAAGAAGAGAAACAATTGAAACTCATTCTCTTTCTTCTCTTAGACTTCAAACATTCAACATGAAATCATACATACACAACATAGCATCATACCAAATGCATAACAGAGAGAATAAAACAACTGTAAGCATACCATTCACCATGTATAACCAAAAAACATCATAACACCATGAAATCTGATTCAAGCTTCATATATTAATTCAAAGCTCCTGTACATGGATTCTCCTTTACAACTCTCTGCTACAGGTCTATGCTAATGTTCTAATGATACCATAATACAAAGACGAGGGTGTCTATATCTGTTTTCCCTCTTACTCTTCTAAAATGTCTAATCTATAATTCAAATCTACCTACTTTCATTAACTATGTATTAATGCCTCTACATTCTAAAGATGAGAGCGAATCACTCATGATCTGTTTACAATATGCAAGTACGCTTCCCTTTAACCATTTCATTAATGCTTCAAAAACATTTCAAAAACGTGCGCCAGTGGTCTTCCAACTGTCTTTCTCCTTCACGCTCGTTTGGCTGCTGACGATGCTCCTGCATCAAATATTTCGATTATGAAGATTTCGATGGGGAGAAAAGGGTGAGACATGTTGTTAGCAGGCTTAAAGTACATGCAACACTATGGTGGGATGAGTTGCAGGCTGAGAGGAGAAGTAGAGGAAAACAAAAGATAAAGAATTGGGACATAATGGTATCCAAGATGAAGGCTAAATTTATTCTCAAATATTATCAGATGAATCTGTTCAGGAATCCACAAAACATGAGACAGAAGGGTATGATACTCAAAGAATACACAAAGGAGTTCTACAAGTTGAACATCAAAGTTGGAAAAAGAGAGCGGGATGAAGAAAACATTGTCAGGTATATGAATGTCCCGAGGTACGAAATCAAGGATGAGCTCAACATGATGTCGGTAAGGACAGTGCAGGATGCTTATTAGTTTGCACTGAAGGCAGAAGAGAAGTTGGCCAGAAAAAAAAGACAACGAGGTAGAGGTAAAATCTCAGCCCCAAATAAAGGCAAGGGAGTTTCCCATGACAAGGTGCATAATTCCAAAGATGAGGCTAGAACTCCACACAATCACTTAGAAAGAGGAGGAAGTTCTTGAGGAAGATAGGGTGGTGGAAGAAACTCTTCTAGAGGAAGAGGAAGAGGAGGAATAAGATGTTATGCCTGTGGAAAGACAGGGCACATGTCTTGGGAATGCCCAGAGAAAAAGAAATAAGGAGGAGAAGCTTACATTTTGGAAGCACAAAGAGAGAATGTTGAAGCAGAGGGAGCAGAGGATGGAACATCCCTGATGATGAGAAAGGTTATTTTAAAACCAGAGGCAAAAGTTAAAAAGCCAGTACAGAGGAACGACTTATTTAGGACAACTTGCAAGACTAAAGACAGAGTATGCAAGGTGATAATTGATAGTGGGAGAACTTATAACTTAGTATCCATGAAGATGGTGGAGAAATTGGAGCTAGAGAAAAATGCACACCCAGAGCCATATAAAGTCTCATGGTTGCATAAAGGACACCAGGTAATGGTTACTAAATAATGCTTGGTTGAATTTAAAATAGGAGGATATAAAGATGAAATTGTGTGTGATGTAATTCCCATGGATGTATGCCATATTTATTTTGGAAGACCATGGAAGTTTGAAAGGAATGTCATTCATGATGGAAGGAAGAATACATACACCTTGGAGAAGAATGGTAGAACACACATGTTGCTGCCAATAGAGGAGAAGAAAGTGAAAGAAGAAGCCAACACGAGCATACTCCTCATGAGTGGGAAGGAACTCCTGAAAGAAGTCAAAAATGAACAGGAGATGAAGTTTGATGTGGTGAGGAAACCCAGTGTTATCCTTACAAGTACTTCAATGGATGATTTGCTTGAAGAAGTTCGGGAATTATTGGATAATTTTGCTGACATAGTGGTGGATGAGCTGCTTAACTCATTTCCACCCATCAGAAGTATTATTCATCATATCGATTTGATACCAGAAGAAAGTCTGCCAAACAAAGCAGCTTACAAACTGACACCTCAAGAGAATGAAGAGGTAAATAACCAAGTCCAAGAATTTTTAGACAAGGGTTTGGTCAAAGAGAGCTTGAGTCCATGCATAGTTCCAACTGTGTTGATTCCAAATAAATATGAAGGATGGAGAATGTGTACAGACTCGAGAGCCATCAATAAGATCACTATCATGTATAGATTCCCTTTTCCAAGAATAGATTATTTGATGGACTGTTTAAGTGGAGAAAATTTATTTTCTAATATAGATTTTAAAAGTGGATATCACCAAATCAGAATGAGGGAAGGTGATGAGTGGAAGACAAACTTTAATACAAATGGAGGTTTGTATGAGTGTCTTGTTATGCCATTTGTCTTAACCAATGCCTCGAGTACTTTTATGAGGTTGATAAATGAAATACTAAAAGATTTCATTGGCAGGTTCGTGGTTGTGTATCTAGATGATATACTGATCTTTAGCAAGACTAAAGAGGAGCATTTGAGGCACCTGACCTTAGTGATGAGGAGACTACAACATGAGAATCTGTTGATAAACCTGAAGAAGTCCTCTTTTATGAAGACACAACTCATTTACCTTGGTTTTGTGATCTCTTCAAATAAACTGAAGATAGATCTGGAGAAGGTGAAAGCAATTAAAGAATGGTCGTCACCAAGGAGCATGTTTGAGGTAAGATACTTCCATGGATTAGCGAGTTTCTATAGGAAGTTCATCAGTGATTTTAGTGGAATTTGTACACCAATGATGGATACAGTGAAGAAGAGGCACAAGTCTTTTAAATGGATAGAGGAGGCCGAGAAGAGATTCAATACACTGAAGGAGAAAATAATGTAGCGACCAATTCTTGTCTTGCCAAATTTTGAAAAAACATTTCAGGTAAGGTGTGATGCAAGTGGCATTGCAATTGGAGGAGTTTTGATCCAGGACAATAGACCTATTGCTTACTTCAATAAGAAGATGAATGAGACTAAGATAAAATACTCCACCTATGACAAGGAGTTTTATGCAATAATCCAAGCCCTGAAGAAATGGAGACATTACCTTGTCCTAGAAGAATTTGTCTTGTATAGCGATAACCAAGATTTACAATTCATAACCAGACAGGAAAAAATGAATCTGAGGCATGCGAAGTGGATTGATTATATGAAGAATTTTACTTTTTTCATAAAACATATTGCTGGGAATGCTAACAAAGTTATTGATGCATTGAGGAGGAGATGTTTGACTCTGCATGAATTTCAGGTAAAGACCTTAGGGTTTGAACACCTTATCGAAATGTACAATGATGATCTAGACTTCAAGGAATCATACAAAGCATGCACGAATCCTGTGCTGAGAGATAAGAGCCAGTGGACAGAGTATATGAGTCAAGAGGGATTGTTGTTCAACAGAAATCAATTGTGAATACCAAAATGCTCAATGAGGGATAACCTTTTGAAGGAAAAACATAGTGGAGTATTGGTTGGACATTTTAGCCATGATAAGACATTTGCACAGTTGAGAAGTTCATACTATTGGCTAGGTATGAGGACAGATGTAATAAAATTCGTGAACAAATGCAGAATTTTCCAACATGCAAAAGGTAAAAGACAGAACACGGGATTGTATCAACCATTTCCCATACCAGAGAGAGCTTGGGATGCAATAAGCATGGATTTTGTGTTGGGACTGCCAAGAACACAAAGAGGATGTGATTCTATATTTGTAGTGGTGGATAGATTTTTCAAGATGCACACTTTATCCCATGTTAGAAAGCCAGTGATGCAACACATGTTACAAGCCTGTTTTTAAAGGAAGTTGTGAGACTTCACAGCCTACCCTGAAGCATTGTCTCAGACAAAGACACAAAATTTGTTGGTCATTTTTGGAGAAAACTGTGGAAGAATTTGGGGACATATTTTTCCTTCAACTCATCTTATCACCCTCAGATAGATGGGTAGACTGAGGTGGTAAACAAAAGTTTGGGAAAATTATTGAGTATTCTGGTCACTGAGCACCATAATCACTGGGATCAGATTCTTCCACAAGCAAAATTTGCATACAATGACTCACCAAACATGAGCATTGGGAAGAGATCGTTCCAAATATTGTATGGAATGAAACCCACGGGAGTATCTGAGTTGAGAGAATTGGAACAAAGTGAGATCAGAAGCGTTGGAGAAGAAGATTTTGTTGCAGAAATGAAGAAGATCCATAGCCAGATCAAGGGGCATTTGCAAAATTCTAGCCAAGAGTACAAACGCATAGATGATCAACATCACAGAGAAGTCCAATTTGAAATAGGATATCAGGTTCTAGAACATCTCAAGAAGGAAATGTTCCCTAGGGGGACATATAACAAGATAAAGATGAAGAAGATAGGACCATGTAAGATCTTGAGGAAGTTTGATGCCAACACCTATGATATTGAGCTACCAGATCATGTGGACATATCACCCATATTCAACATCTCAGACCTGTATCCTTACAGGAAGGATGACACAGAGGGATCAGTAGATCAAGGGAAGATTCAGTGGGAGAAACAAATGCGTATAGAAGAAAAACCACAGATGGAAAAGATTGTTGATCAAAGGATTAGTAAGAAGACCAAGAGGAAGACCTATTTTGAATATTTGGTCAATTGGAAGGGACACCCAATAGAAGATGCTGGTTGGGAAAGTGAAGTTGATATCCAGAAGCATGGAAAGCCGGTACAGGAGCTCATGGGTAGGAGTCCATGAATTTTTGTCCAGGGGGAGTATGATGCAGGAGCATCGTCAACAAGTACACGTGGTAGGACAACTCAGTGCCTGAGAGCCAATTCAGAGTCTCGAACGCTAGACAATACTGCAAATCTTTTGAAGCGATAGAAAACAAAAGAGGAAAGATCACACGTGCAGAGACAAAATAAGCATGCGTGACTAGGGAGCTTAACCCTAGTCTCAATGTAATCACAATTAGATAGCATTTAGTTTGTTTCTTTTGTAACATATTTACCAACTTAATGAGAACTGTGACCTCAAAACGAGAACTCTGGCCCAAAAAACCCATATTTTTGCATAAAAAACATGAAAATCAACCCCCAAATGAAAATGTGGTGCTACCGGCATAACCCTTTTTTCAAACAGGGTCAAAATAAAACATTTTTCAAGCATGGCCTTCAAAACTCATACAGTAGCTTAGAAAAACCTTAAAATTAACACCTAAATAAAAAAGTGACGCTAACTAAAAAAAAAAAGAAGTCAAAACGTTAAAATTATGGCTAATTAAAACCTAATTGAAACCGTGGTTTTGACAATAGATCCCTATGCCAAAAAAACCCAAAATTGGATACAAAATCATCACTTTAAAATTTGTTTATTAACTTCTTTTCTTTTAAATTTACATTGAAAAAAAAATAAAAAAAAATTGCATTTTTTTTTTGTAATGAAGAAAAAAAACACATTTAAAAAAATATTCAAAACCCAAATTAAACAAAAAAGAAAACATTAAAAGAGTGATCTAAAAAAATGGTATATATTTTTAAAAACTAATAAGTAAAAAAGCACTTGAAACCTAAAAAAACAAAAAAAAAAAAATTAGAAAACACTAAAAAGACACTAAAAAAACTTAAAAAAAAAAACAAAAATTTAAACAAAATATTAAAAAAATTCTAATATTTAAAAAAAATTCAAAAAAATTTAAAAATCCTAAAATAAAGAAAATTTAATGTTTAATAAATTATAATTTTAAAATAAACATAAATAAAAAAAAATGAATACAAAATATATAGAAAAATATTCAACAAATATTAAAATGCTTAACAAATTTTAATATTACAAAATATATAGAAAAATATTTGGCAAATACTAAAATGGTTAACAAATTTTAATATTAAAATAAATTAAAGTCAAAACCAATCAATTCACATATAAATGTTTCATCAATATACAATTTTTAATGTAAGATTTATAGAAAACTAATTATTAAAATAAAATTATACATAAATAAATGCAATTTTTTATAAAAAACCATTAAATTAGAAACTTTAATTTCAAATTCGAGGCAGTCTACAAAAAAATCTAATATTTATTAAATTTTAATTTCAAAGTGCAGAAAACACTTTATAGAATGCGAATATTAAGATATTTGAATAACAACATGCCCCCTCTGAAGGGATGAAAGAGTCCTACTCACTCACTGTGGAAGTACAAAAAAAAGGGCCCTACAACCCGGGGCAAATAATAATCTATTTTTAGGATTTTTAATTTAGTTTATATATATATATATTTTAGATTTTGTGTTTTTTAATTTTTTTAAAGTGTTTTTCCCCATAAATTTAATTTTGTACCTTTTTTTAAATTTTTTTCTTCATTTTGTCTTAGCTTTTATAAATAATTTTAATTTTATTTTTTTTAAAGTTTTTCTTTATTTGATTTTTTATATAAATTTGCTTTTGCTTTTGAATTTTTTTTTTATTAATTTTAATTGTTTTTTTTTCTTAGCTTTTTAAGTTTTTAATTTATCAAAAGAAATTTTAATTGTATTTGTTTTCTAAATATTCAAAAATAGTGTTATTTTAGTACAATTATTTTCTATGTATTGAAGTAATGATGAACAATATGTTAAAAATGACGTTTTTTACTACATTTAAAAGTATGGAACAATAAATGAATTAAGGAGACACAATTACATAAAAAAACATAATTTCAAAAAAGTAAATGGAAAAAAATATTTATAAGATTGAAAGGAGCATGGAAAAATTACTAAAAACATCATTGAATAAAAAATAAAAATTTAGAAAAAAAATTAAAAATACATGAAAAACAAGCATTTAAAAAAATAACGTGGAAACATTGTGGATCGGAAAATTTAAAATATCGAAAAACCAGCTAAAAAGGGAGGGGAGTGCTACCGGTAGCACCATTTTTAAAAACATGGTAAAAGACTTGACCCCCCAAAAAATGAGAACTCTGTAGTGTTCTCGTTAAGTTGGTAACTATGTTTTGTATAAAGAGAGATTTTGTATGCCCAAAAGAGGGGCTACAAGAATTATGAGAAAGTAGGAATCTCAGAGTAGTAGTTTTTGCTTTTATTTTAGATGTAACCATTTTCTTGATTTTGAATGAAGATAACAGAGAAAAATTGATCCAATGTATGGTGTCAATAGTGTTTGAAATTTATCTGTTGTTGTCTTAATCTTTTCAAGAATGAATGAATCTTTCTACGAGTGTATGTAGCTTTGAAATCCTTGTATAAGAATTTAAATCACTTTTCTTCGTGAGCCGGTGCAAGGTGTGCGCACAGTCCACAAGGGGTGCGTTGACAGGGTCTGTTTCAACTTGTAAATCTCAGAAGAAATAGCGTAAGACTTTCTTTGTAGGAAGTGTAAAGCGACTGCCGCAAGGAGTGCACAGTTGTCGCAAGAACTTGAATCTTGTGTAAAGATCTGTTGCAAAGCGTGCACAAACCTGGAATTCAACGAATAGTCGAAGCGACTCCATAAATAATTTGAAGGATGAGAATGGAAGAATGCTTGGAAGGCGAGAAAGGATTCTTTTCAAGAATATTCGGATATGAGTTGATGAATTCCCAGAAAAACAAGAAGTGCTTGGGAGATCAAAATCTTTGGAGAGATTAAGTTCAGGAGGAGTAGCACTTTCCAAGAAGTGTGAATGAGATCCAAGAAGTGGACTTGCAGGAAGGATAAAGGTGAAAGCCTTTAAATCCTTTCGAAAATATTCAAAGTCTAAAGAAATCTTTAGCTCAGAGGGAAGATATGGACCATCCGATCAGTGTCCAGACAACGAGGAGTAAGTACAGAGGAGGAAATATCTCAACCGTTCAATTTGAATGCAAATGGATCATAGCCATCTGATCAAGGTAAAGTTCACTAACATTAAAGCTTTGAATGCACATAGGAGGAACAAGGTCATGAAATTCCGAAATCATTGGAACCGTCCATCATAGTAGGACACGTGGGGAGAGATCATCATTTCGCTGACTCACATAGTGGACATATCAAAGAGCAGAGTTGTGAGGATTCGCGAAGTGCGAACTCGTGAAAAGATTACTATCATTGATCATTTTTAAATCATCAAGACCATCTGTTGTCAAGGAGGGCACATGGAAAGAGATCATCATTTCTCTGACTTGTGACTCGAAGGAGTCAAAGGTTGAGTTGCGAGAACATCTGAAATGCGAAATCGCGACATGATCTGAGTTGTTGATCAAAGGGGATATCTAGACCGTTGATCCAATGCTATCACAATTTCAGATGTCAGGAGAATGGAGGCAAGGAGACTCCAAAGTCGTGAATCATGAAAAGATCATAGGAGTTGATCGAAAGATAGATTTGAACCATAGATCTGGTTTTTGCGGGACTTCGAAACTTGGGAAATCAGAGGTAAGAGTTCAGGGAACTCGCAAAACTAGAAACCGCGAAGATTTGATCTGATTCGTCGGCTCGAGAAGAGATTTGGACCATTGAGCATCTAGGCAGATGACTCATGAAGTGCGAATTCACGAGATGTGAAATCATGAAACGCGAAATCGCGAAGTGCTCGAAAGATTAGCCCACGGTCATAGCGAAGGGTCACATCAATGAAGGGGAATAGAGGAGCTAGCACGTGCTAGGGTCCTGTCAGGATTTCAAAAGTCGGGAGAGTTAGAGTGACTCAGATGCAAATTCCTGATACGAGAAGTCGCGATGCGCCTTTCGATTAGGCGATTGGTCACAGCCTTAGTCACATAAATGGAGGGGTTTAACCAGGAGAGTTAGCGTCTAAACATGCTAAATCTTGAAGGCGTTAAGGAGAAAGGCACATGTTCCATATAACTTATGCTTTAACGGAAAGAGGGCATGTTAAGTGGATTTGAGGTTCTTGAGGGCCAAAGAGTCAATCAGAGTCAGTTTCTTTATTGATCCTAGACTGGGAGGTTGCACACTCCTTAGGAGAGAAGGGGGGTCTGCATCAAGCTCACTCGACAATATTTTTCGCGTTTTGAAAATGAGTCGGAAAAGAGCATAACTAAGAATCATGACTTTTCAAGTCCAATTTAATAAGTGTGAAAGGGACAAATTCACTCGAAAATATTTTCACTTTTTAGATGAGTCGAAAAAGAGCTTAAATCAAAATCATTTGGTAGTTTCTAGGCAACATGTCACGAGGGAGGCCAAGGATCCCATGTTGGACTTCTGTGAAATTTTAGTATCTTACGAATAACTGACATAAGCTTGGGAAAACCCAAATCTCTCCAAGTCAAAGAGGATAAAGTTCTAGCATAGGTTATCGTCTCCATGATATATTAGATGATGTCTCTTACTTGAAAGGACATAGGATGGGGCATTGGATACCCCACAAGACCATCCCAATCAAAGGGAACTTCCCTAGGACTTGGAGGGAG
Source organism: Picea engelmannii (assembly GCA_009831015.1). Classification (NCBI taxonomy): domain Eukaryota; kingdom Viridiplantae; phylum Streptophyta; class Pinopsida; order Pinales; family Pinaceae; genus Picea; species Picea engelmannii. The sequence goes on from ML777253.1 coordinate 517,813, forward strand.
AGTGATTGGGGAAGGAAACACTTTCTCTTGTTCATAAATGATAATGACATGGTTGAAGGAAGCATCACCCTACGAAACGAGAGTTGTATTGACCATAGATTGCACTCGTATGACCACTTCTTCAACTTCGGGTTGAATAGGATTCTTGATAACAAGGACATAAGACACACTGTCCTTGACAACAAGAGTGTGGTCAGGAGAGGATTGCATCAACATGATTTCCATGTCAATCAAAGGGGAAACAGGGTGTGGGGAAACCACAGGTGGCTTAGAACCCGAATGTTCAATGGACCTCATGTGAGAGCCATGCCTCTAGTATCCCAACAGTAGCAGGACACAAACGAGAAAGGTGATTTCCATCTCAAGTATTGAAAAGGAATTTGGGCTTACATCTGAGTCATCTAGGCTTCTCAATCGTATGAATTCCCTCAACATCATTTACAATGGTAGGTGACATGCTCTAATCATGATAGGCAAAGGCTGGAGAATCATCTCCCATATGATGTACAGAGATTGGATATGTGATATCTATATGACTCATGGTGACTATAGTGATTCCCCCAGCATGACTAGCAACGATTGGTTGCGGGTCTTCAACATGACTTGCAGAGGTCGTCGGCCAATCTCCAACATGACTAGCAGTGGTTGGTGATGGAGCTCTAGTATGACTGGCAGTGACTGGACTAGTGGTGGTGGTGAGTTGTGGCATTTGAGACCAAGGTCCTAGGAAAGATTGGTTTTGAAACATTGTAGGCCAGGAAGGGTCTTGGTTTACACCCTGTCCCTGTCCGGAAAGGTAGTATCCTTCGCCTAATTGATCCATAGAGGTTTGGACGAGTATCATCACTAAGGTCTGTGAAGAGACGAAAGTATAATAAGTATTATTCAAGTGAGGATATATGTTTCCCCCATGTGAAGGGGTTTCATGAAGAGGGTAGCCCGAATCGTAAAACTGATTCCCCCTGTATGAAAGGCCTGGGGATATATGTGGACCCACCATGGGAAAAGTGTTCTTAGGAACTAGCATGGCAGACGAAGGATACACAGATGGGGTGTAATAAGTATAATAACCACCCATTTGAGTATTGTCTCTTGAAGAAACATAGATCGGTATGGATCTGTAAGAGGAGAGGCTCCAACCTCCCATAGTGAGAGTTCTTTGAGGGGAATGACTCCTATCAAATGAATATGTAGCCAAAGGGGCCATGGTGCCCCTAGATCCAATGCTAGGATTCATATAAGTGGGCCAGGGAGAGGATGGAAAGGTTGAAGGAACATTTGGCATATCAATAGGAAAATGATTAGAGACCCAAGGCATGGACTGAGGGATCTACTAGTAATCTCTGTCCAATAAAAAACATAAGGAAGAGATTCTTTGAAATCCAAAATTTTCATAGCGTGAAATCACCAGAGAAGACTGTAGTGCAACCTAGACTATTTTTGTTATAGGGTGACAATACAAGATCAACCTAGATAATATTACTTCGATACACATCGCCCTCTCTATTGAACCTCTTGGAACTAGAGGAAAATATGTGGGCAAGCAGGTATCCATCTACTGTTTATTTATTTCGAGTAATCCCACAGAGAGGGAGATAGATATATGAAAGACACAGTTTGGTAAGAACATCACATTCTGAAGAACATACGATTCCATACCCCATCAAGTTTATTAGGGATACTAAAATTTACAGATTGAAAACTCAAGACGATGCTTTACTGGTTACTAGAAGAATACTAATATAGATAGTGCGCTTACTACAATATGAAGGATGAAAGCTATGTAGGTTGTATTTTAAGTATCGATGGAAAGATAAGATACACAACAATTTATATTAATAAATGATCAAATTCAAATTTCAAATAAGCACGACGATAATGTGAGGAAATTAGAGAGAGAAATAAAAATAGATCTAGT
>ML777253.1:519780-533383 GCA_009831015.1 Picea engelmannii
ATATATTACAAGAAGAGTAGGATCTATAACATTAATATAAAAATTGTATACAAATATATCTTGTTCCGGACTTATCAAGTCTTGAACTACAATTTCTCGATCATATATAACATCGAAACTTTTAACATTGAGTTATAATGCAACATTATTTTTAAAATATAAACATAGATATTTCAAAATATAATTTCTTGCTCATTTCCTCAAGTTAACTACAACAAAACATAAAATACATTCTGAATATAGCATGAGCTATAAAGTATTGTAGATTATAGGTAATGTACAATTGTCATTCACAACTTGAGGATAGGTCGATCTCTACAATTACAGTCCAATACTAATATGTACAATTTCATAACATGATAATGATATCTAATTCAACATAGAAATAACTAAATTATTTAAATACCGTAACCAAGGGTTATTGTGACTTGATGTTGATCTTAAATATGGGACTTCGGAATGCCCACCTTGCTTCCACCTGCTAATCTAGTGACTTCACCAATACCTCCAGACAACGTTAGGTTTAATCTTCTTCCCCCTTACCCCCAAGCCACAAAGGGGTCACACATAAGAAAACCAAAAAATAATATGTCCAAGCTTTCCTTGCAAGGAAGAGCTTCAACTCTCTCTTCAAGCTTGGTATCCTAACTCTCACAAGTAAAATATAGTCCACAATAATTTTGGCAACATAACCTTACGAAGAATAATTCAGATCCTTTTCCCTTGTTCACCTTTTTTTTTATAGAAATTTCCTCACTAACACATGTCCACATCCACAATTAATTAACTTTTTAAGTAATTTAATTAGGATTATTCACCCACACACTTGTCACACTCTCCCGAGGTTGCACAAGTAATTACAAATTTTATTTTAATAAAAAGTCAATTTCCCTCACATTCCCCAATGTGTTCCTATTTTCTCTCTTAGTTGTCTCTTTGTTCCCCAGATTCTCATTTAATGAGTGTCCCCTAACTAGATATTAGTTAGAGTTGGAATATGAGTATTGTTCTAGTTAGACTAGTGGTAGCTTCACTCTAGATATTATTCTATGTGTACACCTATTCTCTCATATTTTATTTCTTTCTATTTTAAAAATGCATTTTTATTATTTTCATGCACACATGTGCAATTTATCCAATCTTTAGATTTTCCTTACTTTTTCCTAGAAATTGATTTTTGTAAATTCTTTTAATTTATTTAATATTTTTAATTAGTCCCTTATTTAAAATTAGACTTAGGATTAGTATCATAATAAGTCTTAGACTTTTATTGGGATTTATAGTTAATAAATTCACTGTTTAATTACTTATTTTAATATGACAAGGTCTAGTCAATTCAATGTTTTCTAGGCTACCTATATTTGTTGACACAATTTTTTAATTATGCAACGTGATGTTCAATATGCACCTCCGTGATCCAAGGGTGCCACTCACCTTTGACTGGTTTTGGAAGTTTTTCTGACCCTTGGAGTCAACATTCCACTCGTTTGACCTTGTGAGAGACTAAGGGATTCTAAGGAATAAGGACTCCGCCTTATTGTGCACCCCTTAGAATATTAATGAGAGACTCTCTTAGTCCACCCTCATGACATCGTGGATCTCTTGAACTAGGTAATCATTAACCTATAGTTCATACCAGAGAGGGAGTGCTAGTAGGATCTGGCAGGTATGTTTCCACACCTCTCCTTCAATGTCTAGTTTCTGTGCATGGCCCATCTACTCCTTATGTGAGTCGGATTAGGAAGCATCCTCAAGCCTGCATCCACTGATAAAACTCGTGTCAATAATCCATATACATAAATCATCTATAATCAATCATATATCACAAGTGCGTAAATGAAATACTCAATCAAAATAAAATTCACTCCTTGGTTCAATCCATAGTCCAAGGAAGTCCATTGATGCCATCAACATACATAACTTGTCATGTGCCCTGCACACTTAGAAAAACTCATCAATAACATCTTCCAATAAATATATATCAATTAGCAATAAGTCATGACACATAATCATGATCATGTATAATCCATAATCAAAACAAAATCACAATGTACCATAACCGGATCACTTGCACGCAAGTTTCCTCAATGAATAAGTCAATAAAAGTGTGCTCGGTAGAGAGAGATGTTACATGTTGTCCTTGGTATTCAATCCTTATTCCAACATGGTATCAGAGTACAAGGATGATTTTAAGGATGGAAATTTGTTTTAAAATGTAGAAACCTTGGCGAATCTTACTAATCCTTCATATGCCAACTATAAATGTTGGGCGATATTTTTGTAAAAATATTCAAATTTATAAGGATTTTATATAGTTTTTATAAAATTTTGGCAATTTTTAAGGTAAAATAATTTTATCCTATAGAATTTGGGCGAATCATTTTTAAAATAGCGAATCTCGTTTTTGGAAAAACCATGGAAAATTAGCCGATGAATGAAATTTAGCCCCTAAAATCATCCATGTCAGAGTAGTTGGTTATCTGATCTCGAGATCACAAAGACAAACTCGGATGATATTAAGATAGTGGTGAAGCCAATTACTATCTATTAAGCATATTTGATTATTTTAGGCATGATACCCTACTTTTTGTCATGATTTGGAAGTATTGAAGTTCATGATCCATGGTTTTGTATGATATGGTTGAAGTTATATTTGAGCTTAGTTACTTTTGGGTTTTTTAAATGTTCCCTAGACATAATTTGGAATGATTTTCGAGTTGATTGAACCTTTGGGTTATATGAATTATTCCAAAATTGGCGTGAAGATGAATCGACTAAGTTTTTATCTCAATTTGTTTTTTTGGAACCATCAACTTCCCTCATCTCTTCTTGACTACACATGAGCCTCTTTTTGTTTGTTTTCTGGTCGACTTAATATTGAATTTTATTGACCCCAACAGTCTTATGGACGAGTTCAATAAGTTGTATCATTGGATGACTTGACCAATCCATATTTGACTGTGGATGAAACCTTTGCCTGGTGGCTCAACGACTTGATGTGAGGGAAAATGGATCTCACATGACCACACATCATTTTTGGGATGGAATCACTAGTTCTTATCTTGACCACTTGTACTTTTATCTCCCAAATAGAATTGTATCAACTCGACTAAAGTATCCATCAACTCGATCCTCTTCTCCACCAAGTCAACTATCTCTTATATGCAACTTGTTCGACTTATGCAACTAGATAATGCCAAATTGTTATGGTTGGCTCTTCTTATTGCATGGACTCTATACTAGATGTTCCATGTAAAAAATAGTTATGTCCAATTCGACTAGTTTAGTATTCGATCGACCAATAGTTTAGAGATATGTATGCAAAGGATTGGTGGATTATTCCCCTGGAAAATCATATTTGATCGACTGACATTCTATATGTGTAAGAGGCCAACTATTTATTGGTGACCCTGACCTCTTGTTGTGATCAATTTTTCCTCTTTGTTCTTGGATATTTCCCTCCATCAATTATGGTGATATTGGATGAATATGAAGCTTCAATGCTTCAAAAACTATAGGATATTCATAAGAAGAAGGCTTTAACCTTAAAATAATCTCACAACGGACTTCACACAAAAGTCACTTCCTTACAGAACATCATTGCACAACTATAAACTGAGAATCAATGCCTGAGTAGTAAATTGAAGATGATGATGCTCTCTTTCAAACTATCCTTTTATAGCAGTTTGATGAAAAGTGCAAGAAAATTGTTGACCTAGAGCAGACCATGGTAACAAGTTTTTAATATATGGTGGATGAATTTGGTGATCAAAAGTATGTTTTCAATGATCTTGTGAAGGGGGTGAAAGTCCTCTCTTGTGAAAATAATACCTTGAAGAAAAAAATGCGGGACTGAAAAATCACTTGAAAAATGAAGAAGATGTGTTCCAGACTGTTGTGACTGAGCACTGAAAGAGAGTTGTTTCCATGGGGAATATTGTTGCTATATTTTTTGAGGCTCTTGTAGATGAATTTGTGGAGAATTATGGCCTTATTGAAGAATTGGAAGATTATTTTAAATCCCTTCCTCATACAACAATGAGCACGCATGTCATCCAACTGATGGAAGAAAATACCTAGCTGACTCATGAGGTTTCCCACTTCTAAGACTCGATTGATGAGATTCATGAAGAAGCTTATACTCTTAAAGAATATAAAAATCGATTGTTTTATGAGTATCATAAATTTAAGTAGGATCATGATGCCATATTTTTGCAACTAACTAAAAAGGATGAGACTCTTCAGAGCCTACAAACTACTGAACATAATGTTGAGACAACTACTGAGAAGAAGATTGATGTTGTTTCTTCTGCCACCATTGCTGATAGTATAGTTGTTTGTGAAAATATTGTTGTTGTTGTTGAGCTACCAATATCACAAATTTCTTCTCCAACCCTATAACATACCAATCTACCAACAGGTCGAGAACACTACTTCAAGAACTCACTTCGAAACTGATTTCGAATGTTGATAACATTTAATTCGAAAGGAAGCTTGAAAAATTGCAATAATCAAGATTCATGCCAAACCATTCAACAAAGGAAAAACGTTCCATGCACAACAATAATTGGAAAACATGCACATTATAAATACATCTCTCAGATATAATAATAATAATGCACAAAAGAATATAAATATATAGAAAACACAGGGAAATCTTATGTTTAATTAATCCATCACCAACTGGTTGTAGACCAAGGATGTTCCTCCCAACCATAGTCATTTTTGTTCCAATTCTCAACAACAGGTCACCCCCGAGCTAGGGGTTTGAATCCATAAGGATGGGTCCTAGGAAAAATCTAAAACATACAACAGTTGGCTAATAAGCTCTCAGATTTCTCAACCACACACCAATCCTAATTTCCATCTCTCTTGGACACAAATTATTTAACATTGGAATGGTAGAACACAAATTCAACCTTTTTATTCTATTGATAAGCTGCAATATTTACAATATATTTATAGGTTAGAGAAAAAATTACACAACCAAGAGGCACCCTCAAAATTTAATATTTCACATTAAATAAACTTAAAAGTAGTATACTTTAAGAACATTATTTTATATTGATGAAATTATTTATAACATCGTTTTCCACTCCATATGCATAAATGAATTCATTGGCTTTGATCCCAAATCTACTTACATTTGTAGATCAAAATTCCTCTTGAAACTCTTTAAAAACGACCTTTTGGAAATATGTATTCTACTCTTTCTTTGAAACTACATGTAGATAACTATATATATGTGAGTTTCCCTTTAGAAACTTGTGTGTACATCCAAAATGCACTAAAAAATATAAATGTGTGAAAAATGCACATTTTTTGTCATAGTTTACAAGTTTCCCAAGTTTTTAACCATCTATTCCCTATACATAACTACTCCAACCAACTATTCTTGACATAAATAGATCCATTCAGTGGAGGAGAGGGGGAACACCCGTATGATATTGAATTTGTGCTCAAGTATGCAAGAAGTTATTTACTGTTATTTTAAGTCCAATCCATTTTTGTGGAAACCCTTGTTTCCAACACCCCTTTCTCATACTGTCCTCTTGGAGGAAGAGACTCCTTATCTTATCCTCACATACTTTAATTTAGGATTGTCGAGGTTAATTATTCTTTAGTAGCCCGGGAGGAGGAATCCAAACGGTGGTTCGAAGTGGTGCCACAACAATGATAAGGTGACTTTCTTCTTTTTAATCTATTATTCATTCTAATATAAGATAAGTCTCTTCCTCCTTTCTCTTAATAATGTGTACAATTAATGTGTTTGTTTATGGGTATGTACCTATTTTTTGTAGGAAACTAGCTTACTGATCCAAGTTAGTTTAGGTAGTTATTTTTAAATTATTTTAACTACATTACTTGTAGATTTTTACTTCTTGGTATGTAGGTTAGTAAAGGATATATTGGAACAAGTGGCTGGAGAAAGGAACTTTCATAAGGATCTACTAAAAACTTCATTTTTCTGGGTAAGTGGTTTACAACCACCTAGTAGTTAATAGATTGTATGTGATAGATAATGTATATGTAAAAACCCTTGTTAATACCTTGATATTGAATTACATTTATAGTGTTATATTTGTATTTCACATAGAACTGTTCATTGTACCTTTTCATTATATGATCCAGAAAAATATGGGTGGCCACCCACCGATTTCACTAGTTCAAAGAACAATTTTCCATTTTGGCAGTTTTTTACAGTTTTTCGGGTCCTACTGGACACATCAATGTCCTTAGTTTACAACCAAATTACAAATAATTTTGTAGGAACCAACCTACTGGAGACAACAATCTCCTCAGTCGTGCACCAACTTAGTAATACTTGTATAGGAACCAACCTAAGATCTTCATACACATTGTACATCTGAATTCACCTGAATTATTCATACTTCATGTACTTGATAGCATCATCATACCCTTAACTTTCATGCTCCAACGCCTTTCTTTAATTAATACCCTAGACATAGATTCAAATCCTTGTTAGATTTTTCCTGTATTCCATAGCAAACCTTGTAGCATCATTCCTAGAATATAATCCTATATTGTATCATCACAACCTCAACAAAAATTTCTTTGGAGTATCATAGACCTTATTCCTTTATGATGTTCCTTTAAAACTCTAAGAAAACTCCTCTTGTACACCTTTATACCCAAATAATACTCTTCATCTTCTCTTGTGCACCTAAAATCTCTTTTTCATTCCTAAAATTTGTTTTTTTTTCTTGGATTCTCTTCAAATGAACACATCTATCCTATATTTATAGTGTTTATGTACTCACTTTTAGGGACTACCTATAAAGACTCGTTGGGTGGACTTGAACTTTTAGGATGGTTTTTCTAACAGAAAAAATCATATCCCCTCAATCCTAAGGATTTAGAGGGAGTTCCATATACCATTGGAAAGAAATAAAAATAATGTTTCCAACCTTATAACCTATTCTTCCATTTGAGATAGGTATATAGAGTAAAAATTATTTCAAAGATAGGGTATCCAAACTGAACATAAAAAATCGAAAAAAATAAAATTCCACCAATATAAATCTTGCAATATTTATATTGGACATACATAGTCTCCCCCCATATTTGAAATCAATGAGAACAATATTTCCAACAATCTCCCCCTTTGTCATTGATGGAAACCCTTAGTCAATTTCAACACTCCCCTTGTTTGAAACATTCCTTGTGTCTGTGCATTTTTCCCCTGTCTGCAACTTCTCCCCCTTTGAAATTAATGGAAAATGGATTCTCCCCGTAATCGTTTGCTTCCCTTTACTGACGATATGAGAGGTATATCACTCCCATAAAAATATTTTCACCTTTGAATTCATCAATAAAATATACATTGCTTGGAGATCTCATGGGGGATTCACCTTGTTGACCAATATCTTATCACATTCATTCATAAAGGGGATTTTGTTAATGTGAAAAATAAGGTCAATATATTGTAGGTATTTGAGGGGGATATGAAGCATGGGGGGATTTATCTGTATTTGGGGGGTATGAAAAAGGGGTATATAGTAAAAATAGGGGTTTTATTATTGGAAATATGTATTGGGAGGGGGTTCCAACAAAAGAATTTTTGTAGGTATTGCTAGACCCCAGTTTAGGGATAACTAAGGAGGTTATGTCTCAAGGCCCACAGGTCCTAGACATGGAGTACTGAGAGCCAGATTGACTTGAGCATGGTCCTGGAGGGCCCATCTTTTTATTTCTTCAGTGCCTCCAATTTGTCAACAACAACAACATCTATCACCTTGACCTGGTCGTGTAGTAGAAGTTGATATTGATCCATGAGGTAATGAGTCCGGGTATCATGGTATGTGTCACTCTCATCCTCAAAACTTCTGAATATGTGCATTTAATTATTTGTGTTTCTAACGGGTGCTTGGATCTTATACCTATCCACTTGAACATATTTGGGGGGAATGACAGGATGCCCTATTAAGCTTGTACCCATATGTTTTGAGTTTCCATTGGGGGGATTCATGGGAATCCATCGTCCGCTCCCACCATACATACCACTTTCCATCGTTTCTCTCACTCATCCATCCAATTACACTGGTTCGGGCATTGGGTTGGCCAAATATTTAAGGGTTGTACCTTACCTTGTGGGAAAAAGGGGGTAAAGGCCCAGAGGGTAAAAATAGTTGTAAAAAGATAGAATCCAAAGAATGAAACCTTGATATGCTTCACCCAAGGATCCCCAAGAAAGAAGTAAAAAATTTCTCAGCAAGAAACAAAGGGACCCATAAAAATGATAAAACAAGACCTAGTTAGAGGATAGGGGGTCTCATCATGAGCCAACCTATTAGGTCAATGGGCATGTAGAGGTGCCGGTATGACACTACCACTAATCGGTCACTACACCACGGTAGTGGCTCTTGGTGGAATATCCAAGAGAAAGGGGGTCTCATCACGAGCCAACCTTCTCATTTCCGTAAAATTCTTGTGGGTAACATTTCCACCACTGGAAACCATGCCAGGGCAGTATCCCTAAATTAGATTCTTGAAGAAAAAGAAATAAAAATAAAGATAAAATGCATGAATGGGCTTGGAAACATTTGCATCCATGACAGGTGCAACTCACCCTCTACAGAGGCATCCATAGGTAAGTCATATATTTCCCTACTATCCCTGCACCCCTTGTCTAGACATCACTTATCCACTTCATCCACTCACATGGCTTGGATTTGGTCTCTTCTGGAAACACCCCACATCTAGTGAGCATTATCCCAATAGGGTGTCCTAGAGTTTCCTCCAAACTTGGCTTGTAGATTGGTATAATGTTTTTGAGAACTTGTTTGGGTAAAAGGGGTTTTATGCACATGTTTAATAAACTTGATGATTAGATGTGATTGACATTGCTATGATCCTTGTGACTTATGAGCCCATGGAGGGCGTATCTATTGATGTTTCAGGGTCATACCCGATGGAAAGGTAACCTTATGGATAGGTACACACGGGGATATGATTAGTTTGAACCTCCATGGGGCTGACAACCCACCAAATAGATGTTGAGACCCCAACAGGGGGGAGAGACAGATCAGAGGGTTTTCACCGAAGAAGAGGATAATGTTCCACCATAGGCAGCTTGGCAGACTCGTACCTAGGGGGGTTTTGCCCTTTCCACTAAGAAAAAGGCCTTGGAAGGCCCATGACATCACCAATGACACCTATGAAATTATACGATGCTTGTGGAGGTTTTGGGAGGTAGTTATGTGCCAAGTCACAGGTGTGGCAGGTTCCAGAGGCCCAAGGAGGCCTAACATTTTTCTCCAGGAGGCCAATGCTGCTCTAAAAGGGCCTAACATCATCCTAAAAGGGAATGACATCTTCATTTATGATTGATTTAGGGTTTTAATTATGACATTTAGTGTAAAATAATATTTTGATGTAAATTTGGCCATGTCGGCCTTTTGCGACCTAAAAGTAAAATTAAGGTCATTGATATGGTATAAGTAGAGATATAAAACTCTCTTTTTCTCATGATATTTCACTCATACTTGTGTGAGTTCTGAAATTTGCGGCCCTTCTAGGGTTTTTGGCCGAAATTACTAGTGCACACTTGTTGAAGGAGGATAATTTTGGTGAAATTGGCATTTTCTTGGTGGAAATTTTACAAGTAGGTAATGTTGCTAGATTATGCTTAGTGAATGCAAGTGAAATTCTGCAGTTATTCCTTTACTTGAATGGCTATGGTGTTTTACTTTTCATTTTACTACTGCTTATGAAATTGCTAGCCTAAACCCTAGGAAATGAGCACATGTTAATGTCCTTGTTTTAATTTCTTTCAACCTACTAGATTATGCCAAGGATTCATTGATAGGGCCTTTCCATTGCAACACCCTATCTCTTGTTCTTTATCCTAGCCATTTTTACTTTGCCATTGAGCTAAAGAGGGAGGAAAACCTAGTATGGCTTAGAGTTACCTACACCTTAGTAGCCATTTTCCCCTAGGGTTTGATGGTTGAATGCTTGGCTTACCAACACTTCATCCACCAAATTCCTCTTGTCTTTGGCCCTACTATTACCATATTATTCCTTCAATTCTTGCTGCTATTTTTTACCCCATTTTCCGTGTGAATGCACTGGTCTAGGACTTCTTACTTGAGTGTTTTGATCACAACCTCCAAAATCTTTGAACAACTACTAATACCTTCTAACCCCAGGTTATATTAACCTACTAACCTCATTTCTTATATTAACCATTCGAGTTATAGTTATACTTTGCAACATTTTATCTTCTTTAAGCAATTGAGAGATTTACTAATGCATGGTATTATTTGCTTCTAATGAATTTTGGTATTGTGACATTGATGATTAATCATTATTGTTCATTTTGAAGATTCTTTAAAGCCTTCATTGTGAAATATCGTATTGTGATTATTGCTACTATACATCTTTTCTTACTTCACAAATATATTATTCAATTACTTTATTTGAGAAAGTCTGTGATTATATGAAATACTAACCAGCAAGTGACCCTGCAAATATAGTTTCATGTTGCTTTGTTCCAAGAAGGTACATTTATGGTTTTTATTATGTTTATTGGATGTTTAACCAGAATTTCTGATCAGTGGGGACTTGTGAGAGGGAAATTTTACTTAGCCTTAATCCTTTGCCTTTTAAAAACCCTAGGTCACTGGGGACGTCTCCCCTAGTCCTACCACCCTAAATAGAAAGAGACATCTTGTTGAGGTGACAATGATAGGATAGTCTCCTGTTATGTCAATTTGTCTTCATTTCCCTTTTCTCTTCTATCAAAGTACAAATTGTGTGATAACATTTTGGCACTATTGCCAAGGAACACTAAGTCAGTTCTCCTAAAAGACGACATTTTTTTCAGTAAGACTTTCCTCTAAAGTCTTTATCTTACAAGATTACCTGATACATCCACTAAGGTTGATTCCCTTATCTCTTTGATAATTTCAAGAAGATTATCTAGCCACTCCACAATCCATAAGGAGGTACAATAACCCTCCTCAATCCTTTAGAAGAAAGCCTCCCCAAAAATATCATGTAGTAAAATCAATCTATGGAGGAAGTCTTCCTTTAAGCACAATGTCTAGCAAAGGAAGTTAGAACAACAATCCAAACCAAGCTAATAACCAAAGGAAATAGTCATCCAATATTTTCAAACTGCTAGACATGACAGCTATACCAGGATACCCTAGGAAAATGCCTCCTAAGTATGAGAAGTGGTTGCCTAAGTTCACTGGTACTGATATAACCAATGTCGAGGAGCAAATGATCAATGTTTGGGCATTTTTTCAGCTTCACCCCATTAGTGATGATGTTGAAGACTTGGTCATGAAGCTATTCTCTTCCACCCTCCTTGATGCTTCAAGACATTGGTACAATAGTCTTCCTGATGGAAACATTAAGACCATGGATAAGTTAGAAGAGTCCTTTCTCAAATGATGGAGTATCAAAGAAGACCCCAACATGCTGCTAACTAGGCTAAACACTCTTTGGAAACAAGAAAATGAAACCATTAGAGAATTTCACACTAGGTTCAAAACCCTGTTGCATAAAATCCCTGTGAGTCATCATCCAACGAATAACTTCCTTGTTTACATTTACACCAAAGATTTTATTGGTCAATTGGGTTATCTCCTTAGGGTTAAGAACCCTCAAATGATCCAAGAAGCCCAAGAGTTAGCTACAAATATTGAGAAAAACCTACACTCATCCAAAATCGGGACTTTCTCAAACCCAAGGGTCAAAATGGACACTAAACCCAAGATAGTGCACAACGTTGAGCCTTCCTAAGATATTTGTGTCAGCTTGGCAAAGTTGCAAATGACCATGGATGGCATGATGAAAAACCAAGAACAAATGATGAATAGGATTGTCAACCTAGAAAGAGCCCAAAACCAAGCACCAAGGGTCCTGTATAAAGGCCAATTCCAAAAAGGGTACCAAGTTTATAGACCAAAGAATGATCAAGAGGTTCCCAATAATTTAGCTCCTACAAACATTGTGGATGAAAATCCTTGGTGTTTGCAGTGTAGTGAAGCACACTCAGAACAAGAATGTCCCTATAACAATGGAGGACATGAACAAGTAAACAATGTGGGCCATGTTATAGAAGGCCCCCATATTTTCCTCAATATCACCCCTGAGGAACATCGATAGGGAATAATAGAAGCAACCGAGAAGGATAGATTGGAAGTAATAAAAAAATTAGACCAGGAATCAAAGGCGAAGTTGAGGAAGCAAGAATTTTAGGTTTATAGGCAAAAGAAGCTAAACCCACCTATCTTTGCCAATCCTGAAGTACCTCAAACAAGGCCTCCACCTTTGGACATTCTCCTTCCTAAAAACGCTTCCAAAACCGAAAGAGTGGACTTAAACTTTGACTTTGAAGGGGAACTATCCAAGATGCACATAACCATCCCCTTAAGAGAATTCATGAAGGTACATTCTGCTAAAGAAATATTTGATAATATTTTCAAAGGATCATATGGACCAATGGACCCTCCTATCATTTTACAAGCCGATCACGTTAAGGTCCAATATGATGAGCACCCACCTTTCTTCATGACCTTACTGATAAATAACAAGATCCTCAACAATTGCATGCTGGATTCAGGGGCCGGTGCCAACATGATGTCTCTCAAGGTCATGCAAAAATTGGGCCTAAAGGTCACATGACCTTACAAAAATGTGGGTGGATTTGAGTCTATAGCCATACCCACACATGGGGTGATTGAAGATGTGGAAGTATGCCTTGAGAAATACTCCGAGACAGTAATCCACATTGACATAGTGGTGGTAGACGTCCCAGATGTGTGGGGGATGTTATTTTCTAGAAACTTTTCTTCGATACTGGGAGACACTCTTGAGATGGACCTCACATATGTCAACGTACCTTTGAACAATGGAACAATAGGATGTCTCCCGAATGTGCCAATGATCCGAACCCATGTACAAGAAACTAGTGACCTCATTAAAGATGACAAAGCACATGAAAAAATCATGGAAAGTCTTCCTGAACTTTCTCCTAATGATATGCCTTTTACAACAGAGGAAGAATTTTATCTGATACAATGGCCCAATAAAGAGGAATACCAAAAACTCCTAGATAAGTATAAAGAAAAATAAGTCGGGGTTGTAAAATTACTAAATAAGGGAGAACACGATATATTGATTTGGCCATCCTAGCAGGAAGTCTTCACAGCAGAATCCCACCCTCATCCCTCTGCACAATACACTAGGGTTGTTTAGGAAACAACAAAATTCAAAATCAGGGAATACATTGAGGGGGACATAGTATGGATGTGTGATTTCAAGAGAGGAGAGCCAACTAATGTCAAAGGAAGTACTCAATTTTGTCTTGGTCCTTTCAAAGTTCAAAGAAAATCAATTGATGATTCTTACTACTTATCCACATTGGAAGGAAGAAGGAATCCATTACCAGTCAGCGAGCACCTCCTCAAGCCCCACCGAGGTGGGGGGACTTGACTTCACATGTAAGTGCAGGTAATTAGGTAGGCATTTACATTCATTTTATATACCATTTTCATTTCATGCTAGAGTAGTTTGTATTAACATTTGTATATATGCTTGCTTTCGTTATATATATATATATATATAT
>ML777253.1:533405-570183 GCA_009831015.1 Picea engelmannii
AGTTGGGGGTGATATCACCACCCCAAATGATTTCTAACAACTTTATGTTGAGATCAAGAAGGTTACAAGTTATGCCAAATATGTTGAGGTCCTCATGCACTCTACGGTGAACACATGTCCTCGAGTTGGAGCTATATGTTATCCCCTAGTTTAGGGATAAATAAGGATATTATGTCTCGAGGCCCATAGGTCCTAGACATGGAGTACCAAGAGACAGATCGACTAGAGCATGGCCCTGGAGGGTCCATATTTTTCTTTCTTCAGTGCCTCCACTTTGTCAGTAGTAGAAGAATCCATCACCTCGGCCTGGTCCTATAGTAGAAGTGGATCTTGCTCCATGAGGTAATGAGTCTGGGTATCATGGTATGTGTCACTATGATCCTCAAAACTTTTGAATATGTGCATTTAATTATTTTTGTCTCTAAAGGGTTCTTGGATATTATACCTATCCACTTGACCATATCTGGGGGGAATGACGGGATTCCCTAGTAATCTTGTGCCCATATTTTTTGATTTTCCACTGTGGGGAATCATGAGAAGCCATCATTCGCTCCCACCATACTTACCAATTTCCATATTTTCTCCCGCTCATCCATCCCATTACATTGGTCCAGGAATTGTGTTGGACAAATATTTAAGGGTTGTAACTTAACTTGTGGGAAGAAGGGGATAAAGGATGAGAGGGTAAAAGTAGATGGAAAAATATATAAGCCAAAGAATGAAACCTTCAGATGCTTTGCCTAGGGATCCCCGAGAAAGAAGTAAAAATATTCTCAGTAAGAAACAAAGGGACTTATAAAAATGATAAAACAAGACCTATTTAGAGGATAGGGGGTCCCATCATGAGCTAGCCTATTAGGTCCATGGGCATGTAGTAGTATGAAACTACCACCAACTGGTCACCACGCCAGGGTAGTGGCTCTTGGTGGAATATCCAAGAGAAAGGGGGTCTCATCACGAGCCAACCTTCTCATTTCCATGAAATTATTGTGGGTAACATTGCCACCACTGGACACCATGCCAAGAAAGTGTCCCATAACTATATTCTTGAAGAAAAAACAATAAAAATAATGTTAAAAGGCATGAATGGACTTGGAAACATTTGCATCCATGATAGGTGGAGCTCACCCTCTACATAGGCACCCACATGTAAACCATACATTTCCATTATATCACTGCACCCCTTGCCCAGACATCTCTTATCCACTTCATCCACTCACATGGCTTGGATTTGGTCTCTCCTGGAAACACCCCACATCCAGTGAACATTAGCCCAATAGGACGTCCTGGAATTTCTTCCAAACTTGGCTTGTAGATTGGTATAATGTCTTTGAGCACTTGTCTGGGTAAAAGGGTTTTTATGCACATGTTTAATAAACTTGATGATTATATGTGATTGACATTTCTATGATCCGTGTGACTTATGACCCCATGGAGGGCATATCTGTTGATGTTTCAGGATCATACCTGATGGAAAGGTATCATTATGGATAGATACACATGGGGAGATGATTAGTTCGGACCTCCATGGGGTTGAAAGCCCATTAGATGGATGTTGAGACACCAAAAGGGGGGAGAGACAGATCAAAGGGTTTTCACCGCAGAAGAGGAGGGTGTTCCACCAGAGGCATCTTAGCAGACCCATACCCAAGGGGTTGTTCCCTTTCCACCAGGACGTAGGCCTTGGAAGGTCGATGATGTAACCCATGACACCTATGACATCATAAAGCACTTGTGGAGGTTTTGGGAGACAATTATGTGCCAAGTCACATGTGTGGCAGGTTCCAGAGGCCCAAGGAGGACTAATTTTTTTCTCCAAGAGGCCAACATTTCCCTAAAAGGGCCTAACGTCACCCTAAAAGGGAATGACATCTTCATTTATGCTTGATTTAGGGTTTTAATTATGACATTTAGTCTAAAACAATATTTTGATGTAAATTTGTCCATGTCGGCCTTTTGTGACCTAAAAGTAAAATTAAGGTCATTGATATGGTATAAGTAGAGAGCTAAAACTCTCCTTTTCTCATGACCTTTCACTCACACTTTTGTGAGGTCTGAAATTTGCGGCCTTCTAGGGTTTTTGGCTGAAATTACTAGTGCACACTTATTGAAGGAGGATTATTTTGGTGAAATTGGCATTTTTCTTGGTGGAAATTTTAGAAGTACATAATGTTGCTAGATTATGATTAGTTAATGTGAGTGAAATTCTACAATTCTTCCTTTACTTGAATGGTTACGGTGTTTTACTTTGCATTTTATTATTGCTTATGAAATTGCTAGCCTAAACCCTAGGAAATGAGAACATGTTAATGTCCTTGTTTTAATTTCTCTCAACCTACTAGATTATGTCAAGGAGCCATTGCTAGGGCCTTGCCATTGCAACACCCTATCTCTTGTTCTTCATCCTAGCTGTTTTTACTTTGTCATTGAGCTAAAGAGGGAGGAAAACCTACTAAGGCCTAGGGTTACCTAAACCTTAGTAGTCGTTTCCCCCTAGGGTTTGATGGTTAAAGCCTTAGTTTACCAACACTTCATCCATCAAATTCCTCTTTTCTTTGGCCCTACTATTATCGTATTGTTCCTTCAATTCTTGCCGCTATTTTTGACCCCATTTTCTTTGTGAATGCACTAGTGTAAGACTTCTTACTTGAGTGCTTTGATCACAACCTCCAAAATCTTTGAACAACTACTAATACCTTCTAACCCTAGCTTAGATTAACCTACTAACCTCATTGCTCCTATTATCCATTTGAGTTATAGTTATACTTTGCAACATTTTATCTTCTTTAAGAAACTGAGAGATTGACTAATGCATGGTATTATTTGCTTCTAATAAATTTTGGTATTGTGACATTGATGATTAATCATTATTTCTCATTTTGAAGCTTCTTTAAAGAGTTCATTGTGAAATATCATATTGTGATTATTGCTACTATACATATTTTCTTACTTCACACATATATTAGTCAATTACTTTATTTGAGAAAGCATTTGATTATATGAAGTACTAACCAACAAGTTACCTTGCAAATATAGTTTCATGATTCTTTTTTTCGGGCATATACATTTCTGGTTCTTATTATCTTTATTGGTTGTTTAGCCAGAATTTTTGATTGGTGGTGACTTGTGAGAGGGAACTTTTACTTAGCCTTAATCCTTTTCCTTCTCAAAACCCTAGTTCACCAAGGATGTCTCCCCTGGGCCTACCACCATAAATAGAATAAGACATCTTGTTGAGGTGATAGTGATAGGATAGTCTCCCATTACGTCAATTTGTCTTCATTTCCATTTTCCCTTCTATCAAAGTACAAATTGCACGATAACAAGTATTTATTAATATCTAGTGAAATTAGGGGTATTCATTAATATATAATTAATGTACATTCTATGTGACAGGTTCATAGAATGAAGGCCTTGTGGGGGATCTGTTTGTATTTTTCACTAATTCTCCTGAACTTTCTTTCCTTATCTAACATGATTTAGAATGAAATGTGAGGTTGTAACCTTGATCACACATTTTATGGACTCTTAGAAGATTGTTTTTTAACCCTTCAACATACAAGACATTCTGTGTTTTAGTATTTCCCTTATAAATACTATTGGTACATGTTCTAACTATCCTTGTAGAAGCATTTTCCCCAAAGGTAACATTACCTCATTTTTATTTCTTTGGGATGAGAAATTTGTTATGATCCTTGTCATGAATTTTGAACATTCACTATAAATGTATCATTTTCTTCCTTTGACTTGAGCATACATTGCAGGTACACATTATTCCTTCTTTGATTCTTTGTTCTTCCTTTTATGCACCTTTGTGTATTTTTATCTATGATTTGTAAGAGAATAGTCTTCCATGTTTTTTCTAGGAGACTTGACTATGCTAATTCTACAGACATGTGTTATGTGCCCATAATTATTGCACTTATAAGATTTAGTATTGTAATCAAGTAGAGGAGAAAATGAATTATATTTTCAGTTAACAAACCCATGAGAACTTCTGGCTTTGTTTCTCACATAATCATTCTTTGAAGTATTATAAGGACCTCTATTTTTATCTCTCACATGATCACTTCTTGCATAAGCTCTACAATATATTGTTTTATGACCAAAATTATTGCAAGAAAAACAATATGTAACAAAAATATTTTGGTATCGGGTTGTGAAAAGTCTTCTTGGTGGAACAACTCTTCTAAATTCATTCAAGTGAGAAGAATCATAATTCTATTAGACATCATTTCCTTTCCTACTGTTGAATTCATTGTTGATGGAGCCTTTATGAATATTGTCATAGATTTTAGGATTTTCTTCATTTTCCTTTTTTAATGGATTTGTGACCTTAGTGCTTGCATCTCCCTAGGGGGTATTTCATTTTTTGTCAAAGCCAAGACCAATATTGATTAATGGTGTCATTTGGAAACTAAGAATATTATTTAGGATTTCAATAATATTTCCAAACTTCAATCTTCCATTCAACTAATCGTTCTTTAGTTCCTTTCTTAAGGAAACTATTTCAACTTCTAGGTTCTCATGATTTTATTTATTTTATTTCAATTGGCTTCTCGCCACTTATTATATCATTTTTTCCACTTCTAGTTGAGTCTTCAGGATGATAATTTCCTTCTCTATTTAATCAAGATAATTATCTTTCTTTTCTTGTTTCTTCAATTTCTCCTTTTGATTTATATTCTTTCCCTTGCATCTGTCTATTTCTTCTAAGGCACTAACAAGTTCTGCTTCAAGATTAACTTCCTATGGATCTCACTATCCATTCTCATTATCTTCATTTTCTTCATCGGTAAGTTTTGTTTCCATGGTTATGGAGAGATATTCTTCTTCTTCATCACTATCTTCCATTTCTTTGTATTTTCCAAGTCCTCCTTTTAACTTTACCACAAATGTTTCTTCCTCTAGGATCTATATTTTATTCGTATCTAGAACAATCATTGCATATATATTAATAAATGTGTTGTATATTTTCCCTAATTTGTTTAGTTGATCCACACTTCAATACCTTGACAATCTCAAAATATGATAAGACACTCAAGATGAAATCTATTGCTTTTGCATTATTTTCACTTGATTCCTTCCTAGATTCATTGGTATAACACGTTGTGACTCATTTCCAAATACCAAAACCAAGGGCCATCAAATATTTCTTCATTATTATACTCCATGATGCATAGTTTGTTCCATTGAACAAAAGAGCTCTATTTTTAGGGATACCTTCCTTACAATCCATATGTGCTTAATAGTTTTCTTCCCTTGGTTAAACTATTCACAAAGGAACCCACTTTAATACAAATAGTTGAACTTATGATTATACTATGAAGGGGGTTGAATTAGTATAAGATACATTTTAATATAATTGACCATTCAACAATCATTCATTATCTTTAAAAAAATAAATGTATGTAAACTCAAATCATAGAACACAAAGTTTAACTTGGAAACCATTGTGGGAAAAAACCACAAAAACATATCTTTATAAATGTTTGTAGGCGTGAACCTATAATTAGAAAGCTTGTAGGCACAAACCTACTAGAAAAACCAATATTTTCTACTAAGCACCAACTTCTATATATATTGTGTAGGAACCAACCTACTGGAGACATCAATCTTCCTAGTTGAGCACCAAGTCAACAATACTTGTGTAGGAATCAATCTACTAGAGACATCAATGTTCCTAGTTGTGTAGGAACCAAACTGCTGGAGACACCAATCTCCTCAAATAAGAGCCAAATCAGTAAGACCTGTATAGGAACCAACCTAAGATCTTTACAAACATAGTACTTATGAATTCACACGAGTTATTAATACTTCATGTGTTTGGTAGCATCTTCATACCTTTAAATTCCATGTTCCATTGCCTCTCTTTTCTTCATACTCCAGACATAGATTCAAACCCTTGTCATATTTGTCCTTTATACTCTAGAGAACCTTGTAGCATCATTCCCATAATATAATCCTATATTTTAGGATCATAACCTCAAAATTTTGATCTTTGTAGTATCATATACCTTAGAGCATCATAGAACACCCTTAAAACTCCAAGAAAACTCCTCTTGCACACCTTTATATAATAAGAATACCCTTCAACTTATCGTTTCCAACTTATATATATTCTAAGCACCTAATACTTGATATTATTGCTTGGATTATCTTGAAATCCACACATATATCCTATATTTATGGTGTTTTTGTGCTCACTTTTAGGGTGGACCTGTAAAGACCAGCTGGGTGGACCTGAATTTTCTAGTTGGGTTGTCTGACAGAAAAATTCATATCTCCTCATTCCTAAGGAGTTCGAGGGAGTGTCATATACCATTGAAAAAATGTTGGAATAATATTTGAAACCATATAAAATATTCTCCAATTTGAGATAGTTATTTAGAGTAAACATTCCGTAAAATATAGGTTATCCAAATTGATCATAAAAAACACAAAAAAAATATTTCCAACAATATCCATCTTGTAATCTTTATATTGGACACCTGTAGTCCCCCCTATCCTTGAAATCAATGAAAAAAATATTTACAAAAAAATTATCGGAACCCATGGGTTTAGTGATACTTAGGAAATCCACAAATATGCAACAATCCACAAACACTTAGAAAAGTGAGAGAGAGGATATCTCTTTCAGTTACCTCCATGTGATCTATAGCTTAAATTTTATGTTATAGGAGATTCCCCAAAAAACCTATGTGATATTGGATTTGTACACTCAGTAATCAAGTTTTGTGTTTGGTTGAGTGGTATTGGAGAGTTAAGTCTCCAACCTATCCCAAGGCCTTATGCCTAGACTAGTTGGTATTTCTAGAAAAAGAAAATAGTCTAGTAATTTTTAAATTATCGTTCTATTTAAAGGATATTATTTACTTAGGAAGTGTTGGTGAGACCAATGATTTTTTAGAGACTCTTGTACATAAAAAATTGTAAGAATGTTTTCATTTTATCAAAGGAATATTATTCTTCAATGTAAAAGGTGTAACATGAACAACTAATGAAAAATCCTAACTTTAAGATGCAATATTTTTCCTTTTCAAATATGAATGCACAACTAAAAAGTTTTGATTTCAAAAACTCACCACTTTATGCAACTCAAGAAACCTAAATGATTTTAAATGAAATGATCTCTTTAATGAAAATGATGAAGAGAGACATGTGCCAAAATAAGATATTTTTCTCTTAAAAAATGAATGCACAACTACAAACAAGTAAAGAAAATGACCTCTTCAAAATAAAACTAGCCTTTTTGTTTTGTTGCTACTAAAGAAGAAACCAAGTAAAAGAATTATAAAAAGAAGAAATTTTCCTTTTATTCTTTAAAAAAATAAATGAAGGACATAAAAGTAATGGAATCAAATAAATAACTCAAGATTTAGTTATGACCGCAATAATGATCAAGAAACCGAGAGGGTCAAAGACAAAAATTTTCTCACAACCATGCAATTCAAAAGTAATTGAAGAACCGTAAAAATAACTATTTTTTTTCTTTTCATTTAAAGAAATTCAAGTATATTATGAGACCAAAGAAAACCTTAAAACAACCCAGAGATTTAGAAAAAATCCCAATAAGAAAAATCAGGGAATCAAAAGATTGGAAAATAGAGAAGAATTGTTTCCCGAAATTCATATCCAATTGTTGCTTCAACAACCTGCATATGTATGTGGCTGACTGTTCAAAACAAATAATATATATTCTAGTTTACTTGGGGGAAGGTGTGAATGTATCTCATGTATCCAAAAAAGACTTGGAAAAAATATGAATTATTTCTTAGAATTAAATGCTATAGGTCTAAAAGTAATTGCAAGGACTGAAACATAAAGAAATAACAAACCAAAAATAAACAAGAAACTAAATAACCCTAAGGATAATTCCCAAGTGGAGTCACCAATTCTATTTCAGATATTTCTCCCCTATTCCATCAGTTAAAGGTCACAATAGAGTGAAAACCCATAGCATTGACTCAAAATTAAGAAGAGGTTAAATTGTATAAGCAACTAACCATTGGTTGTTAGGAACCACTCACCTGGATTTTAGAGTTCAAATTGGACTCTTCTCATATTTTCCTCCTCCAATATCTTCTTCTAGTATTATTCTTGTTGTCCTTCCCACATAGAGATGTAGCATTACAACTAAACTAGTTATAGTAACTAACTTTTAATTACCTGCACTAACTAGGATATTTTAATTTATTATTTACCAATCATATGCATTCAATTATAACAAAAACATATTAACAACACATAATTGGGATGGGAAAGAAGAGAGTTCTCGTTAATTTCAACAAAAAATAAGAAAAAATGATGTTACTTGATCCAAGTTGTGGAACTTACTGGAAACCACCATCCGTATTCCTTCTACTCGACCACTGAAGATAGATTCACCTGTAGATTTTAACCTTGTACAATATTTTAATGAAAATATATTTTCAAGGAAAAAAAAGATACAATGGAAAATACACACATTACAACGATATTTTTCCCCTAGAAACCCAAACCGGGGAAACCAACATATTCTATATTCATTCATAGTGATACATTGTTTATAATATAATATACATATAGGAGCCAACGACATCCAAAACCCTAACCCAATGACATAGATTAGTAAACAAACCTAATTCCTTAACTAGAAATATAAAACCATGTGCCGAAAACCACCCAACAATGGACACGAAAATCGAGGAGACACGAAAAACGAGGAAAAAATATGACATGTTTCTCGAGGTTAATTATTTTTCTCAGGGGAGATTCCCTTCAACCCCCACACAAGGGGGATATCGCCCTCTATGACCCCCCAAGGGGGGACTTAGAATCCCCCCCTCAAAACCCCCTTCTTGCCCCACACAACGTAGCAGACACTAAGACTGGTCGTGCAAACAATATAACACATACCCAACATCATCACTTTTCTTCTTGCTCCAAGAAGGTGTCAGAAAGATAATGGCTATTTTACTTTCAATGAAATAATGAAATCAAGGTGTTGGAAATAAGGGTTTCCAAGAATGGGGGCGTGGTCTTAAAAGATCAAGACAAATGGCTTGCATGCTTATGCAAAATTTTTCTAAGCTAAGAATGCTTCCCCTTCTCTTCCACACAATGGATCTATTTATATCATGAAAAGTTGGTTGGTTGATTAGTTAGGGGAAAACAATGGAAGGTAATTAACTTGGGAAACCCATGAACTCCACCTAAAAGGGTGTATTTTTCACATTTTTTATTATTTTGGAACATTATGAGTGCATACAAAAGTTTATAACGAGAAACAATAATATATAATGTTGCATATGCTAGTTTTTATATCAATTATAGCAAGTGTCTTGCTAAAGAGTGTTTTTAAAGAGTTTGAGGAAGACTTTTAGTTTGTAATTGAAGGTGGATTTGGGATTTGTTATAGCCTTAATTTACATCCTACAGGACAAAAGGGAATCCAACATAGGGTGATAGCCTAAACACATATCTTGCTTGAGATTTAGAGCCTTTTTTAGGGTCGTCATAGGAAATATAGGGGAAATCACATGACTATAGTCGTTGGACATTAATAGTTCAACAAGCGAATATCTTTCAATCTTTCTAGATTCGACGATTTACAAATAAATAAGCTATGGGTGAGTTGCATATTCCTGGCATGAGCCTATGAACTTACATCATTTGAGTTTCTATTGGGGTATAAAAGATCTAGAATCTCTCCCAAGCCTCTTCTAAGGTCCTATATAATGAAGGCTAGTCTTGATCTTGAGGAAGAAGAATCAATTGCATATTTATGTTGTCCATTTACAAAGGGGTTTTTCCCATTCACAACAACTAGAAACCAGAGTGCCTATCCTAATAAAGACGATGGGGAGCCAAGGGGGAATTGCATCAACATTAAAGGTATGAAATTTTGATGTAATTTATTCATAATTAGGAACATATCATTCATTTTCATCCATATGATTTGTGTTTCATTAATGCATGGTTTGTATCTAATCTTATGAATAATAGATCAAGGTATGTATAGTAAGTTTGTTTCTCCTAACACTAGAAGGATATAATGGATAGTTTGTTTCTTCGATAGTTTTGTGTAGGGAGCATATTGGAGGAGTTGGAGCTAGAGTTCAAGAGCCACAATAGTTGAGACATGAAAGGAAAACCACCAATATAAGGTATGGTCAACCTCCTTCTTGGGTAAAAATGGAAAAGTTTAATTAGATCTAGGAATACCATCGTAATATAGCCTTATTTTTGTCTAGGATCAATAGGTATATCCTAGGGAGATCTTCCCATATATCCTATTGGATCCCTGTGAGGTTTTATCCCATAATAAAATTGTCAACTCCACTAGGGAAGGATATTTTGATTATTCTCTAGAGCCCCTTCCATGAATACCCTTTGTTTTCTGCTTGTGATTCATTTTATCTTTCATGCATTCTTCTAGATATCTATATCTCTTAGATCTGGTAGATCTGATATAGTTCTAATAGATCTGGACTAGATCCTTTTTGTGAAAAACAAAAATTTTCTGCATAGTCACATGTTGCATTATAGGGGTGAAGCAACTATACTCACCTCTTGAACAACCTCTGTGTAACACCATAGGTTTTGAACCCCAATTTTAAATAATGTATTGTTACAATGCCTAGAGGCCAGAGTGCCTAGAAAATTATTGAAGGGCTAGTATGCCCAAGAAATGTAGTGTTTTGATCATTAAGAATAATAAACACATCGTTGGATGCTAGATGAACAAGGAATAGAGTTATAGGGGGCTATGATTCCACAAGAGAGGGAGCTTGAGGGACTAAGTGTTATATCTATTTTCTTATTACCATTTTTGTCTAAGGGAGGGGATCAATTACATGAACTTCTTGGGGAAGGCCAGGAGGTTCTTTTTTTCCCCATGAGGTTACTTAAACCTGCCTCTGGTCTAATGGGGGGGTTGGACTGATGACTTGGTCACTGATTTCCCATTCAATCACTCATTCTTCCCTCACACACTCCCATGCATGTACTCCCATGCACTCCCTGACCCATTCATCGACCCATCCTCACCTGCGTCTTAGTTGGCAAAAAGAAAGGAAACATAGCCGATGAATAATTAGCCATGGGATAGTTAGTTGTAGTGGTCGCTGGTGTGATCTAGCCATGACTTGGGGACTGCATGTATGAAACGTATTGGCTTGTGCCCTGTTTTTCCCACAATTGTGAGTCCTGAGAGTTACAACATTGAGATTCTGGACCAGATGTGCTGGAAGCCCTGGCAGGAAGGAGAAGGACTGCCTGAGGGACTGTGTGGCAAAGAAGGGTGGAGGTCCATTCTCTTGGGTGGCATAGGCTAGGTAGGAGAGAGATGGGTACTCAGATATTTGTGGGTGTTAGGAAACTCGTGAGAGCTTGAGAGATCAATGGTTTGGGAACCCAACTACAGTCTGGAACCATCCTTGTAGATTCAAAACCCTGGCTCGGGGGTGACACTGTTGTTGAGATTTGGAGCAGCGGTGTCTATGGTTGGGTGGAACATCCTTGGTCTACAACCAGTTAGTGTCATATTTCATAAAGATAAGTGCTCTCTGTCGTGATATCCCTACCTTTGTATGAATGTATTTCTGTTGTGTAATTTAATTATCATCTACATGTGTATGAATGTATTTCCACTGTGTATATTTAATTATCGTTTAATGTAATCTTTAGATTATGCATGCGCGCTGGATATTTTTTCTGTGTGTTGTTAAATCTGTTATCTCATTCATACTTAATGACTAAAGAAGGTATCTTTAAGAGAAATAAGTCCGAGGGCGGGATTGCAGGTATTGTACCTGACCTATGGGTGGCTAGGTATGTTACACTCTATCCCACGACTACTCCATTAAATTGGAAAAACCAAATATTTTCCAAGATTCTAAGACCAGATCAGATCCATCTGGTCCCTGAGGTATCTATGGGTCTATTCTATGAAAGATTTACATATGTTTGAGTTGTTTCATCACATAATTTATCTTCATTTGTTTTTTGGAGTTTGATTGTGTGATTGGTCTTGGATTTCTTGGATATGCTTGTTTCTTGTCTAGGGATCCTATTAAGTTGGGAAGTGAACCCAATAGATTTGGTAGTGTGTGATATAGAGTGCATTAGTTTTCCCTTTTGCAAGTGTTATTCATTACTAGATATATCCTTTAAATTGAGTTTTGGGTGAGATAGTTGTAGTGGCATTGAAGTGGGATGTTTAGCATCATTTCCAATTTCATACAACCCTCTTATTGTTGTTTATTGTTTTCCATTTTCATTTAGATTCTTGATTAGTCTAAGAAATGTTTTGCATTATATTTGGAAAAAGAACAAGAAAATAATGCTTGTGTGATTTTGAAGAATTAGAATCATAGTGCATTGTGAGAGTGATTGGAATCCATTTTGGAAAATATTACATCTAATTGTATGTAAGGTTTCTTGGTGTGTGAGGTTGTTGTAATGTACCCCAAATTTACCAAATAAAAAAATAAAAATTGTTAGGGACATTAAATCTCCTTGACTCTTTAATATTTGTTTCAACATAACTTTATTATCGTCGCTATTAGATTAAAACATGTACCTCTTTGTAATTAAGATGACTATGATCAAGAAAGATATCTTATCTATGATAATTCGTGCTATTAAAAGACTAAAGTGAGTATTAAACTATGGATAAAAGACTAGCATATAGTCTGTTCATAATATTTGTATTATCGAATATGATGCCTGCATTGCTTACTGTATCCATTTTGAGACTATAGTATACATGCGTAACATTGATACTATTCCTATCATTATATATCTATATAAGTTGTTTACCAAAAGATCCGACTTATATATAAATCTTAACACATACCAAATAGAACCATTATATGGAAAATGTTAACACTTACCCATATGTAACCCCACATATGGAGTTATTTGCATATACCAATANATATATATATATATATATATATATATATATATATATATATATATATATATAGCATACGACATAAACCTTCGTTTATATATATATCTTACCCATTATATATATCGTAGGTCTTATGAACTATTACCCATTAGCACTATTTCTAAATCCGTTTCGTTACAACATGACATTCCACCACAATGTAATTCATAACCTAATACGTTGAGTAGTCATTATGCGCACATGTGTTATCATTACAAAAGGATTGTTATAGGATGGTTATTATAATGCAAAAATTGACATATCATACCCCATAATGCAATAGGGTTTTGCAATTGTGCCATGACTAACCTATACCTAACAACGTTAACCCTACCCGACTTATGACATGTCCCATCATTGAATATGTTTGGAAGCCATGTTAATGGAGGGTGTCATATTGGTATGCAATACATTTACTACTAGATATTACATTTAAGAGAGGTATGTATCGTAATGGATGCTTAGGCAGCCACACCCAATGCAGGCTCGCCATATCTGAATCTTCACATGGAAATGGTACTGTGAGTTCCCTTCACCCGTTACTCCTCATTTGTGAGTTTAATCCGTTCATTGTTTCCCTTTGGCTTCACAAAAAATCCTCCCTCTTATTTGTGTGTGATTTGACCTCTGTGCCTACCCCATCGCCAACGACTGGGAAACAAACTCGACTCTGGTAAACAATGTGGAGGGTGAACACCAGTCGGGTCCCTCTCTGTGCAAGCTAAGCAAGAATCTTCTTCCTTTCATTATTCTGTAACTTGTGCTTAAAACTTACTTGGGAACCATTGAAGTTAGCAATAGAATGGTATCTCTCCTTCGTGGGTGCTTCTCCCAGGGTTCCACTGTGGCCCAAAGTTTACTCTTACTGGTTGATTCTTCCATGTTCTTTTCTCATTTTCTTGCTTCTACTATGTGACATTGTTAATCATTATTACTTATGCATGTAAATACGTTTATTCTCTATGGGAATCCAAAAATATATGCACCATGTGGAATGTTAGCCGTGTAAAATTTGTAACTATGTCCTGGAAATTATTTTAGCGTTATGTGTGCACATGAATGGATACCGTGGATAAGCAAAATGGATAGTTTAAATAGAGTCATGCTCTGTATTACCACCCCATGGAATTCAAGATTTATCTGTACCTGAAGATATATGTATATATAGGATAACCCACCATGATATTTTTAGAATTTGGTCTATGTATTTTCATTTACAAGACTGTGTAGATTCATGAATGATTAATCCCTCTGCTTGTAATTTACATTCGGTGTTTTCAAAATGAATATGTCTCAGGCAAATTTCACCTTCAGTGTTTTCAGAGGAAAGGAAATATATGCATATATACTGTAGCATCGACCTTCTGTTAGTCAATTTCTCTTGTATATTTTATAAGGCATAATTACATATATAGATCTCAACCCTGAACCCTTGTTCGTAAATTTATCTTTGTGCTTTAAATAGAAAAACATAAATTAATTCAGTATTACATGGAACAACATGGTAGAACATGTCTCATACTCTGTCTGAATCCCTTTGAAATGTAATTGTTTTGTCTCTGTGGGAATTTGTGATTTCACTATGTGCATACTTGTAGTTTCTTTTGCATTCCATGTACTTAGAGAACATTGTATAGATCATAATCCTACACTCTGTACATATACACGAGCATTTCTTTACCCTTTGTGGGATGTGCAACTATGCTCTGTGTGAGTATTTCTAACTCTGTGTAATTTATAGTTAAGCTTTGGGTATGCAAAAGGCATTGTTTACCCTCGGTGGGGTTTCACGACTATGCTCTGTGTGTTTATTTATTTTTAACACTATGTAACTTATTTCTTATACTATGTGCATAAAGGTATTAATTTTAGTTACAATAAATTAATGATGGGGCCCTGTCTTGTTTTGCAAGGGTACCTATCATCTGATTTTGGGTCCACTCCTCCCCCTTTAGGTTGTGGACAAATCGCCGCACAAGAGCCAGTGGCGAACTAATTCTATGCCGACTCAAGATAAGTATTGTTTCATATTGTTTACTATTTGTCTTTCATTAAATTACTTAGCATATTTTTCTAAAGCTATTGTTTTTTCCTTTACAGGTTTATACAAATCGATGGGAGCGAGTCAAATATAGTCCTCTCGCTTGGAAAGGTATTCAAGTTCCGACCTAGGCATACACACTTATTCCATTCTTCCTAGATTCTGTCTACAAGTTGAAATGGATTATTTGTCCTATGGTCACTGTAATAATTTGAATCAGTTCAAATAGTCACATAGGTTGTTTGTAACTATTTTAATTGAATATGCATGTTATTTGAAACCGTTTTGAACCAGATTCATTGAATGTAACAATTATTTTACCATGCATTTGTAGACTAATGAAATCACTGTTTTCTGTGATTATATACATAAAGAAATATGTAAATATAAATATTATACATTCTATCTGTTCTTTATGGTACTTGTACATTTTAAAATTGTAGTTTGATATACATACATTCAAATCAATGGTCATTACAAAAAATCTTTATACATGAAAAAATATATTCCTATACAACCACACATACACACACACATATATATATTATTAACCCATAGAAAACATATAACCAATTCTATCATTTCTTTTGCATGAGGACATATGTATACATAGTTGTTCATAGATGTGTAACCATATTTACTGATAATAGGAGCATACAACAATTATATCTTTTTCTTTCGTATGAATACCTATATGTATACATTCAGTCATTTATATATATAACCCTATTCATGCTTTATAAAACCTACAACAGTTCTATTATTTATGTCAAGTGAGCACATATATATGTACATACTAACATCACCTAACCCATCACATTCCTAACAATTAATAATCAACAAAATATTACCCATAATGCAAGTAAAGGGACATATCTGAAAACTGATGCTGGGACACAAATGGAACATCCATGTTCCACCCAAACATAGAACAGAACAACCAAGTTTACTTTCTCCATTCACCCCCTAACCTAACCATGAGTCCATAAGGGAAAACTGAGATGATCCTCCTTTGCTACAGTCACCTTCCATAAATAAGAAATTCCCTTGCCTCACACTAAAATTGTTCATAACAGCAAGTAGTTTCCTTTCCCCAACATAATAAGCAATGTCCCACCTCCTCTATATGTTTTATTTATATGCATATTGTTCCTAGGTCTTTCCTTCCCTCCCTGGGAAATTCACATCTTTACAAATCCCTGATTTTTAGGGGCTACTAGTGGTCAAATCCCTCATTTTCCACTTGTAAAATCCATCCCTGAGGTAACTCAAATCTATTCCCCACTCATGGAGTTATGGTCAACTATTTTTATCCTGGTTGTTCTGTTTTGAGGGAAATCTCCTTACGGACTAGCAAATAGGGTTATGCTTTGCATGCAGATATGACCAAGAGAAAATCTACTTTCTACCTTCATCCCCAGGCTTAAATCCTATTTCTTTTCAGTAAAACATGGCTAGATCAACCTAACTCGTTCTAGGCGTTCGATGTCGATCCCTTGTCACACTTGATCACTTGTTTGTAGTTCTCCTTTCCAATGTTGACCTGCGTACAAGACAAGCAACGACTACACATGCATCTTACCTATAGACTAACAGGTTAGAAATTCAAACATGTACTCAACAAATTATGAATAACTCATGAATTGGGATGGGAAAAGAATTTTCTTTATTACTTTGAATGAGTCAACTTACAAAAAGTCAAGGCCGAACACCGCTCTGCGAACCTGATCCTGGGCTCCTCTTCAACTGTCCTCCAACTTCTTTGCTTTGTCTCTCTTCTATCATAAGGATGGCTAAAGGGTTGGGACAATGGGAATATGCAAATGGACAAAGTTTCTTTTCTATCTTTTTTTCCTCCTCTAAATGGGACCCCTAGCCCTTCTTTTATAGGTTAGAAGAAGCTAGGTATTTGGATGAACCCTCGACCATGCATGTCCAGGAGTTTTATTTAACTCACCCAGAGCTGTGTGTTCCATCGGAAACATTCCTTTTTTTGTGCTTTTGTCGGTCCACGTGGGCTATTTTAGGTCATCTAGCGTGTACATGCGTACAGTAGTGGAGTAGGGCACATGGGCCTTTATAAAAGAGGTTTTTTAAAGAGTTGTTCAGCAGTGCTTTGGCAAAGAAGGGATCTGAGATGGCCTGATGCTAGGTAAGCATGTATGGTGAAATTTAGGGTTATAACAGATGCCCCCTAATGTGTGAGGTTAGAAGAGCATCTGATGGACGAAATACATTACCAATCTTTACTGATGTGTCGAACGATTGAGCCCAAGGATCAGGAACCGGGAGACATCGTCTGCAAAATAACGAATGTCTTACTGAGGTGGGCATACCCATGCTCGTGAAAAAATAGAATCATGGATACCAATCAAATACACTGTAGATCCATGTCATATAACTATATAAAGAGTATTCGTGAACAATACATAGCGGAGCTACATCTCAAAATCAAAATGATATACATATAGAGTATCCATCTTCTAGAAGTTGATACGGCCTGATGGCTAGAGATGAGATCTTCAGAGCTCGAGCAACAACTTCAAAATCTTCAAAAATTGGGTAGGAGTGTAATATAAGTGTACAACTGCACTACCCAGAGGTCTTCGATGGCTCATCGGTCATGGACTTGATAATCTTGATGATCAGATTGAAGGCTTCATTGATTTCGAACAAGGACTTGATTGGACATTTAGGATGGCTGGGTATGAGGGCAAGAGACAAATTGTAGAGGGGTCGACTCAGGCTTGGTGACAAACTTCCCTTGGACAATAGCACGACAAATGATGAGACTCAGGAAGCATGGCATTAATCATAAGTCTATGAAGCAAGAGGCAACACAAACTCTCCATATGTTTGGAAGGATAACCAAACGGTGGAGGACACAACTCTATATAGAGAGAGGACACAATACATCCCATAGTTTGATGAACAAACAGACATATGTGCTTTATCCAAGGGTGACTCATTATGCTAGCAATAAAGAAAACACTTTTCCCTTCCTCTTTTTGGGGTATATTTGATTTTTTTTTTTTTTGTCTTTTTCAATAATTGTGAGAAAAAGAATAAAGGAATGTTACGTTACAATGGAGGAATGAGTATTGCAAACATACAAGTTCAATGCACAAGGATAAGATTGATGTTGTAATATAATGATACTCAGGAAAAATCCTCCGGGGGCTAAGGGTGTTAAAACACATAAGTAAATTGTTACAAGGATGGCGTATAAGATATGCAAACTCGGTTAACAAAACACACAATGGTAACGTACTTCAATGTAAGTTTAATGAGCCTAGAGAAGGTAGGATCGGTGGTTTTTCATATTTAGAGTCTGAAAAAACATAAAAGGAGACTCCATTGGGGTACCTTTTTCGAAGATAGTCTAGTCGGTTCGAAAAAGGGGTAAACTAGCACCGACAAGACGTCTATTCAAAACCATTTTAACGAGTGTGACAAGGACAAGATCACTCGGCCATTTTTTCATTTTTAAGGAGTCTGAAAAAATATTAACTATGGACTTTGTCATGAATGTTCTTCTGGACCAGTTTAACGAGTGTGAAAGAATAAGGTCACTCGATGATCTTTTCAATTTTAGGGAGTCTTAAAAGAACTTAACTATGGACTCCGTGGGGGTTCCTTCTTCGTAAGTTTAGTCCCTCAAGCCCGAAAAAGGGATAAAATTATACCTGAGAGTACTCTTCTATAGAGCTGAAGTTCCATAGAGTATACCTTTGTTCATACAGTTGACCGTCCGGACCGAAAAAGGGGTAAACTACTGCCAGACAAACGTGACTTCAAATTTCAGTTTAACGAGCGTGAAAGACCACAAGATTGCTCAACAATCTTTTCATATTTAGAGGGTATGAAAAGGGCTTAAAAGAAGACCCATTATTTTTTGGGAGTCCTAAGGGTGAGGTCAAGAGTGAAGAAGAATCATGCACATGAGGCTCAAACTCGTATTTAGGAAAAACTACAAGGACTCCTGAGCCTACAGTGTTTTTAGGGGTAGCATGAATACCATAATGCAACCAGGATCTACCTAGGGCATTCATGTTTAGATAAGATCTACCACCAAGTTGTGACACTTCTAAAGCAGAGATGATGGTT
Organism: Picea engelmannii; assembly: GCA_009831015.1. Lineage (NCBI taxonomy): Eukaryota > Viridiplantae > Streptophyta > Pinopsida > Pinales > Pinaceae > Picea > Picea engelmannii. The sequence goes on from ML777253.1 coordinate 552,494, forward strand.
TTGTGTCACAAACTGATGGGATCGATCCTATGGTAAAGGAAAAAGACAATGAGATACAAGAATTAGGGTAGAAACCTAACCTATATGTTCAAGTTGATCGTCGAAAAATATTTTTCACGGACCGTCGAAAATTACTCAAAACTAAAAAAAAAATGGTCCCAATACCCGATCAAATCCCTCCTATGCAACTCCTGAATCACACTAAATGGATTTCGGTATAAAGAAAATGATAAGGGAGGCCAGAAAAGTGACAAAAAGAGGCCAAAAAGTCTATAAATAGAGGTTGGCAGGTCATTATCACCATTGTTGAATTGGAAATTGACTCTGGAGCCAAAAGACCCCCTTTGATTAAAGTGGTGATTCAAGGAGCTACAGTGGACGAAACGAACTTCTGTCTGGACCAAGTAAGTACAAACTCCCTTATCTTGTATTTTATATCTTTATTTATGCATTGGGTTTCATTTTTTAGGGGGGTTTCGACCTTTAAAAGGTCGGCCCTAGGTCCATACGGGTTGTCTCAGGACAGGCCGCATGTACATTCGAGCAGAGTAAACTCTACCTGCATGTACATGTGACTGTCGCCAATACAACACACGTGGGCCCCCTTATTGAATGCTAAAGACACACAAAGCAAGGGTTTAACTCTCCTAAATCTTTTTGTTTTGTAGGATGTATGTCCATTGGAGAGAAAGAGAGCATGAAGAGGTGAATGAGTTGGTCGGGGAAGACCCCAATGCTGTGGCTACATTGATGCAGTGTGGGTTACTCAAGTTTTTTCTATGTCCTTTCATGCAGGCACAACCTAGGATACTGAATGCCTTGGTTGACTACTGGCATCCGGATGCAGAGGCATTCATGTTAGAGGGGCAGTCATTGGTGCCCACGGTCGAGGACATTTACTTTTTGACTGGCCTCTATAGGAGAGGGGAACCAGTCAATTTCTGGACTTTTCCTGTGGGGCCGCATAACATAGCGAAATTGATAGGTCTATACTGTGCAGCTGATATGGACCGCGTGAGCATGCAGGTGCCTATAAGAAAGATCACTAACCTATCGCTACAGGTAATAGTATTGCTTATTGGGCAAATTACTGGTTCTACGGCTCTACATCAGGCATCCCACGCACAGATGAACTGAGCAGTCCAGTGCTTAAATGCACAAGTTTTTTATTGGAGTACCACTTTGCTTGAGTGCATGAAGAGGAAATTGACAGATTGTTGTTTGCAGACACATAGGAACTTCGGGTTCAGGACCATTCTATGTTCGTTCATTTTTTAGCGTGTTCTGAGTTTTAGTCCTCGAGTAGTGGTACGAGGACATCAGGCCTCTCTTCCTGCTGTGTGTAGATAGGTAGCATTACTACCGCGATAGGGTGGTGGAAGGACTAATGAGTCTTTCGATGATGACTTTTTTGCATGGATGTCACGACAGATCTCGGTTATAGAGGACTACCCCTATGCCAGGATTGATTTTTCGAGAGACCCGAAGATACCAGTACCTCCTGGTGAGGTGCGAGGGGAGATGGGTAAGTCTCCACCTTTGTAGTTTTTTTGTTGTATATGTAATTTCTATGTTGTTTTGTTATATATATCATATTTTTGTTATGCCAGAGTATTTGATGGATATGTGTTCATTGTGTGCAGATGTGGGACCAATGCGACCCGCTGACTATGCGAGGAACCGACGTTGTCCTCGGCCAGGGGCTGCACCTACCGCTGCCGGGGGACCAACAGTAGGAGGAGATCTTCCAGCCAGGGAGGCTGAGAGGGTACTGAGATGGGTTGAGTGTAACTTCACTGCGCTCACTCGCACGGTCCCGATAGCAGAGATTGAAGACCTGCCACCATCTATGCAGCCTCATGTAGTGGGGGCACCACGGACATGGGTCCTGTTGTTTCGGTGTTTAGCCAATGCTGTGGACTAGTATAACAGGGCCCATAGGCCCTGAATTTAGCTAGACATTTTGACGTGCCATGAGCACTACTTGTATATATTTTTTGAGGGCATAAGCCCTATGACTCGTTATCAGTCCTATTTTTGAGGCACTTGCATCTGTCTATGTACTCTGGTTACTTTATGATATTATATATGTTTTTTTGTTCTTTTGTGTCTTATGGATCATGTGTGCAAAAATGTATTTACATGCTTATGTCAATGTTCTTTCATATGTGTGCAAGATGCCATTCTAAAATTTTATTAGCTAGAGTATCTGTAACTTGATTTAACCTCCTAGGAACATGAAAATATGTAATATATTCTAAGTTTCGTTCTAAGAGACGTACCCTAAGGAATTGTCAGTGTAAAGTTGGATCATGAACCCGGTACACTCTGTTTAATTGAGACACAACTAGTTGAGCGTCGAGATAGACCCGAAGATGAGAGATACCCAATGACAAAGCGTCACTAAGTAACTCAATAACTGCGCTATACTCGACAACATTATTTGTGGTGTCACCTAAGCATATCCCTCCGGAAGATAATAACTGGCCTTGAGGTGTAAATATTACCCAAGCTGCAGAGGCAAGCCTCCGAGTGTGTCGACTAGCCCTGTCTGCATACCCAACGAACACTTCGGAATCACTTGACATCTACCACAGTGATGAAAGATGATATCAATGACACGTCCATAACACTAAAAGAAACTAAAAAGTAATAGTACAAAGACTATACATATGTTACAAAAAGTTTACCCACAGTGACCTGCATATGAGTAATACTTCTTGAGGTAGAGCCCATTTCTTGGCTCCACCAAAGCATTCCCTTCAAAATCAACCAGATGATAAGCGCCCTTTTTTAAAACCTCTTTTATGATGAAAGGTCCAAACCACATGGGTTCGAATTTTTCTACCACCAGGGGGTCCTTATCTTGGTCGTAGACCAGGACAAGGGCACCTTCATAAAACATCTGAGGACGAACGGACCTATCATATTGACACTTGACCTTATGTTTGTGAGCCTTATTGGCTAGGGCCGCATCACGACGCTGGTCATTGAGCTGCTCAAGGTATACTAACCATTCTTCAAGTGGATAAGTGTCTGGCAATAATTGTACTACCAACTTTAGAGATAGGATTTGACATTCGATGGGCAAGACTGCCTCCAGCCTGTAAACGAGTGGAAAAGGTGAGAATCCGGTTGTAGTCTTAACAAATGTTCGGTAGGCCCATAATGCCAAGTATAACATCAAATGCCAATTTGACTTGGCTGAGTTGATAGTTCGTTGTAGAATGGTCTTAACAGTTTTGTTTATAGCTTCTACCTGCCCATTTGCTTGGGGGTAGTAGGGTGATGAATGTTCTTGCCGTAACCCAAGCTTTGATGTTAACTCGGTCATCATTTGGTTCTGAAAGTGACTGCCATGGTTAGTGACAATCTCCCTTGGGACACTGAACCTTTTTATTATCTGATTGAATAAAAAGAGAGTTGCAGTCTCTCCATCATATTTGAACGTTTGCATAGCTTCGACCCACTTTGTGAAATAGTCTACAACTACGATGATATAGCGGTGCCCCCTTGCTGAAGGAGGGTTTCAAGTAGTGTAATCAATCCCCCACTTGGTGAAGGGACCAACTGTGATGATAGGAAACACGGGGGTGGGATGCGCCCTCATCTTCCGAGAGAAGATTTGGCACGGATGGCACTTCTTGATCGATTTGATACAATCTTTGATAAGTGTCAACTAGAAGCAACCTGCTCGTAGAATCTTTTGGGCTGTTGCCAACCCAGACAAATGACTACCACAAGATCCAGTATGGAAATCATTAAGTACAATAACTGTTTCCTCATGACTGAGACATCGGCGTAGGATGCATTCTATACCTCTCCGATACAATGTATCTTTGATTATGAGATAATTCTTAGCCTGATGGTGGAGGCGTCGACGCTCATCGCGAGAAGAAGTGGTGGGGCACTTCAAAGTATGGAGATAAATAAGTATATCTCCATACCAGGGATCTGAAGATGTGATAAAAAACATATCTCCCCGGATAGGCGATTCTTCAGGAACAACGTCACCTGACTCAACCGGAAGTTCCAAAATGAGTTCTGCGAAGACCAGTGACTTTTTGGACTTTGCTGAAATGAAGTCTAAGTCAAACTTTTGGAGGATGACTATCCATCTACTAATTTTTCCACCTATTACCCATCGTGTCAACATGTACTGGAATGGATTCACGACAACAATGATGGTGGTCTTGCGAAACATAACATAATGACAGAACCGTTGAACAACATGAACTGCTGCCAACACAAGTTTTTCGATGTGAGAATAATTAAGTTCCGGTCCTACGAGGCCTTGACTCAGGTAATAGATCATGTATTATGAGAACAAGTCATCTTCCTGAACTAAAACCATGCCTATGGTTGACTCTGCTACAACCAGATATAATAAGAAATCTTTGTTATAGTTTGGTGGCCAGAGCAAAGGGGAAGTTGTGAGGGCATGTTTCAATGTGTCGAAAGAGCATTGAGCCGCATTGTCATAGTAAAAGGGAATGTCTTTCTTCAGTAAGCGCATAAATCCCTTGGTGATTTGGGCATAGTTGGCGATGAAGTATCATAAAAAGTTCACCTTGCCTTGTAGACTCTAAAGTTGAAGGATTGTGCGTGGGGGGGGCAACTGAATTATTTCCTCAACCTTGAGAGGATCAACCATGATCCCTATTGTTGATACTATGAGACCTAACAATCATGCTGATGTTACGTAGAAGCTACACTTGTTCGGATTCAAGCGAATCTGAAAGTAGCGACAACGTTCGAATATAAGTCAGAGGTGTGTGGGATGATCCGTTCTCTTGCGAGATCATGATGCTAAATCATCTAGATAAGCCTCGACTATATGCTTGAGGTCATGAAAATCAAAAGACATGGCCCGCTGAAAGGTGGCTCCAACATTTTTGAGACCAAAAGGCATTTTATGATATGCGAATGTACCCCATGGGCAGATGAATGTCGTTTTGTGTTAGTCTTCGGGTTTGATTTGAATTTGGTTATATCCCAAAAAACCGTCCATGAAAGAAAAGGCTTCACAACCCTCACATTCATCAATGATCTAGTCGATGAATGGTGTGGGAAAATTATCTTTGGGACATGCCTTATTCAAATCATGGAAGTCGGTACACACACGAATCGTGCCTTATTTTTTATTGAACGACACAGGGTTTGACACCCATTGGGTCAAATGGATAGGATATATAAACCTGGATTTTAGAAATTTCTCAACCTCAACCTTAATGGTTGTTGCTTTCTTAGGATTAACTGGATGAAGCTTCTGCCGAACTGGCTTGGCATCAGGATATGTTGTGATTTCATGTTCAACTATTCTTGGATCGATGCCTGGCATTTCCTCGTAAGACCCGACAAAAACATCGCGAAATTCTTTGAAAAGAACTGTGTAGATTTGAATCTCTTTGGGGGAGCAATCCGCTCTGACGAAGACATTCTCCATGATGCCAGGGTTTCAAGAGATATTGATTGGTAAGGTTTCAGTGATAGTTTCCATATTACCCTCAGCATAAACCTCGTGTGTAGCTAAGGGATTAATAGGACAATACCGCTCTCCCATCATGGTCACGGTGAATTCTCCCGCTTCAATTCGGCTTAGCTCTAGGAGGAAGTATGATCTATGATGAAGATATTCCCAGGGTTTATTTGGACTAGTCATTGCTTCAATTATTGCTTCATCAGAGGGCAAGACTAAGTCCAATGAATTGGTGTGAGTGAGAGAACCCTGAGCCCAAACAGGCTTTAGAAGTGGATCTAACTCTTGTGCAGGAGCTGGATCAGTGTGGGTTGAAGTTTGCTAGACTAAAGAGTATGCTACTTCAGCTGTGGATAAGGGCATGGACATGCCCAGGTGTCCTGTCCCATTCGTCATGGCCGATGGGGAAGGAAGTGTCCACAGATCGTTGAAGTAAGTCATGCAGAACGACGAAACTTGAAAAATCTCAACCTTATGGTGATTGGATATAAACTTGATATCGCCTTGAGGGGGCGGGTAATCGAAGGTACCCATCAAATATGGGCACAAACCAACCCCTACGTTGATGACACTTGGTTGAGGATTATCAATCATTGGGACCGTGGATGCCCCCAAAGCAGGGTCAGGTCTGGAGAAGGACAATTGATCGATGGTCACTATATGGCCCTCGTGTGGAAACAATAAGACATGAAAAATTGTAGCAACCACAACTTGCATGTCATAAGTCCAACTCCTTCCTAACAAGAGGTTATAGTCGAGGGGAGCATCGACTACCTCTACTTCGACACACACAGTCTTCCCTCCTAACTGCATGGGGAAAGAAGGAACGATACCATGTGTTCGGAACGAACGACCGTCGAAAGCAGTGAGGAGAGTAGGTGACAGAGACAAAATGAGTTGGCCAACGGCATTCCAACATGCCAATGACATAACGCAATTCGAGGTGCCCTCATCAACCACCGTACGAAAGATATTCCGAGTAAAAATTTTCGTGGGATAAGCCACTACTATATGAAACGCTACGTGGTAAGGTAGATGAGGTTTTAAGTCGGTTGTATCGAGCATGATTGTACCCGGATTACAAGTATTGGTAGATCCTAAAGCGGTTAACAAGGATTTCCTCTAGGAATGGCAGCTTTGGAGGACCTCCAAAGCGGACATCGCACAAGGGGTTTGTGATAAATCCTCCACCACAGAGTAGTTCTAGGCGACCCTTGCTTTTGGGTTATGAGAAGTTTTTTTAAATGCACCTTTGGGAATGCATGTCATTATTTCTCCCAACGTCTTCTCAATTTGTAGAGGAAGAAATGGGAGGTCAACTTCTTTACCCTTCTCAGAGGTGCTTGGTTTAATATAGTCGTGTGCTCTAGTCGATATAAAATCATCACCCCTAACCATATATACGTTCGCGGATGCGGGTTTATTAAGAGGCGGACAGGGTTCTTCGCTGCCCCCTTCTGTGCTTGCAGAGGCTTGAGTTATATTTTTCCCATGTTGAAATGGATTGGTCAACATCGCCTGTTGTTGCTACATGAAAAAATTTTGGGCCTCTGCAAGTCGAGGACATAGATGGGTCGGGTGGCCTTCTGTGCACAAGTTGCATGGATACCTCGCCTTCCATTTTTCAGTGTTGTCCCCGCTAGAATTATCGGTAGGTTTTTTATCCCCCTTACCCTTCTTTTGTTGTTTTTTCTTTCCTTCCAGCTGCTAGGTGGCCTTTGGGTTAGTCGATTGCATTGTGTGTACTTTCGAATTTTGGGTAGGGGGAGCAGCCAAAGTAGTAGTTTGGATGGCCGCTGTGTGTTGTATAGATAACTACTGTAACTGCTTCGTCAATTGCTTAGTGGGATTTGTGTGTGCTGAACCAACAATACCATCAACATGTGGTCCAACTCTCTATCTAGTTTTATCCATTATTGAGCGTGGCGCATCTGGCAAGATATTGTATAATAAACTGGATTGAGAATATATGAGCTGAAATTGTTGAGCTCTCATGATGGCATCTTCTTTGGAGAATACACCCAACGTTGCGACACATTTGGATAACTGCGGGGCCAAAGACTTAAAGAACCACTCAAGTAGGAATGCTAGTGGGACTGACACCTTAATGAGACTCTTCTGGCGTCTCCATTCTCAGATGTGATCAGAGATATGGTCCACTGTCGTCTGCTCGAAATTGGCCAACATCTCTATGCCAGCGTCGTATCTCACAGGTAACTGAAAATGGTTTAGGAAAGACATTGCCAGCTCACAGAAGGAAGAGTATCTTGAGCGATCGATCTCAATGTACCATTTCGCGGCACTCCCAATGAGAGTACGTTGAAACAATCGCAACTGTACGAAGTCATATTTCAATGAGCTAGATGAGGACCAAATATGGAAGGTAGTCACATGATCTCCTGGATCTTCATTAGGCTTGGCTTCGAACTTTGCAATGTTCGAAGGCAACTTCGTCGGCATAGGAGGCCAATGTGGATCGTGACAAATGGGGTCATTCAAAAACCTTGTCAAATCAGGCAAGTGAAAATTCACCAAGAAGGGTAGTTTGGGTTGTTGGTGATAACTTGGGAAAAAGGGGCCTGGAGTTTGAATGGCACCAGGTTTCCAGGAAAAGTTTGGTTGCTGACCTAGATTTTGGTAGAAACCATGGCCCTGGCCAACGTATGGATTTTTCATATGTGGAGACATCATCGACTTCTTTCCCAAATAGGACATAGATGGTTGGGCATGCATTATATTCGAAGGACTCTGGGAAGGGTTGCCCCATGTTGATCCCGTGGGGATGGGCATAGTAGTTTGTCTGGGGTTCCATTGATTATGGAAAGAATTACCCCAGATTGGCATTCTGGATGAGAGAACGGATCCCTGCCCATAATTCCAAGGTCCTGATGCGGAAGAAGTTCCTAGGTTTTCCCCCTGTGCAGGAATAGTACCCTGCATAGGAATAGATTGTCCAAAACTAGGATTGCTCGCAGTCGGGAAAATGACTGATGAGAAGGTGTTGTTGCCAAATGTTCCGGCCAAATAAAATGGTGTCGAACCTACCAACATGTTATGCGAAGGTGGTCCTTGACTCTTTGCTCCAAACGAACTATGGTATGTAGGTTGCCCGGCGGACTGCTGATGCGAGCCATCGAGTGAAGGGGACGAAGGAGGGATATGACCTCCTCTGTAAGGGAAAATTTTAAAAGGAGTAGGAGTTCCCCCTATGTGACCTTGCAGAGGAGCTCTAGAGCTCCCTACCCCTAGACCTAAAGTCTGTAAAGTTGAGTAGGAAAGTACAGGACTTGTACCTGAACTAGGAATCCCGTATGAGAACGAAGGGCCTGTCGCACTTAGTGTGAAAGGGGTTGTGGCCACTGCCAAAGATGGGATCGGACCACTGTGCGATGTAGAAGAATTCGAGACCATGGTGGCTCGAACTGATGACGGTGGGTTAGGAGGTGAAAACTCTCCTGTGGTGACAACCATAGTGGGAATTGAAGAATTCCCAGAAGGAGTAACAACATTTGTTTCCATTGCTGTGTGCAACACTGTCTGGCACTCGTAAAATTGAATTGGTACGATGAAAGGTGCCAAGAAATCAGTGGTTGGGGTTTCAATCAGGCCAAGAGAGATTGCTTCAAGGTACAAAATGATTGATTCCTCCGGATGTTGGTCGGGCACAATTGCTTGTAACCCGGTCGCTTCAAAAGACCCTTGTTGGTCTAGCTTTCGCCTTAATGGTAGCGGGGGTGGCTCCAATGTAACCGACGACAAGCCAAGAAGCCTTTGTGACCAGTGGAGCTCATGATCCTCAACTGTGTGAGAAGATCAAAGGCACACTACGGTAGTCTAACTGTTCAAAAGTAACACACACTAAAAAATCCCTAGAATATAAGACAGGCAAACACTAAATTAATTGGAAGATCAGTTACAACAACCAACACTAGAGCAACTTACCGGTGCAAGTGAAAATCAGACATGAAAGAACCTTCCAGGTATACTCTGCAAAGCGTGGCTCGATGTCTGTCCTAGGTACCGTGGCATACCCCCACAGTCACCTGTGTATGTCCTTAAGAAAGATAGGCAACTAGGTTGCCAGCACGCGAACAGTCACCAGGCGGGTACAGTTGAAAGTCGGGTAGACCACAATGAGCAGGGTATCGAGCTCGAAACCTATCAAGGGTATCGAAAGAAAGTGGTCCGAAATACAACTGAGGACCTCAAACGGATTCGAGACCCACAAAGCCCTGTGGCAAATGCAATCGACGAAATCCCAAAACAAGCCCTCTATATGTGTTCTCCACTACGATTGGTCCAACTTTGAAGGGGTTATCTCCGCTACCTTTCTGCACGTGACCTCATGTTTATCCCCTGTGTTAAAGGGGGGTCCCATATAACTTTTACAATACTGGACTTAGACACTCCCTAACTCAGACTCCAATGTTTGATTTTAAATGGCCTTGAAGAGTTTCCTCTCCAACCTAATCCAAGGCCCTAATCCTGAACTAGTTGGTGAACCCTACAAACATAAAAGTCTAGTAAATTTTAGATTTAGAGTTAATTTTATGTCTTTTTCTTACGTCAAGGGGTATGAAAGTGAAACTGATGATGTGTAAAAGACAAAAGAAAAAATGAATAAAAAAGTTGGAAACAAAAACTTTTACTTAATGCAAAATTTCAACAACTTTTCAAAATATTGTTTTTTTTTTTAAATTTTCTAAGATTTTGGATAGAAAACTAAAAATAAATTTCACTTGACTACAATATACTTATGATCTACGTAAACTAAAAAAAAATTATGAAATAAATGACTTTTCCCTGTCTAATAATGCAGAAACACACTCTTCAACCAAACAAGAAAATGAAAAGAGATTTTTATTTATTTAAATGCTTGATAAAGAAAAAAGGAAAAATACCAACAAGAAAAAACCAAGAAAAACAATTTTGGCCTAATCGCATATCGCAAAGAATCAATTCAACAAATCACACACTAGCAATTTAAAAAAATGACTCTCACACTTGTCTAAAAATCTAAAAAAAAAAAAAAACTTTTTTATGACAACTTTTAAATGAGAAAAAGCAAGCTAAGGGTAAGATTAATCCTAAGCTACTGACTGCTAAGACAGAGATTCAAACATCTGAGAGGTATAATTCTTATCAAGGGAAAGGATGACTACCTTATACTCAACAAAAAGTATCATGTACAAGCACACGACTGTTAATCTAACATCAAGCGTGTGAACGCGAGCTGTATAGAGACAGAGGGCATGTACACGTGGGGTGACCTTGCATAGGCTGTGTGTATATCTAAACTCTGAGAAAAAACAAAAACAGACAACCCAGACCAGGAAGAGACCACTTATATTGATAACCAGGATCCCTTGAAGGCTTGGACACTCTTTTTAATAGAAAAATAAAATAATGTAAGGAAAAATCATAAAGCAAAACAATATGAGATAAGACTCCAAACAACCAAGACTCAGAAAGAATTCCAAAAACCCCTGAGAATGTCTGATTCTGACAGGGAAGAGGATGACTGCCTCAAAAATTCTCTGGGCTCTACATGCTACTGCTACTTCTTCAGCTAGTGTTCACATGCGGACTGTAAGAGAGTAGGGCGTGGGTACACGCGTGCAGAACTTATGCAGGTCACGTGTACCTCTGTGGGTCTTGACAAAACACAGTCAAGTAAATCAGAGAAAGATGGTATGGAAAACTAGACTCTCTGCTAATTCAGACTTTACAGAAACTAAAAAAAAAAAAAACTAGCAAGAAAAACCAGTCTTTTTCTAAAAGCTACCCCAAAAAAAAAAAAATCCAAGAACCCTAGAGACTTCCCCAGTATGGTTGCCAATTCTGTTGTGAGGGAAATCTCCTTACGGACTAGCAAATAGGGTTATTCTTTGCATGCAGATATGACCAAGAGAAAATCTACTTTCTACCTTCGTCCCTAGAATTAAATCCTATTTCTTTTCAGTAAAACATGGCTAGATCAACCTACCTCGTTCCAGGCATTTGATGTCGATCCATTGTCACACTTGATCACTTGTTCACAGTTCTCCTTTCCAGTGTTGAACTCCGTACAAGACAAGCAATGACTACACATGCATCTTACATATAGACTAACAGGTTATAAATTCAAACATGTACTCAACAAATTATGAATAACTCATGAATTGGGATGGGAAAAGCATTTTATTTATTACTTTGAATGAGTCAACTTACAAAAATTCGAGACCGGCCACCGCTCCATGAACCTGATCCTAGGCTCCTCTTCAACTATCCTCCAACTTCTTTTCTTTGTCTCTGTTCTGGCATAAGGATGGCTAAAGGGTTGGGACAATGGGAATATGCAAATGGGCAGAGTTTCTTTGCTATCTTTTTATCCTCCTCCAAATGGGACCCCTAGCCCTTCTTTTATAGGTTATAAGAAGCTAGGTATTTCGACGAACCCTCGACCATGCATGGCCAAGAGTTTTAGTTAAGTCACCCAAAGTTGTGTGTTATGTCGACAACTTTCCTTTTTTCGTGCTTTTGTTGGTCCACGCGGGCTATTTTAGGTCAGCTAGCATGTACACGTGTGCATTCGTGAAGTAGGGCACATGGGCCTTTATAAAATAGGTTTTTTAAAGAGTTGTTCAACAGTTCTTTGGGAAAGAAGGGATCTGAGATGGCCTGATGCCAGGTAAGCATGTATGGTGCAATTTAGGGTTATAACATGTTCCATTTGTCTTCCAGCATTTAATTTATAAAAATGTTTGTCTTTTACATGTGTCACAATAAAAAAAGTTAGTTGGGAAAGTCAAATATTTTCCCAACAGTCATAAATAATTTATTACAATAATCAAACTCCAAATTCGGATTTTCCATAAATGGAAAATAATTTCCAAATCTAAATTTTCCAAAAATGGAAATTTATTCCCAAGTACACTTAGACTTTAATAATCAATTATTTTGGGGGATATTACATACTCTCCCCCTTAAGTACAACACCGTCCTCAATGTTCATTCCTCTCTTGGAATAAGGTTGGATAAGATTTTTGCAAATCTTCCTCCAATTCCAAAGAGTCCTCCTTAGGACTAAAGTGGTTCCATTGCACTTTTACCTGGGCGATGGATATGTTCCGTAGTACTATTTATTTTTTGTCCAGAATGAACATAGGTTCTTCTTGGAAATCTACTTCTGGTTCCACCTGCACCATGTTCCAATCAATGATGTGAGTAGGATCATGAATATACTTTTTCAATAAAGAAACATCAAAAAAATTATGAACTTTTAAATTTGCAGGAAGTGCAAGTTGATATGCCAAGGGTCCAATTCGAGCTAAGATATCGAAGGGGCCAAAAAACCTGTGTGCCACCTTTGAACAATTTCCTATCTTTAGTGAGTTTCTCCTTGCTTTGGCTTTCAAGTACACATGGTCCCCAACTTGAAATTTCTGGTGTCTCCTTTTTAAATCTGCATAGCTTTTCTGTCTGTCTTGTGCCTTGTTTAAATTTTGTTGTACCTTTCTTATCATTTTCTCCATTTCTTGGATCATTTATGGTCCCATCATAATCCTGTCAATTGGATTATCCAAGCTAATCGGAGTTGTGAATTTTCTTCCATACAATTCTTCGAAGGGACTCATCTTAGTTGACGTTTGATAGCCATTATTCTACGCAAATTCAACTAATTGTAGGTATTCCTCCCACTTAGTTGGTTTTGTTCTCACGTACATTCATAACATGTCTTACACAATCTGATTCGTTCGTTTGGCTTGCCCATTCATTTGTGGATGGTAGCTTGTGCTGAAATTCAGGTTAGTATCCAACCCTGCAAACAATTCCTTCCAAAACGTTGACGTAAATTTGACATCTCTATTCGAAATCACCATTTCATGAATTCCATGCAATCTAAATATTTCCTTCATAAATATTTTAGCGATATTAATTTATTTATAAGTATATTTCACAAGTATAAAATGTGCATATTTGATAAGTTTATCAATCACTACCATAATGGAGTCATTTTTCTTTTGAGTCTTAGGCAAACCTGTGATGAAGTCCAGCGAGATAATCTCTCACTTCCATTCTAGTATAGGTAGAGGCTGTAGCAGGTCACCTGGATGTTGATGTTCAACCTTTACCTGTTGACAATCTAAGCATTTATATAAGTATTCAACTGTTTCACTTTTCATGTTAGGCTAATAAAACAATTTTCTTAAATTTGTTATCATTTTCTGGTATCCTGGATGACTAGAATATGGATTTTTGTGCAATTCATCTAGAATTTTTTACTTTAAATCCATAGAATTAGGTATGTACAACTTGTTTTTTCACCTTAGTAGTCCAATTTTATCCAAACTCAGATATGTTTTGTCCATTTTTTCTGCATTTCTTTGTAAATCTCCTACTGTTTTGATGTATTTTTTGTCATTACAGCTTGCATATTTTATTCTTTGTTTGATGTTGTTTTCTTCTTTGTTAATAATTATCTCAAAAAGTTTGTTAGTCCTTCAACTTAGGGCATCTGGATGTTTTTTTTCTTTTCCTTTGATGTGTCTTACATCGAAATCAAATTCACTCAAGAAGGCCAACCATCTCGTTTGCTTCACATTGAGATCTAGTTGATTGAATAAGAATTTCACACCACCGTTGTCGGTAAGTAGCAGAAATTTTCTCCCCATTACATAATGTCGCCACATTTTTAGCGCGTGAATTACAACTTCTCACTCCAAATCATGGGTGATGTAGTTTCGTTCATGTTCTTTTAGTTTACGTGATTCATAACAAATGACGTGCCCCTATTGAGTTATGACACCTCCCAAGCCTTCTTTGCTTGCATCCACGTAAAATGTAAATTTTTTGTTAGGGTATTCTACCCTTAAAATAGATGTTGTAGTTAATAGTTCCTTTAGTTTATTAAATTTGTCCTACACTTTTATGACTAAGAGAACCTTATTCCCTTTTTTTGTAGAGATGTAATTAGATACACGATCTTAGAGAATCCTTCGATAAATCTACAGTATTAACTGATAATTCCCATAAATGATCTGATGTCATCTACATCCTTAGGGATAGGCCATTCCATAATGGCTCTTATCTTCTTTGGGTCAACTGCAATACCCTCTTTGGATATTACGTGTCCTAGGTACTGTATTCTTCTTTGGTAGAATTTACATTTATCAAACTTTCATACAACTTGTGTTTCCTTAAGGTATGCAATACTATTTTGAGATGTTCTTCATGTTCTTCTTCCATTTTTGAGGAAACTAGAATGTCATCGATAAATAATAATACAAATTTATCCAAAAAATGACTGAATATACTATTCATAAAACACATAAAGGTTGTTGGTGCATGAGTAATACCAAATGGAATTACGACAAACTCTTAGTGTTTGTATCATGTTATAAAATTTGTTTTATTTATATCTTCATCCTTTATTCTGACTTGGTGATAACCAGACCTTAAATATAACTTAGATAAAATCTTTGCTCATTCGACTTGGTCAAACAGGTCATTAATTCTGGGTAAAGGATACTTATTTTTAATTTTCATCTTGTTTAATTGTCGATAATCGATGCATAACCTCAAAGTTCCATCTTTATTTTTAACAAAAAGAACCAGTGCTCCCCAAGGCAAGACACTTGGTCTGATATATTCTTTATCCAACAGTTTTTTTAGTTGAATTTTCATCTCTGTTAATTTGGGTAAACTCATCCTATAGGGTGCCTTAGATATCGGGGTAGGTCCAGGTAGTAGATCGATAGAGAAATATATCTCTCTTCTTGGAGGCATTTCTGGTATTTCGTCCACAAACAAATCTCTAAACCCACATAGGACTACGAAGTCTTCTAAGATGGGTTTATTTTCCTTTTCTAACAGATTAGTTACTTGGACAACATAAACTTGGAAACTCGTATTCATACATTTCTTAAACTGCATGGCCGAAATCTACCTAATTGAAACTGGTTTTGTGATCCCTTGTATGGTCCTAACTATGTTTTTTCGTCTCTATAAGTAAGTGACTTTTCGTAAAAATTCAAAATTACTTTATGTTTCTCTAACCAGTCCATTCCAATGATTATATTGTAAGATCCCAAAGGTAAAACATTCATATTTAAATTTTTACTTTGGCCATCTAAATTGAGTTCACATTAAGAAATGAAATCTATTACTTTTATCTTAGTCCTTGTTCCTAACTGTACTAACCAGGACTTAGCATACTTTACTTTCTTGATCTTGTTTAATTCAACTAAACTAGGAGTAACATAACTCAGACTAGCTCTTGGGTCAATTAAAATAGAAATGTGATTATCATGAATTTTACCTTCAACCTCCACCATAGTGGATTGATGATCATCTTGTTTTCCATCTATAGTTGCATTAATTCTGTGTACGCTTTTTCCCATATCTCCTATTGTAGAGGCTTCTTGAAGGTTATGGATTGTAGTGCTTGATGCGGTAGTTAAAGCGGATAGTTCCTCCTCAAGTGAGGTTCTCCACACTCCCAACACTTTAATCATTCCCTGGGGCTGTCCCCAACTTTCTTGACTCCAAGATTAGCTGGTCTACCTCCCCCTTGAGCATTCTGGTTGTTGGAATAAAAATCTTTCTTTTGGAAGTTCTTTTCCATATTCTGGAAAGGAGCTCGTTGGAAGCCTTTCTTTGGCTGATTTATTTTGTCCTGTTTCTTATCCTTCCATGCCTTGGGAATTTCACACCTTTGTTTGTACTTATCATATCACATCTGGGCCTTTATAAATAATTCTCTTAAATTTTTGGGATTGTCGAATTCTATTATGTCCTTGTATCAATGTGGTAGACAACTTACGAATCATTGTATATTTACTTTGTCTTCATTGATGTATGGCACAAATCTCAATAATTCGAGAAATTTATTTATCAGATCATCCACGGTCATTTGTCTGAGTCTTAGCTCATAAAATTCCTTAGTATTTATTTCTTAATAGCTTTATGATAAATATTTCTTCTTGAAGTATTTCTTGAAATCTGACCATTCCATCTATTTCTCTTTTAATCCCTTGGCCAATTTCAGGTCTTGCCACCAGATACTCGTTTTTCCCTTGAGGTTATAAATGGTCATTCAAACTTTCATGTTACTAGAATAATTATAAATTTGGAAGTATTTCTTTATATCTAGTAACCATGCTTCATCTTCTTCACCTGTCCTTGATTCTTCGTCAAAATTGGATGGTTTTATCTTCTTGAATTCACCTTCCAGGTGATCCACCTATTTTTTTTCTTCCCGTGGTTGTTTTATTTCCTGCCACTTGTGTGCCTTCAGAAGAACTGTTCTCATTTTATGTTTCATGACCAGAATTTTTAGAGGATCTTTTGTTGACTTATTCCTCCTTGTCATTGTATTTTGGGCTCTTCTTTGTTACTATGCTGCGAAACAACATTTCATTTATTTGTTTGTAGTCTTCCTATGCCTTTTTTCATCTTTTCATTATCTTATTTGAATACTTGTAATTCCACGATAAGGTTCCTCATTGTTTCCACAACCTGGGTGGAAGAAATTCCTTCGCTGTTATGTCAAGGTTCTTTAGGAGGTCCTTGATCGGGATTTTCTTCAAGTCTGATCTCCTCTTCAATCTGTGCTTCGATTATCACAACAAGCCAATTTTTTTTGTTTGTAACAGTAAACATATTTTTTAGATTTTTCTTTTTAACAGAAATAAAATGAACTAAAATAATTTGGCCTTGCCCTGAGGTCCAAGTGTTGTAGCCTTCATCTCTAATACCATATGTAATGTACCCCAAATTTACAAAATAATAATAAATAAAATGTTAGGGACATTAAATCTCCTTGAATCTTTAATATTTGTTTCAACATAACTTTATTATCATTGCTATTGGATTAAAACATGTACCTCTTTGTAATTAAGACAATTGCAATCAAGATAGTTATCTTATCTATGTTAAGTCGTGCTATTAAAAGACTACAGTGCATATTAAACTATGGATAAAAGACTAGCATATAGTCTGTTCATAATATTTGTATTATCAAATATGATTCCTGCATTGCTCACTGTATCCATTTTGCGACTATAGTATACATACATAACATTGATACTATTCCTATCATTATATATCTATATAAATTGTTTACCAAAAGACCAAACTTATATATAATACTTAATCCATACCAAATGGAACCATTATATGAAAAATCTTAACACTTACCCATATGTAAGCCCACATATGGAGTTCTTAG
>ML777253.1:570233-580785 GCA_009831015.1 Picea engelmannii
TGTGTGTGTGTGTGTGTGTGTGTTTGTTAGATTTAGCATACAAGATAAACCTTACTTGTATCTATCTATCTATCTATCTATCTATCTATATATATATCTTACCCATTATATATATCGTAGGTCATATGAAATATTACACATTAGCACTATTTCTAAATCCGTTTCGTTATGAAATGACATTAAACCACAATGTAATTCATAACCTAATATGTTGAGTAGTCACTATGCACACATGTGTTATCGTTACAAAATGATTGTTATAGGGTGGTTATTAAAACGCAAACATTGACATATTATACCCCATAACACAATAGGGTTATGAAATTGTGCCATGACTAACCTATACCTAACAACATTAACCCTACCTGACTTATGACATGTCCCGGCATTGAATAGGTTTGGAAATTATGTTAATGGCGGGTGTCATATCGGTCTGCAATACAATTACTACTGGATATTATATTTAAGAGAGGTATGTATCCTATTGGATACTTAGGAAGTCATTCCCAATGTGGGCTCACCATATCCAAGTTTTCACATGGCAATGGTACTGTGCATTCTCGTCACTCATTACTCCTCATTTATGAGGTTAATTCATTCATTGTTTCCCTTTGGCTTCACAAAAAAAACCTCCCTCTACTCTGTGTACGATTCGACCTCTGCGTATACCCTGTGTCTCCACTCTTGTATATGGCTGACGACTTGGAAAGAGACTCGGCTCTAGTAAACAATGTGGAGGGAGAACACCAGTCGGGTCCCTCTCTGCGCAAGGTAAGAAAGAATCTTCTTAATTTTAGTATTTTGTAACTCATGCTTAAAAATTACTTGGGAACTGTTGAGGTTAGAAACATAATGGTATCTCTCCTTCGTGGGTGTTTCTCCCAGGGTTCCACCATGGCCCAGAGTTTACTCTTATTGGTTGATTCTTTTGTGTTCTTTTCGCGTTTTCTTGTTTCTACTGTGTGACATTGTTAACCATTATTACTTATGCATGTAAACACATTTATTCTTTGTGGGAATCACAAAATCTATGCACCATGTGGAATGTTAAACCTATAAAATTCGTAAATCTATCCTAGCAATTATTTTAGTGTTTTGTGTACACTTGAATGGATACCCTGTGTAAGAAAAATGGATAGTTTAAATAGAGTCATGTTGTGTATTACCAGCCTGTGTAATTTGGTATTTATCTCTACCTAAAGATACATGTATATACAGGATAACCCTCCATGATATTTTTATAATTCGGTCTGTGTATTTTCATTTACTAAACTATGTGGATTCATGAAGAAGTGTGGCAACAATCCTTTCGTGGTTATTTCGTAACTCACATTCTATGTCAAAGGTAACAGTGAAATCCTTTTTTTTTTAGTTAACTTCTGAGTGTCATACAACAATAGATATAGGTAAATGATTAATCCCTCTACCTGTAATTTACATTTGGTGTTTTCAAAATGAATATGTCTCGGGTGAATTTCACCTTTCGTGTTTTCATAGGCAAGGATAGATATGCATATATACTGTAGCATCGACCTTTTGTTCATCAATTTCTCTTGTATATTTTATAAGGCCTAATTACATGCATAGATCTCAACCCTGAACCCCTGTTCGTAAATTTCCCTCTGTGTTTTAAATAGAAAAATATAAATTACTTCAATATTACAAGAAACAACATGATAGAACACTTCTCATACTTTGTCTGAATCCCTTTGAATTGTAATTGTTTTGTCTCTGTTGGAATTCATGATTTCACTATGTTCCTACTCATAGTTTAATTCTCTGCGTATGAAAAATGTTACTTACCCATATTGGGGAATTCATAACCAAGTCCGTGAGATTTTTCATCTTAAGTCTTTCGCGTTTCGTGTACTTAGACAACATTGTATAAATCATAATCCTACACTCTGTACATATACAATAGCATTGTTTTACCCTTTGTGGGATGCGCAACTGTGCTCTGTATTTGTATTTCTAACTCTGTGTTATTTATAGTTAATCTCTGGGTATGCAAAATGCATTTTTTACCCTCGATGGGGTTTCACGACTGTGCTCTATTTGTTTATTTATTTTTAACACTGTGTAGCTTATTGCTTATACTCTGTGCATAAAGTATTAATTTTAGTTACAATAAATTAATGATGGGCCCTGTCTTGTTTTGCGAGGGTACCCATTAGCTGATTTTGGGTCCAGTCCTCCCCCTTTGTGTTGTGGACAAATCGTTACACAAGTGCGAGTAGAGAACTAATTCTATGCCGATTCAAGCTAAGTATTGTCTCATCTTGTTTACGATTTTTTTTTCATTAAATTACTTAGCATAGTTTACTAAAGCTCTCGTTTTTTCCTTTACACGTTTATACAAATTGAAGGGAGAGAGTCAAGTAAATTCCTCTCACTTGGAAAGGTATCCGAGTTTTGACCTAGGCATACACACTTATTCCATTCTTCCTAGATTTTGTCTACAAGTGGAAAGGGAGTCTTTGGCCTATGGTCACTGTAATCATTTGAATGAGTTCAAATAGTCACATAGGTTGTTTGTAACTATTTAATTTGAATATACAGGTTATTTGAAACTGTTTTGAACCATATTCATTGAATGTAACAACTATTTTACAACGCATTTGTAGACTATTGAAATCATTGTTTTCTGTGATTATATACATAAATAAATATGTAAATATAAATGTTGACCTTTATACATTCTATCTGCTCTTTATGGTACTTGTACAGTTTGAAATTGTAATTCAATATACATACATTCAAATCAATGTTCATTAGGAAATTTATTTATACATGAACATATATATGCCTATACATCCACATGCATACATACATACATACATATACATATATATATATATATATATATATATATTATTAACCCATAGAAAACATATAACCAATTCTATCATTTCTTTTGCATGAACACATAGATATGTATACATAGTTGTTCATATATGTAGAACCATATTTACTGATAATAGGAGCATACAACAGTTCTATCATTTTCTTTTGTATGAATACCTATATGTATACATTCAGTCATTTATATATATACAACCCTATTCATACTTTATAGAACCTACAATAGTTCTATTATTTCTGCCAAGTCAAAACATATATATGTATATACTAACATCACCTAACCCATCACATTCCTAACAATTAGTAATCAACATAATATTAACCAGAATGCAAGTAAAGTTACATATATGAAAACTAATGCTCGGACACAAATGGAACATCCATGTTCCACCTAACAGTAGAACATAACAACCAAGTTTACTTGCTCCATTCACCTCCTAGCCTGATCATGAGCCCATAAGGGAAAATTGAGATGATCCTCCTTTGCTACAGTCACCTTCCACAGATCAAAAATTCCCTTGCCTCAGACTAACAATGTTCATAACAACAAGTAGTTTCCTTTCCCCAACATACTAAGCAACATCCTACCTCCTCCATATGTTGTATTTATATGCATCTTGTGCCTAGGTCTTTCCTTCCCTCCTTGAGAAATTCATAGCTTTACAAATCCCTGATTTTTAGGGGCTGCTAGTGGTCAAATCCCTCATTTTCCACTTGTAAAAATCATCCCCGAGGCAACTCAAATCTGTTCCCCACTCATGGAGTCATGTTCAAATGTTTTTAACCTAGTTGTTCCATTTGTCTTCCAACATTTAATTTATAAAAAAGTTTGTCTTTTACATGTGTCACAATAAAAAAAGTTAGTTGGGAAAGTTAAGTATTTTCCCAACAGTCATAAATAATTTATTACAATAATCAAATTCCAAATTCAGATTTTCCATAAATGAAAAATAATTTCCAAATCTGAATTTTCCAAAAACAGAAATTTATTCCCAAGTACACATAGACTTTAATAATCAATTATTTTTGGGGATATTACAGTTGTGTTTCGAAATTTTCTAAAGAAAAGGAAAAAACAAGTTTCCCTCCCATAGCTACAGTTCATCAAAATGAACGAATCCCATTGTCAAATTTTCATTTGCTTCGTTGGGTCAAGGGTCATAACATCACCAAAGTGTCATCCATCTCCCTTTGTCTTAAACAACAACGATTAAAAATAATTTCATAATTTAAAATTCATTAGACTTTTTCCTTTTTTAGTAATCCAACATTAGATATGCTGAGGGCCTTGGAATATGATTGGAGAGTAAATTCTCCAAGTCAAAAAAAAAAATATTAGGATTCATTGAAGAGTTATAAATACATTATCACAACCAGTGTGTCAGGAGCCTCCTCTAACATAGGAGTTAAGCATGAGGTCACATCAGGGCAATTAGGGAGATTACCGCTCTCTACTTTTTTTTGTGTTTGCAATATTGTTTTGATTGCTACATATACTGGGATTTCATTGATGCCATGCCTCTACGTGAGATAATGCCTTCGGAGGCTTAGGATTAGTTAACCTTACCTTACATGTGGTCATATTTGCAATTGTTCATCTGGTCATTGATTGTAATGTGGTAGCCTTAGTGACCTTTCCTAGGTATCCAACATAGGTGACTATAGGTGGGATGTGCCTACAATACCTGGGCTAGATGTTCATTCACAGTATTTGTTCCCTCATGGGGTGCCCATATTAATAAAGGGTGATTTCATCTATCAGGGTTGTTTCACATAGATCATCATAAATTCTCCTCATACCTTCACTAACCAATCTTGTGGGCACTTCATCTCCCCTTGAGGGTTGGTTTTCATAAGGCCCCTTGTGCCATTGGTTGAATTTTTGTTATCCCATATTTGATAGGGGTGTGATATTTGATTCTGAGTCTATATCAGAATTATGATGAATTGTGTTTGATTTACACCTATCATTTTCAACGTGTTTGAATTACTTTGTTTGTCCTGTCAATTGCGAGGACTAGAACCAGCTCGGAGGTACAACCACCTCTCAAGTAGTGCAAATTATGTGACCATGAATATTAGGGGTATTATGTTTGGTTAGAGGATACTAGTTTGGTTGAAGTGGAAGTGGTTGATAAAGGTCCTCCTCCAAACCTTAACCCTCCTTTAACCGATCCTGAAGAACCTCTACTTGTCCAAGTAGGGGATATTTTTAGTGAGCCTTTTTCTTTGTTTAGTAATACTTACACCATGTTAGGACCAAGTGTCTTTTCCAGTGTAGCTGATCCATCCAACCCATCCTCAAGTGGGACATGGGGCATCCTATTGAAGCCCACAATACCTTCTTTTAGCACCATTAGACCCGCTCTCACGGTAATACTGAGAGAGGGGGGTAAACCAATATTGTATCAATTTTCTTAATTTTATTTCTTTCAATGATTTAATATTATTTTGAAGTACTTGCTTAATCACCAATGCATATATAAATAAAACAACATAGAAAACACAATACACAACAATTTTTATGTGGAAACCCAATGCGGGAGAAAACCACATAAAATCTTTCTTTATGTTCTTATACAAGCACCGATTTACTATTTATAATTTTCGAGCTCTACACAAACCCACCTATTGCAAATAATGAGTACAACAATCCTCTCATGAACCAACTTGTTACAAATGATGAGGACATCAATTCTCTCAGGCACCAACTTGTTACAAATAATGAGGACAACAATCCTCTCAAGAACCAACCTATAGAGTGAATACACCAACCCTCTCCCTTGCACCACCTTGCCTCCCTATATTCATTTTCTCTAAGGAAAAAATCCTTACATAACTAGACCTTTCAATTTTTTTTTATCTTGAATTAAAAAACAATTTGATAGATCTTCGTTACGTTCATTTGAAGAGTTACATGAGCTTTTCCCTCTCCTCTCATCAACTTAATACTCGAGCACAACACATCCCTATTTATAATATATTTTTGTGAGTTCGACTAACTATATGTGGACACATAACTATTATATTGTGGATATATCTTGACCATATCAAAGTCCAGTTAGTTATATGTGGACACACTTCTGTCTAAATTAAGTATATGGACACATAAAAATTATATTATGGACATATCTTGACCAAATCAAAGTCCAATTAGTTATATGTGGACATACTGTTTTTTAAATTAATAATATTTCTTGTTCAATTAGATTTGGACATTCTTCGACTAAATAAAATGGACCAAATCTTCCAACGAATGAGATATGACTCATCTCCAGCAAAAAAACCTAGTCTTATCAGAGTATCTCCTCAAATTGATGCAACAATTCACATTCTGGTTTACAGAGAATCCAATGCGCATATAGAAAATGAGTGAAAAACACAAGTCACAAGTATTCATCCTCTGCCACTTTCCCTGTAGTATGCTCACCGAGTCACCCCACCAGATTGTGAGCACTGACTCGCTCACTTGAATGTTGAGCTTCCACTCATTTCATCGCATTCCACTCCATCGCTTTTCACACCCACTTCATCCCATCACACTCCACTACGTCATTTGTTGCACTATCTCAAGGAACCCTGGAGTCGTTTCACATAAACTATTCTAGTTTTCTTCCATATCCTTCACATCCTACACATCCTTGTTACATATTACATATGTATGTTCCATGCAGTCAGAACTAGTTTTGTTTCCCCATGAAACTCCTTTCCTCCACTATATTATAGAATTATTTTATTTCTTTTTAGGTTTTAATAAAATGAAAAAGAAACAAAAACCAAATATTTTAAGAAAAAGAGAGAAAAGAGGGAATGAAGTTAGATCTTTGTTTCTTGTGGAAGTAGTTTCAATTATGTCACCATTGAAAAAAGAATCATGCTTTAAATATTCTTCTCAACAAGTTGATGTTTAGAATTGTTTAGAATTTCCTTAGTAGCCATAAATTTATCTATGAGTTTTCACTCCTTTGATTAGTTACTCTTCAAGTGACTATGGAGAGTCTATTTATGCCTCTTATGTTGTAGAATTATATCATTCTTTATTCTTGTGTCAAATGATACCCTAGTAACTTTTATGTTGTTCTTATGTTTAACGGTTGTGTTTATCTTATGCTATCCATCACTCAAAATTCTTGAATTTCCATGCCATCCTTCCCATTGGTCAATTTATTCTTAGACACATCAATATTATTTCTCTAAGAGATTGAATTACAATTTATAGCACCATTGGTACGTTATCTTGCAATTGATGGTCGACACTGAGTGGTTTCCCATGTGTTTGGAAAAAATATATTTATTGACATATTTATATCCATGATGTATTTGGGTTTCCATTTTCCTCATTGGTGGAATTCCTGATCTATGTCAGTAGCTTTAAATATTGGTTGTTTCTTAGAGGATTTTTTATATGTACTATTTCCATTCAGTGCATACAAGAGATGTACTTGGTGATGTGTTTTTCTATCTTTTTTCCAGGACCTTGAATTTGCTTTTCACATTTTCACTCATTTTAGATGATGGTGGATGCCACAATTCACTCTTAGTGGATATATATATATTTTTTTTAACTAATAAAATGGTACTCGTAGTGGATATATATAATTTTTTAACTAATAAAATGGTACTCCCTTCTAAGAAAAGAAACTGGAAATTTACATGCAGAGTGAACTTGGGCTTGACTCGCCATACCGAAAACCAACCCAAGCCCAAGCCATATCAAAACTTAGTATGGTTCTAAGGAGCCAACTTTTTTTATATTTTATGTAGCTACTCTAGATATAAGACAACATTTAGCAAAACATAAAACATCCAAACCAATAAGAAAACCTAAAACTCGGCCAACATTGCTGAGAAGTGGAACCATTTTGCAAGTGCCAATGATTTATTGAGCATTGTGGGGGTCCTTGTCTTCAGGCTGGCCTTCCAAGTGTCTACACCAAAATAGAATAGGGATGTTCGGGGATAAAAAACCTATGCTACCATCTCATTTATAGGCTATGGATGTGCATTGTTTGAGCTCAAATGCAATAACAAATTCACTTTGTTGTCCAAATGTTCCGTTTTAAAATTTAAATCTGAAACCTCACTTCGGAATTTGAAAATAATATCTAGATACGCCTCCTCTATGGGACCATTCTATGACATAGTGGAATGATTGGCGTCCATAGGTTGACTGTTCAAGGCGAGAGAGGGTGGGCGATCATTCATCATTGTTTCCACTTCTTCATGTTGAATTTCATTTCCCATAGGAGGGACACTGTATAGGTGAGTGATCAGAAATTTTCAGAATGTTCACCTTCAAACCCTTCTCTTTGAGGATGATACCAAAATATTCCCATTCAATCCATCAAATTTTCAGAATGTTCACCTTCAAACCCTTCTCTTTGAGGATGATACCAAAATATTCCCATTCAATCCATCACCCCCAGGAGAATTCATCCATTGGAACCTCATTCTTGTATGACCCTATTACATTCTGAGTTGATTTCATATATAGCTTCTTCCCAAAATCACCCAAGGAAGGAATTATGTTGACTTGTGAGGTGCTTCTAAACTAGAGAGATGTAATCTACAAGTGTTCGATGACATCTCATTTATTCACTCTTTCTAGAGTGTAATAGGTACCTTGATTCCCATTATCATTATCGATGAGTTGTCTTGCATTTGTTAACAATATAGATCAATGAAGGGTAATTAAATGTTTTCTAGCATGTTCAACATAAACTCATTTATTCACATGGTGTTGATTCATACCTTTAACATGTTTGGATTGAATACCTTGGGCCTTAGTATAATTTCCTCTTTATGTTGTTTCCTGAGCTACACAAGGTAGTACCACTCATCCTCATTACAATGGTAATTTTGGGGAATCAATTTATTCATCTCACAATTCTAGTTATTATCTTGATGTATATTGTAACATCCCTAGTTTTAATCCCCACGAATTATAATGTAATTGTATACATGTGATTTAGGATGGTGAGTGGATGTGTTGGGATGAAAATCCTTTATTGGTTTAATATGGCCATAGGCCAAATGGTATATTATGTGCATTGAAATAATTAGTCAAAATAGTAATCGGTGGCTAAAATACGAGAAGGGTGGAGAGCAAAGAGGGGAATATGATTCCACGAGAGAGAGGGGTCTAAGGGGAAGCTACTCATGGGTATTAATCCAAACCACATTTCTGAATTATTATTATTGTCTAAACCTTCTATTTCTTGTTGAGTGTTCCTAAAGCCAATCATTAAACTCATGTAAGATGGTGGGTGTGAGAAATCACATCCCATAGTTATTGGAGAGCATGGGAATGAGTACAATTATCTTGGGGAAGATTGTAATTCAAGTCAAGCAAGCAAACAATGGGAGGAAATTTACAAGGGGGAAGTTTTTGGATAGTCACATTTTTGCATAGGGAGGAGTTTTCACTTGCATATTTTGGACAACAAGAGAGAAGATGAGTGATGGGATGATCACCAACCATGTTGGGATTGAAGTGAGTCATTGTTGGGATGTGTTTTATGTTGAGAAATAGGCTTCTGTGCCTGTAAATAATGTTGTAATATTTTGAAGTGAATTTCTATTGAGAATATGAATCAAGGGTCTTGCGAGAGCTAGTCAAACAAATGCACTAGAGCCTTGGAGGTAAGTAGGAAGGTCTAAGGGATTCAATGAAACTTCATTATGTCTTTAACTACCACAATAACAAACCAATGGTTATTCACCCAACCTACTTTCTTCCAATGTGTCTATGATCTTCCACTCCCATTTATGACTAACATCTTAAACATCATACCAGTTAGAACCAACCATACTTTTGAGATAAAAATTAGTATCATATATATTGACATGCTATGTGTATTTTATAATCTAGAAACATAACTAGCTACAACATACTTAAAAAAAAATTAAAACAACTAAGTATATGACCTATTAAAAAAAAAATCATTCTTAATCATCAAACCTATTAGGAAAAGACACATGTTCTTAAGTGTATATATATATATATATTAAATTTTTTTAATGTTGTAACTACTTATGTAACTAGCTACAACAAACTTAAAAAAATAAAAATAAAACAATAATATATATATATATATATATATATATATATATATATATATATATATTTTAATTTTTTTTAATATATTGTAGCTACTTATGTTTATGGATTATAGAATACACATAGCATGTGACTTCTTTAGATACAACTACAAATATAATACAGTTCTTTTACAAATATACTTTTAACATATGAATAGTGAATCTAAATGCAATCTCATATAATCAAAACTTTACTAAAATTACAGCACTGACCTTCAAATTTGCATCTTAATAAAGCAAAATATTGAAAATCTAATAACATGGATACAAATATATAAATACATAAGTCGTATGGGCAAGGGCAATGGGCTTTTGCTCAGATATCCCACCAAAAAAAACCAATAATTTCATATAAAAATTGAAAACAGTCCAAATGCAACAAATATAATACAAGAATCTCACAATCCGAATTTCACAATCTCACAATGCAACAAATATAATACAAGAATTTCATCCAGTCCAAATTACCCAACCCGAGTTCAGATGTTAGCCGCCAAATTTACATGGTTAATAAACAAAATACAAAATCCATTTGCCGGATATGATACAATGTACATAAGGCAATTTTCATCACTCTAATGAAATGGAA
>ML777253.1:583586-595872 GCA_009831015.1 Picea engelmannii
CTATATCCTTGTATACTACTCTCTCTCTTCCTCTTCCTCCCTCTCTACCCTTCTCTCTCTCTCCCCCTCTCTCTCACCACTCTCTCCTTCCACTATTTCCCCCCTCTCTCTCCCTCCATCTATTTATCTCTCTCATCCCCTCTTCCTCTCCCTCCCTTCCTCCTTCTATGCTTACCTTTCTCTCTTCCCCTCTCTATCCCACATCTCTCTCTCTCTCTCTCTCTCTCTCTCTCTCTCTCTTTCTACCTTTGAATCTCTCTCTCTCTCTCTCTTGACCCTCTCAATATCTTTCTCTCCCTTCGTCATTCCCACCTCTTCTCTCTCTCTCACACACACACACATAAGGAAACCTCTCCATCCGTCTCTCTCTCCCCCTTTATCACTCTCTCCCTCCTTCCCTCTATCTCTATCTCTCTCCTTCACTCCACCCCCCTCTCTCTCTCTTTCCCTTTATCTACCTCCTTCGCTCCCTCCCTCACTCCCTCTCTCTCTCTCTCACCCACCCCTTTGTCTCTCACAATCCCTATCCCTCTATCTCAATATCTCCCCCATTTTCAATCTCTCTCTTTCAAGAGAGGGGGAGATAGAGCACAAGAGAGAGAGAGAGACACACACACACACACACACACACACACACACACACAGTTTGGGAAGGGAGAGAGAGAGAGGGAAAGAAGGAGACATGGAGGAAAGGAGAGAGAGGGGCAGAGAGAGAGATAGAGATGGTGTGGGAGGGAGGCAGAGGAAAGAAGGTGGAGAGATAGTGGAAGAGAGGGGATGAGAGAGAGAGAGAGAGGGAGAGAGAGGTATAGAAAGGAAGAGAGAGAGAAATAGTGATAGGTAAAAAGAGATAAGGGAACCTAAGAGAGCGATATAGAGGTAGAGAGTGAGACACGGGGCCTAGAGAGAGAGAGAGAAAGAGAGAGAGAAGAGTTGGGTATATAGGGAGAGGGCAAGGAGAGAGGGAAATAATGTTGGAGAGAGAGGTGGGGGAAGTGAACCAGATTTTATGAGCAGAACCAAATGAATATAGATTATTAACAGGCACTTAACAAAAAATAATAGAGATACAATAAAATTGGTTTTCTATTCAATAAGGAAATAAGTTGAAACTGTAAAATGTAGTGGAAACAAGCTTGTTGGAATTGTGGCGGCTTATCTCTGAGAAGAGATCTGACGGTTGCACTCATTCGCAAGAAGATGATTACAATGAGGTTTTGAAGGTATTTTTAGAATAAACAAGAATGCCAAAAACCCTATACATCCAAAAACCTAACCCTAGGAGATGAAGCGCCAAAATTCATGTGGGCCCCATTTGGGCAAGTTAGTACATCAACTTTCCGCGGTCATAACTTTTGCATACAATCTCCGTTTTAGGCATTTGACAACCCGTTGGAAATGTATCATTGAGGAGATTCATTTTGGGGGCTCAATCATGCCTTTGTACATCTTTGAGAATCTCTATCCCGAAAAACCTTCATTTAGGCCCTCAAAATGGCCCCAAAAGTTAAAACTACAAAAAATAGTAAATTGCCAAAATTGTTAGAAAATTGTTTTGAGCCAGTTGGAAGAGTTGGGTGGCCACCGATATCCACTTGGATCAATCCTCCCTCATTAGTAAGAAATGGTATCCATTTCATTGATTTCCTCCATCAAATGAGAAAATTTCTACTAAATTTGGCCCCAGGTGAGCCACTTGCGTTGGTCCAGGAGTTGCCCTACTTTGATGACTCGATAAAGTTGGATCCTTTGTTGTTGAGTGCCCTTTATCTATGTGTCCAAAATATGATAATTGGATGACTATTGAATATAGTCGGGGTTGATCTCTATTGGTGTCAACTCCTTTGCTATGTCTGAGGTGTCCAATAATGGTGGGAAATAAGGGCGACGGAGATCCACGTTGAACACTAGGTGCAGGCCAAGGAAAGTAGGAATGTTGATCTCGAAATCATTACCCCCCACAACATTGATGATGGTGTATGGACCATAACGGAGTGGGCAAATCTTTTGATGGGTTTGTGTAAGGTGTTCTTTCTACAAGTGCAACCAAACTTTGTCACCCACCTAAAACTTATGTGGCACCCAATGTTGATCATGGTGTTGTTTGTACTTGTCATTGGACTTCTGTAGGATATCCTAAACTTGTTGGCGGATGTGATGGATTCTCTGAATGAACTGGGTGGATTTGTCTGCTTCAGTTGGAGCAGGAGATTAGACGGTTGAGGTGAACACAAGGGGAAGTGCAATATCTATGGGACCCAATGGTTGGAATCCCAACCCCACCTGAAAGGGGTTGTGGTCAATTGAGTTATGTAGGGGTCAGTTGTAGATATGTTGGACATAGGGAAGGCTCTCATACCATGTGCGAGGGTTCTTTGAATTATACATGTGAAGCATATGCACAATCATTCGATTGATGACCTCAGTTTGGTCATCTGTCTGGGGGTGGAAGGCCGTGGATTTGGTGAGCTTGGTGTCCAGTAGTGACCAGAGGCTCAACCAGAATGTGCTTAGAAATTGATTGTCCCAATCTAAGACCATGGTTAATGGGATTCCAAAATGTACCCATACTAGTTCAAAGAAGAGCTTGATAGTGGCCTCTTCTATGGTGTTCTTCTTGCAAAAAACCAGAATCGCCATCTTAGAAAAGTGATCAAAAACCACAAAAACACATTCATTTCCCCGCTTGGTGGATGGGAGGCCCAACATGTAGTCCATTGATATGGATTCCCATGTTCTGTCAGGGGTAGGAAGAGGGTTGTACAGGCCCTGTTTCTTAGTGGTCGGTTTGGCAATAGCGCAGGTAGTTCAGGACCTGATATACTTGCTAACCTCCTGTCAAAATTTAGGCCGGTAGAAATTTTTCTATAGCATCGCCACTGTCTTTTTGACACCGATGTCTCATTCCACCCAACTGTAGTGGGATTCCCAGATAAGCTTCTCTCACTCACTTGATGGAACACAGATATGGCCCAAACAATACAACAACCCATCCTGAATATGGAAATTATCGACAACTGCGTTTGCACCCAACATTTGGTAGGTGGTGGAAAAGTCCAGGTCTGTTTCATAGAGTTGGGGCCATCCAGAGGTCTCATGACCACAAGAGTCTAGCACCATGGTGAGTGTCGTGACTGGAGGTCTGCTGAGACAATCATTGATGTGATTGGTGCTTCTTATTTTATACTTGATGTTGAGGTGGAATTGCTGCAAGTATGTTTACCACTTTTGATGGAAATCATTCTGCAATTTTACTTGTGTCTGCATGAACTACAATGGATTATGATCAATGTGGATGATTGTTTCCTTCCCAAGAATGTAATGTCTCCATTGGCAGTAGGCTTGCATAATGGAGAACATTTATTTTTCATAAGTAGGGTACTTATGGACAACATATGATAATGTCTCACTATGATAGGCCACGGGGTGGCCATTCTAAGTGAGAACGATGCCCACCGCATAGTCTGAAGCATATATCTCAATCTCAAAGGGTTGTTGCAGGTCTGGTAGTGAAATTACTAGGGATGAGTACAAGCGCTACTTCAAATCCTCAAATGCTTGATGTTGGGACCATCCCCACGCAAATTTCTCCTTATCATCACCCTTGGTTATTTGGATAAGGGCCCATGCAATATGGGAGAATCCCAACATGAACCTATGGTAGAAATTGGCAAGGCCCAAGAATCTCTGAAGCTCAGTGAGCGTGGTTGGGGATGGCCAATCGTGGATGACTTGGATCTTGGCTGGATCCACATGTATGCCATGTTGATCAATTATGTAGCTTAGGTAATGGACCCTGTCCATGTTGAAGGATCATTTTTCCAAGTTGGCATATAGCTTGTGCTGCCACAGGGTGTACAGAACTAGCTGAATATGTTGCAGGTGTTCGGCCCGGGTCTTGCTATAAATGAGAATGTCATCCAGATACACCACTACAAAAGTATTGGTGAAGGGTCACAAGATATCGTCCATCATCCTCATGAAAGTGGATGGAGAATTTGTCAAACCAAAGGGAATTACCAACCATTCAAAAAGGCCTTCCTTTGACTTGAAGGAGGTTTTCCATGCATTTGTTTGTTCTATCGGGACCTGGTGGTAACAAAAATTCATATCAATCTTACTGAAGTATTTCTCCCCCATGAGTTGATCAAGGAGGTCGACGATTTGGGGAATCGGGTACTGGTTTCTGACTCTAATTTTATTCAGAGCCCGGTAATCAATGCAGAGTCACTAGGTTCCATCTTTCTTCTGTACCAACACGATTGGGCTCCCGCAAGGTGATGAGTTGGGATGGATGTGCCCCTTGTGGAGAAGTTCTTGGATCTATCGCTTGATATCCTCATTCTATAACAGAGAGAGGCAATAGACTGGCCTGCTGGGAAACGATGCATCGAGGGTCAGATCGATGGGGTGCTTGACCTGGAAGTGCAGAGGTACCCTAGTAGGTGAGGAGAAGATATCTGAGTATTCTTCCACAACCTTATCTACTTGCTTCTGCTGTGTGGAGAGGTCAACTACATAGACCCTGGATGTGGCTGTGATCTTTCACTTATTCTGAGAGAGAATCACAAAAAAGACAAACTTACCCATCTCAGAGACGACCTTCCTGCATTGCTTAGCAGAGATCAAGGAAATAACACTAGGTGGGACTGCCTCGGGTATCCTGTACAATTTCATGTTCAAAGTAATAATAACACTACAAGGCCTAGACTCATATACATCATGACGTTTTCATAAATAAGGTTGTCCCAAAAGAACATCACAAAATTAGAGAGGAGCACCATCACACAATACCTTGTCTTTGAAGGGTTTGATGCCATACGACGGTCGACATTGTTGGCTGATGCGGAGATCGCTTCCTTGGTGGAGCCATCCAATGGTGTAGGGTTGTGGGTGCGGTGTTGTATGAAGGGCTAGCCACTTGATGACCTCTACTGAGATGAGGTTCTCCTAGATACCACTATCCATGATGAATTGAATCGGGGTGCCTTTTACCCACATCTGTGAATTGAAGAGGCATTCTCCTTCTTCTGGCTCATCTGGTTCAACAGGATGAAGCTTGGTGGTAGCAACGGTGGCACTAGGTTCTGCGTCAATGATCCGTATTCCCCTTTTTGGTTCTGGATTAGAGTCTGAACCCGCAACTGAGTCAGAGGCTTTCACTTTGGCCACCAGTGACTGCTTTGAGTGATAGTCAACAGTGTTATGCCAAGGGCTCTTATGGAAGTCTCACCACTTCCCGCTACCTTTCTTTGTCTTTCCCGTGTCCTTGTTTTCTTGGGGCTTGGACTGGTTGTCTTGATACTGCCCATATTTTCTCTTTCCTTTTTTTGGGGGGTTAGGGTCACCCTTTCATAGATTTTGTTGTGCGAGGTTCCCAGGCCCAAATTGCCACATCTTTTGTTTGAGCTTCTACTCAATTTTGACGACATATTAGTAGGTCGCGCCCAAGGATGAGATGTACACAAATTTCATTTCAGCCTGGATGTATCTATGAAGAGCGCCATGATACTTGAGCACTATATGTCACTCCAAATATTTGATACCCAGCTTGGTGCACAAGGTATGAAATACATTCGTGAAATCTGGCACTTCTTGGTCTCTTTCTTGCCGCAGTGTGGTCCATTTGGTATACAAGTCATCATAACTTACGACAGGGTAGTATTGTTCCTTAATAACATCCTTGCATGAATCCTAGGTGGATGTGACTTTAAATAATGAGGGTTCCTTTGTTTCCTTTTTCTCACAGAAAGTTTCCCGCCAATCTTTGACATGGGGAATGGCTTTGACGAGCGCAAAAGTAATCTTTTCTCTATTCGAAAAGTTATGGACAAAAAATAACCTTCTAGTAGATTCAACCACTTGTCTACAACATCTGTGTTTACCTGACCTTCAAATATAGGAATATCGAAGTTTATTTGTACCTTGAAGGGGGTTGCGCCTCTGCTCGAAGAAGATTATTAATTTGCGTGAAACTATCCACCATCTCATTCTTTTGTTGTATGAGAGATCCCTCAATCAACAGTTTGAAAGGATCTCCTATCCCATCATATTTATTTTCTCCTTCCATGAGAGGTCACTTGGGTGTGTGAGAGATTTTTTCCTCAAGAGAAACAAGCTCGAGACCCAACTCTTTGTACTCCGACCTCGTTGGGGACATGCATTAAGGCGACAAGGAGCAGACTGCTCTGATACCACTGATCCAGATTTTATGAGTAGAATGAAATGAATACAAATTATTAACAGTTTCTTAACACCAAATAACATACATACAGTAAAACTAGTTTTCTATTCAATAAGGAAATAAGCTGAAACTGTAAAATGTTGCAGAAACAAGCTTGTTGGAATGGTGGCGGCTCATCTCTGAGAAGAGATGTGACGAATGCACTCATTCACGAGAAGATGATTACAATGATTCTCTGAAGGCATTTTTACAATAAACAGGAATTCCCAAAACCCTATACATCTAGAACCCTTAACCTAGGAGATGAAGCGCCAAAAGTCATGTGGGCCCCGTTTGGGTAAGTTAGTACATCAACTTCCCAAGGTTGTAACTTTTGCATATGATCTTCGTTTTAGGTGTATGATAGCCCGTTGGAAAGGTATCATAGAGGAGATTAATTTTTGGGGATCAATAATGCATTTGTCTATAATTGAGAAGATATATCCTAAAAAACCTTCATTTAGGCCCTCAAAATGGCCCCAGAAGTTAAAATTGCTAAAAATAGTAAATTGCCAAAATTGTCAGAAAACTGTTTTGAGCCAGTTGGAAGAGGTGGGTGGCCATAGATATCAAATTAGATAAATCCTCCATCCTTAGGAAGAAATGTTCTCCATTGCAATGAGTTCCCCCATCAGATGACAAAATTTCTACTGAATTTGGCCCCGGGTGAGCCACTTGCCTTGGTGTAGGAGCTGCCCTACTTTGACGACTCGATAAAGTTGGATATGTTGCTATTGAGTGCCCTTGATCTATGTGTATACAATATGATCATTGGATGCCTATTGTATGCAGTCATGGTTGAGCTCTATTGGTGTCAACTTGTCTATTATGTAAGAGCGAAGGAGATCCATGTTGAACAATGGGTGCAGGCCAAGGAAAGGAGAAATGTTTAGCTCAAAATAATTATCCCCCATGAACTTGGTGATGGTGTATGGCCCATAACGGAGTGGGTTAAGCTTCCAATGGGGTCCCCTAAGGCGTTCTTTCTGCAAGTGAAACCAAACTTTGTCACCCACCTGAAACTTATATGACACCCGATGTTTATCATGGCGCTGCTTGTACTTGTCATTGGACTTTTGTAGGATATCCTGAACCTATTGGCGTATGTGCTAGATCCGCTCAATGAACCAAGTGGATTTTTCAGCTTTAGTTGGAGTAGAAGATGAGTCGGTTGAGGTGAGTGCAAGGGAAAGTGAAACATCTATGGGACCCAATGGTTGGAATCCCAACCCCACTTGAAAGAGGTTGTGGTTAGTTGAGCTATGTAGGGCTCGGTTGTAGCTATGTTGGACATAGGGAAGGATCTCATCCCATGTGAGAGGTTTCTTTGAATTATACATGTGAAGGATATGCACAATCATTCGATTGATGACCTCGGTTTGGCCATCTGTCTGGGGGTGGAAGGGCATGGATTTCGTGAGCTTGGTGTCCAGCAGTGACCAAAGGCTCAACCAAAATGTGCTAAGAAATTGACTGTCTCGATCTGAGACAATGGTTTGTGGGATTCCAAAATGTACCCAGAATTTTTCAAAGAAGATCTTGGTAATGGCCTATGCTGTGATGTTCTTCTTGTAGGAAACCATAATCGCCATCTTAGAAAAGCGATCAAAAACCACAAAAACACAGTCATGTCCATGCTTGGTGGATGGGAGGCCTGGCATGTAGTCCATTGAGATGGATTCCCATGGCTTGTTAGGAGTAGGAAGAGGGTTGTACAGGCCATGTTTCTTAGTGGTCGGTTTGGCAATAGCATAGGCAATGCAAGACCTGATATACTTGTTGACCTCCTGTCGAAGTTTCAGACAGTAGAAATCTTTTTCTAGCATCGCCACTATATTTTCAATGTTGAAGTGTCCTGCCACTTGATTGTAGTGGGATTCCCAGATCATCTTCTCTCGCTCACTTGATGGAACACAAATATGGACCAGATGAGACAACAACCCATCCTGAAGATGGAAATTATCGACAACTGCGTTTTCACCCAACATTTGGTAGGTGGTGGTGAAGTCCAGGTCTGTCTCATAGAGTTGGGGCCATCCAGAGGTCTCATGGCCACAGGAGTCTAGCAATCAACAATGTGATTGGTGCTTCCTATTTTATACTTGATGTTGAGGTGGAGTTGCTACAAGTATGTGGACCACTTTTGATGGCAATCATTCTACAATTTTCCTTGTGTTTGGATGAAATGCAGTGGCTTATGATTAGTGTGGATGATTGTCTCCTTCCTGAGAATGTAATGTCTCCATTGGTGGTAGGCTTTCACAATGGAGTACATTTCTTTGTCATAAGTAGGGTACTTACAGACAACATATGATAGTGTCTCACTGTGATAGGCCACGAGGTGGCCGTGTTGAGTGAGAACGACACCCACTGCATAGTCTAAATAATTTGTCTCGATCTCAAAGGGATGATGCAGGTTTGGTAGTGAAATTACTGGGTTTGATCACAAGCGTTGCTTCAAATCATCGAACGCTTGATTTTGGGACCAAACCCATGCAAAATTTTCCTTACCACCACCCCTCGCTATTTGGCTAAGGGCCCATGGAATATGGGAGAATCCCAACATGAACCTGTGGTAGAAATTGGCAAGGCCCAAGAAGCTCCAAAGCTCAGTGAGTGTGGTTGGCGATGGCTAGTCACAGATAACTTGGATATTGGATGGATCCACATGTATGCCATGCTGATCAACTACATAGCCCAGGTAATGGACCCTGTCCATGCCGAAGGAGCATTTTTCCAAGTTGACGTATAGCTTGTGTTGCCATAGGGTGTGCAAAACCAGTTGAATATGATGCAAGTGTTCAACCCAAGTCTTTTTGTAAATGAGAATGTCATCCATATACACCACTACAAAAGTATTGGTGAAGGGTCGCAGGATATCATCCATCATCCTCATGAAAGTGGTTGGAGGATTTTTCAAACCAAAGGGAATGACCAACCATTCAAAAAGGCCTTCCTTTGGCTTCAAGGCAGTTTTCCATTCATTTGTTTGTTCTATCAAAACCTGGTGGTAGCTATAATTTAGATCAATCTTACTAAATTATTTGGCCCCCATGAGTTGATCAAGGAGGTTTTCGATTCAGGGAATCCAATACCAGTTTCTGACTGTGATTTTATTCAGAGCTCGGTAATCAATGCAGAGTCGCCAGGTTCCATATTTCTTCTATACCATCATGATTGGGCTCCCGCAAGGTGATGAGATGGGATGGATGTGACCCTTGTGGAGAAGTTCTTGGATCTATCACTTGATCTCCTCATTCTCTAATAGAGAGTGGTGAAATACTGGCCCATTGAGAAATAGTGCACCGGTGGTCAGATCGATGGGGTGCTTGACCTAGCAGTGCATAGGTACCCCACTAGGTGAGGAGAAGATATCTGAGTATTCTTCCATGAACTTATCTAATTGCTTCTGTTGTGTGGAGAGGTCGGTCACAGAGACCGTGGATGTGGCTATGATCTTTCTTTTATTTTGAGAGAGAATCACAAAGAAGACAAACTTTCCCATCTTAGAGATGACCTTCCCGCATTTCTTAGCAAAGATCAAGGAAATAACACTAGGTGGGACTGCCTCGGGTATCCTGTACAATTTCCCATTCAAAGTAATAATAAAACTACGAGGCCTAGACTCATATACAACATGATGTTTCCATAAATAAGGTTGGCCCAAAAGAACATCACAAACTTCGAGAGGAGAAACATCACACAATAACTCGTCTTTGAAGGGATTGATGTCATACGACAGTCAACATTGTTGACTGATGCAAAGATCACTTCCTTGGCGGAGCCATCCAATGGTGTAGGGTTGTGGGTGTGGTTTTGTCGGTAGGGCCAGCTGCTTGATGACCTCTACTGATATGAGCTTCTTCTGGCTACCAGTATCCACGATGAAGTGCAACATGGTGCCTTTTACCCACATCTATGAATGGAAGAGGCATTCTCCTTCTTTTGGCTCATCTGGTTCACCAGGCTGGAGCTTGGTGGTAGAAATGGTGGCACTGGGTTCCGCATCAATGATCCATCTTCTTCTTCCTGGTTCTGGCTCAGATTCTGAACCCGCATATGAGTCAGAGTCTTTCACTTCGGCCACCAACGACTACTTTGAGCGGCAATCCACAGTGTTATGCCAAGGGATCTTATGGAAGTCGTACCACTTCCCGGTATCTTTCTTTGTCTTTTCAATGTCCTTTTTTTCATGCAGATTGGACTGGTTGTCCTGATACTATTCATATTTTATCTATCCTTCGTTGTGTGGGTTGGGGCTGCCCTTTCATGGATTTTGTTGTGAGGGGTTCCCAGGCCCAAATTGCCACGTCTTTTGTTTGAGCTTATGATCGATTTTGACGACATATCAGTAAGTCGTGCTCAAGGATGAGATGTCCAAAAATTCCATTTCAGTATGGATGTATCTATGCAGAGAACAACAGTACTTGAGCACTAGATTTCACATCGAATATTTGATACCCTTCTTGGTACGCAAGGTATGAAAGACATTCATGAAATCTGGCACTGCTTGGTCTCTTTCTTTCCGCAATGTGGTCCATTTGGTATACAAGTCGTCATAACTTTCGACAGGGTAGTATTGTTCCTTAATAACATCCCTGAAGGAATCCCAGGTGGTTGTGACTGTAAATAATGAGGGTTTGTCTGTTTCCTTTTTCTCACATAAATTTTCCCACCAATCTTTGACATGGGGAATGACTTTGAGGATCGCAAAAGTAATATTTTCTCTATTCGAAAAGTTATGGACAAAAAAATACCCTTCTAGTATATTTAACCACTTGTCTACAACATATGCATATATATGACCTTCAAATATAGTAATATAGAAGTTTATTTGTACCTTGATGGGGGTGGTGCCTCCGCTTGACGAAGATGTGTTGCCTATTGAGAGCTGTCGAAGTATTTGCGCGAAACTATCCATCATCTCGTTCCTTTGTTGCGTGAGGGATTCCTCAATCAACAATTTGAAAGGATCTCCTATCCTATCATATTTATTTTCTCCTTCCATGAGAGGTTGCTTGGGTGTGCGATATATTTTGTCCTCAAGAGAAACAAGCTCGAGACCCAACTCTTTGTACTCCAACCTTGTTGGGGACATACATTAAGACGACAAGCAGCAGACCACTCTAATACCACTGATACAGATTTTATGAGTAGAATGAATTGACTATATATTATTAATAGGTTCTTAACACCAAATAATAGGGATACAGTAAAATTGATTTCTATTCAATAAGGAAAAAAGTTGAAACTGTAAAATGTAGCGGAAACAAGCTTGCTGGAATGGTGGCGGCTTATCTCTGAGAAGAGATGTGACGACTGTGCTCATTTGAAAGAATATTATTACAATGAGGCTCTGAAGGCATTTTTAAAATAAACATGAATTCCAAAAACCATAGACATCCAAAAACCTAATCCTAGGAGATGAAGCACCAAAAGTCATGTGGGCCCCGTTTGGGTAAGTTAGTACATCAACTTCGGAGGGTCATAACGTTTGCATACAATATCCATTTTAGGTGTATGGTAGCCCATTGGAAAGGTATTTTAGAGGAAATTCATTTTGGCATCTCAATCATGATGTTTCATATTGTCAAGAAGATCTATCCTTAAAAACATTCATTTAGGCCCTCAAAATGGTCCCGAAAGTTAAAATTGCTAAAACTAGTAAATTGGCAAATTGCCAGAAAATTGTTTTGAGCCAGTTGGAAGAGGTGGGTGGCCATCGATATCCACTTGGATGAGTAAGAGAGAGATCATGATAGAGAGTGGGAGGGGATAAAAGAGAGTTGGATAAGGGAGATAAATAGATGGAGGGAGAGAGTGGTGGAGGGAGGAGAGAGAGGGGGAAAGAGAGAAGAGAAGAGAGTGAGAGAGATTTAATGAGAGAGAGAGAGAGAAATGGGAGAGAGATTATGGTAGAGAGAGAGAGAGTAGGGGGAATATATAAGGGGGAAAGGAAGGAAAAAAGGAGGTATATAGAGTGTGGAAATGGGGAGGTGAGGTAGAGAGAGATAAATAGAGGGACTGTGAGAGGAGAGGGAGAGTGGGGGATAGATAGAGGGA
>ML777253.1:616482-723316 GCA_009831015.1 Picea engelmannii
GAGTCGATTCTTCCCATGTTTGCATGAGAAAAGGGGTTGAGATTTTGGGTAGAAGGTTAAAAGTTAAATCTTAAGGGTCATGATCTGTGTACAAGCTCAAAACCCTAGCTTGTTAGTCCGTAGGGTAGAATACCCCACAACAGTTTGGCAATAACGCATGGAGTGAAGGACCTGATATACTTTCTGACCTCATGTCGATGTTTCGGCCAGTAGAAATGTTTATGTAGCATCGCCACTGTCTTTTTAACGTCGAGGTGTCCTACCACCCGACTGTAGTGGGCTTCCTAGATCAACTTTGCTCGCTCACATGATGGAACACAGATATGGCCTAGACGACACAACAACCCATCCTGAATATGGAAATTATTGACAACTGCGTTTGCACCCAAAATTTGGTAGGTGGTGGCAAAGTCAGGGTCTGTCTCATAGAGTTGGGGCCATCCATATGTCTCATGGCTGCAAGAGTCTAGCATCATTGTGAGTGTTTTCATTGGTGGTCTACTGAGGTAGTCAGCGACGTGATTGGTGCTTCATGTTTTATACTTGATGTTGAGGTGGAATTGCTGCAAGTATGTGGACCACTTTTGATGGTAGTCATTCTGCAATTTTCCCTATGTCTGCATGAACTGCAGTGGTTTATGATCAGTGTGGGTGTCTGTCTCCTTCCCAAGAATGTAATGTCTCCACTAGTGGCATGCTTGCACAATGGAGTACATTTCTTTGTCATAAGTAGGGTACTTACGGAAAATATCTGATAGTGTCTCACTATGATAGGCCAGGGGGTGGACGTGTTGAGTGAGAATGACACCCACAACATAGTCTGAAGCATCTATCTCAATCTCTAAAGGATGTTGCAGGTCTGGTAGTGAAAGTACTAGGGTTGAGCACAAGCACTGCTTCAAATCATTGAATGCGTGTTGTTGGGATCAGCCCCACATAAATTTCCCCTTACCACCATGCCTGTTTATTTGGCTAAGGGCCCATGCAATATGGGAGAAACTCAACACGAACCTACAGTAGAAATTGGCAAGGCCCAAAAAGCTTCGAAGCCCAGTGAGTGTTGTTGGGGTTGGCCAGTCACAGATGACTTGGATCTTGGCTGGATCCACATGTACGTGATGTTGATCAATGATGTATCCTAGGTAATGCACCCTGTCCATGCCGAAGGAGCATTTTTCCAAGTTGGCATATAGCTTATGTTGTCATAGGGTGTGTAGAACCTGCTGAATATGCTGCAAGTATTAGGCCCAAGTCTTGCTATAAATTAGAATGTCATCCAGATACAAAACTACAAAAGTATTGGTGAATGGTTGTAGTAAATCGTCCATCATCCTCATGAAAGTGGTTGGAGAATTTGTCAAACCAAAGGGCATGACCAACAATTCAAAAAGGTCTTCCTTCTACTTAAAGGTGGTCTTCCATACATCTATCTGTTCTATCGAGACCCGATTGTAGCCAGACTTAAGATCAATCTTACTAAATTATTTGGCCCCGATGAGTTGATCAAGGAGGTCATCGATTCATAGAATCGAGCACTAGTTTCTGACTGTGATTTTATCCAGAGCCCTGTAATCAATACAGAGTCACCAGGTTCCATCTTTCTTCTGTACCAGCACAATTGGGCTTCTGTAAGGCGATGAGCTAGGGCAGATGTGCCCCTTGTGGAGTGGTTCTTGGAGCTATCACTTGATCTCCTCATTCCCGAACAAAGAGTGACATTAGACCGACCCATTGGGTAGCAATGCGTCGGGGGTCGGATCGATGGGGTGCTTGACCTGGCAGTGCAGAGGTACCCCTGTAGGTGAGGAGAAGATATCCAAGTATTCTTCCATGACCTTATATACTTTCTTCTACTGTGTGGAGAGGTCATCTACAAAGACCCTGGATGTGGCTGTGATCTTTCGCTTATTATGAGAGTGAATCATGAAGAAGACAAACTTTCCTGTCTGATAGATGACCTTCCTGCATTTCTTAGCAGAGATCAAGGAAATAGCACTAGGTGCGACTGCCTCGGGTATCCTGTACAATTTCCTGTTCAAAGTAATAATAACACTATGAGGCCTAGACTCATATACAACATGACGTTTCCATAAATAAGGTTAGCCCAAAAGAACATCACAAACTTAGAGAGGAGAAACATCACACAATACCTCATCTTTGAAGGGCTTGGTGTCGTATGACAGTCATCACTGTTGGCTGATGCGGAGATCGCTTCCTTGGTGGAGCCATCCAATGGTGTATGGTTGTGGGTGTAGCGTTGTTGGCAGGGCCAACCGCTTGATGAACTCTACTGATATGAGGTTCTTATGGCTACCTCTATCAATGATGAAGTGCAACAGGGTGCCTTTTACCCACATCTTTGAATGGAAGAGGCGCTCTCCTTCTTCTGGCTCGTCTGGTTCACCAG
Source organism: Picea engelmannii (assembly GCA_009831015.1). Taxonomy (NCBI): domain Eukaryota; kingdom Viridiplantae; phylum Streptophyta; class Pinopsida; order Pinales; family Pinaceae; genus Picea; species Picea engelmannii. The sequence goes on from ML777253.1 coordinate 618,890, forward strand.
GCTGGAGCTTGGTGGTAGCAACGGTGGCACTAGGTTCCACGTCAATGATCTGTCTTCCCCTTTCCGATTCTGGATTAGAGTCATAATCTGCATCTGATTAAGAGGCTTTCACTTCAGCCACCAGAGACTTCTTTGAGGGACAGTCAGCAGTGTTATGCCAAGGGCTCTTATGGAAGTCGCACCACTTCCTAGTATCTTTCTTTGTCTTTCCGGTGTCCTTCTTTGCTTGCGGCTTGCACTAGTTTTTCTGATACTGTCCATCTTTTCTCTGTCCTTTGTTTTGTGGGTTGGGGCCTCCCTTTCCTGGCTTTTGTTGTGTGGGGTTCCTAGTCCCAAATTGCCACGTCTTTTGTTTGAGCTTCTGCTAAATTTTGACGGCATATCGGTAGGTCGTGCCCATGGATGAGATGTCCAGAAATTCCATTTCGGTCTAGATGTATCTATGTAGAGCACCGTGATACTTTAGCACCAAATGTCACTCTGAATCTTTGATACCCAACTTGGTGTGTAAGGTATGGAATATATTTGTGAAATCTGGCACTCCTTGGTCTCTTTCTTGACGTAGTGTGGTCCATTTGGTATACAGGTCATCATAACTTCCGACAGGGTAGTATTGTTCCTTAATAGCATCCCTGAAGGATTCCCATGTGGTTGTGACTGAAAATAATGAGGTTTCCTCTATTTCCTTTTTCTCACATAAAGTTTCCCACCAATCTTTGACATGGGGAACGACTTTGAGGAGCGTAAAAGTAATATTTTCTTTATTCGAAAAGTTATGGACAAAAAAATACCCTTGTAGTAGATTCAACCACTTGTCTACAACATTTGTGTCTATCTGACCCTCAAATATAACAATATCGAAGTTTATTTGTACCTTTAAGGGGGCAGTGTCTCCGTTCGAAGAAGATGCATCGCTTGTTGGTAGCTGCCAAAGGATTTGCGTGAAAATATCCATCATCTCGCTCCTCTATTGTGTGAGGGATTCCTCAATGAACAGTTTGAAAGGATCTCCTATCCCTTCATATTTATTTTCTCCTGCCATGGGAGGTCTCTTGGGTGTGCGAGAGATTCTTTCCTCAAGAGAAACAGGCTCGAGACCCAACTCTTTGTACTCCGACCTCATTGGGGACATGCATTAAGACGACAAGGAGAAGACCCCTCTGATACCAATGATCCATATTTTATGAGAAGAACGAAATGAATATAGATTATTAACAAGTTCTTAACAAAAAATAACAGAGATACAGTAAAACTGGTTTTCTATTCAATAACGAAATAAGCTGAAACTATAAAATGCAGCAGAAACAGGCTTGTTGGAATGGTGGCGGCTTATCTCTTAGAAGAGATGTGACGGCAGCACGCATTCGCAAGAAGAAGGTTAAAATGAGGCTCTAAAGGCCCTTTTACATTAATAAAGAATGCCAAAAACCCTAGACATCCAAAAACCTAACGCTAGGAGATGAAGCGCCAAAAGTCATGTGGGCCCCGTTTGGGTAAGTTAGTACATCAACTTCCGGGGGTCGTAACTTTTGCATACGATCTCTGTTTTAGGCATGTGATAGACCATTGGAAAGGTATCATCGAGGAGATTCGTTTTGGTGGATCAAACATGCCTTTGGTTATCATTGAGGAGCATGATCCATAAAAACCTTCATTTAGGCCCTCAAAATGGCCCCGAAAGTTAAAACTGCTAAAAATAGTAAATTGGCAAAATTGTCAGAAAACTATTTTGAGCTAGTTGGAAAAGGTGGGTGGCCACCGATATCCATATGGATCAATCCTCCCTCTTTAGGAATCAATGGTCTCCATTGCATTGAGGTCCCCCATAATATGAGGAAATTTCTGCAGAATTTGGCCCCGGGTGAGCCACTTGCCTTGGTGCAAGAGCTTCCCTTCTTTGAAGACTCGATAAAGCTAGATCCTTTGTTGTCGAGTGCCCTTGATCTATATGTCAACAATCTAATCATTGGATTCCTATTGTAGGTAGTTGGGGTTGAGCTCTATTGGTGTCAGTTGTTCTGCTACTTCTGAGGTGTCCAATAATGGTGGGAAATAAGGGCGAAGGAGATCCACGTTGAACACTAGGTGTAGACCAAGGAAAGGAGGAATGTTGAGCTCAAAAGAATTATCCCCCACAACCTTGGTGATAGTGTATGGCCCATAAGGGAGTGGGAGAAGCTTCCAATGGGGTCCTTTAAGGCGTTCTTTCTCCAAGTGCAACCAAGTTTTCTCGCCCACTTGAAACTTATGCAGCGCCCGATGTTGATCATGGCGTTGTTTGTACCTTTCATTGGACTTCTGTAGGATATCCTGAACCTGTTGGTGGATGTGCTAGATCCGCTCAATGAATCAAGTGGCTTTGTCATCTTCAGTCGGAGAAGGAGATGAGTCGATCGAGGTGACCACAAGGGGAAGTGCAACATCTATGGGTCCCAATGGTTGGAATCCCAAACCCACTTGAAAGGGGTTGTGGTCGGTTGAGCTATGAAGCGCTTGGTTGTAATTATGCTATACATAGGGAAGGCTCTCATCCCATGTACGAGGGTGCTTTGAATTATACATGCGAAGGATATGCACAATCATTCAATTTACAACCTCAGTTTGGCCATGTTTTTAGGGGTGGAAGGTCGTGGATTTGGTGAGCTTGGTTTCTAGCAGTGACCAGAGGCTCGACCAGAATGTGATGAGAAATTGACTATCCCGATATGAGAATTGGTTTGTGGGTTTCCAAAATTTACCCAGACTCATTCAAAGAAGATCTTGGCAGTGGCGTCTTCTGTGATGCTCTTCTTGTAGGCAACCATAATCGCCATCTTAGAAAAGCGATCAACAACAAGAAAAACACAGTAATTTCCCTGCTTGGTGGATGGGAGGCCCGACATGTAGTCCATTAAGATGGATTCCCATGGCCTGTCAGGAGTAGGAAGAGGGGTGTACATGCCCTACTTCTGAATGGTTGGTTTGGCAATAACACAGGTAGTGCAGGACTTGATATACTTGTTGACCTCATGTCGAAGTTTCGGCCAGAAGAAATGGTTTTGTAGCATCTCCACTGTCTTTTCAACACTGAAGTGTCCTGCCACTCGACTGTCGTGGGATTCCTAGATCAACTTCTCTCACTCAATTGATGGAACATAGATATGGACCAGACGACACAACAACCCACAATAAATATGGAAATTATTGACAACTGCATTTTCACCCAACATTTTGTAGGTGGTGGGGAAGTCAGGGTCTGTCTCATAGAGTTGGGGCCATCCAGATGTCTCATGGCTGCAAGAGTCTAGCACCGTGGTGAGTGTCGCGACTGGCGATCTATTGAGGAAATCAATGACGTGATTGGTGCTTCCTGTTTTATACTTGATGTTGAAGTGGAATTGTTGCAAGTATGTGGACCACTTTTGATGGTGGTCATTCTGCAATTTTCCTTGTGTCTACATGAACTATAGTGGCTTATGATTAGTGTGGGTGATTGTCTCCTTCCCAAGAATGCAATGTCTCCACTGGTGGCATGCTTGCACAATGGATTACATTTCTTTGTCATAAGTAGGGTACTTATGGATAGTATCTGACAGTGTCTCACTATGATAGGCCAAGGGGTGGCCGCGCTGAGTGAGAATGATGACCACAACATAGTCTGAAGCATCTATATCAATCTCAGAAGGATGTTGCAGGTCTGGTAGTGAAAGTATTGGGGATGAGCTCAAGATTTGCTTCGAATCATTGAACGATTGTTTTTGGGACCGACCCCATGCAAATTTCACCTTACCACCACCCCTGTTTATTTGGCTGAGGGCCCATGCAATATGGGAGAAGCCCAACATGAACCTGCGGTAGAAATTGGCAAGGCCCAAGAAGATCCGAAGCTTAGTGAGTGTTGTTGGGGTTGGCCAGTCGCAGATTACTTGGATCTTGTCTGGATTCACATGTACACCATCCTGATCAATGATGTATCCCAGGTAATGTACCATGTCCATGCCGAACGAGAATTTTTCCAAGTTGGCGTATATCTTGTGCTGCTACAAGGTGTGCAGAACCTGCTGAATATGATGCAAGTGTTCGGCCCTGTAACATCCTGCTCTGGCGCACTGAGTAAACTTATTTTTTTGAGGACACTTGCTCGCAAGTGATCTGGACTTTTATGATGTTAAAACATTTATCCTTGATTATGATGCGTTATGATAGATGAATTGATGTTTTACTGCCTTGACATAGACAAGTGCTATTGACTCGGTTTTACTGAGTGTGCAGGGTTTTGGACCTTGAGGATGCCGAGGGATCGATGGAACCCCTTGGACTCCAGATTGAGTCAGGGAGTGTGCTATCTGGGGTTGATGTATTTACTGTGATATTTCATGGATTTGATGATATGTTATGGACATGTTCTGACACGTTTGTTGATGATGCAGGCTGATGATAGCTTGCCGACCAGACTCGCATATGGAGTAAAGGGGCCACACACGATTTCCAGAGAGGTTGAGGGAGAGGTGTGGACAAAAGCCCTACCACAACCTACTAGCACTCCCGCCATGGCTCGAACTATAGGTTAACGATTACCTAGTTCGAGAGGATCCACGATTTCGTGAGGGAAGACTGCGACTGTCGCTCACAATGATTCTAAGGGGCGTGCAATAAGGTGGGGGCCTTATTCCTTAGAGCCCTTAGTATCCCACAAGTTCACCTGGCGGAGTATTGACTTCAGGGGTTATATATGTCTACCAATCAGTCAAGTTGGTGAGTGGCACCCTTGGAGCATGTGGTGCATCCTGAAGGGCACGTCGCACAAAAGAAACACAAGAAGCGAGTGGCACCCTTGGAGCACATGGTGCATCTTGAAGGGCACGTCACGCAAAGGAAACGAACGAGGCGAGTGGAACCCTTGGAGCACGTGGTGCATCATGAAGGGCACGTCGCATTGATGTTGATGAAGGAAACAAACCTAAATAGCCCTAAGACAATAACGCCTTAAGAAATCCTTAAACAACTTCCCTAACCCAGTGTCGCCCAGTTTAGAATCTAAGTACTAAGTCTAAAAATTTTAGGGTAAAATTTTAGTCTAACCTTAAGAACAGACCCTAGAATAAAAATAACAATTTAAACAAAAAACCACGTAAGTAATAGTTGGGTCTTCATAAAATTCTTGGGGTGATGACGAGGGTAAGATTTAAATTAAAACTAATGGTTTTAAAATTTTACAAAGAAGAAATTAATTCCTAACTTGTGAAATAACAAAAGATATTAAATAAATAATAAATGAAAAGATTATCTAGCGCATTTACCTTTTTGGTTTTAAAAAAAGAGAGAAGGGATTAATAAAAATAGGGAAACTAAGTAATAAAGGAAACATAGACAATTAATAAGTAATAAAATTATTTAACGTGCGGGAGTATAAAAAGTTATGAATTTAAAAATAAAATTAAAAGATTAATTAGCGCATTACCTTTTTGGTTTAAAAAAAGAAAAAGAAAAAAGAAGGGATTAATAAAAATAGGGAAACTAAGTGCTAAAGGAGACATAGACAATTAATATGTTAAAGAAAATAATTTTGGAGAAACGTGGGGGATGAATGACACTTGCACGATAGAGAATTTGTGGAGGGTTTTCTTTAAAACTTAAAAATAAATGTGATTTAGGAAAGTTGGGGGGGTCTCAAAACTCTATAAAAGAAAGGGGGATGAGAGGAAAAGGGGATCGACTATTAGCGCAACATTACGCTGCCGAATTTTGGACTGGACTGATTTCTTGTGAGGAGTTGGGATTTTCTTAGCTGGGATTAGAGTGGTAGCTCAGCCTTGCGAGGCGAGCTGGGAAGCTAGACGTTCCATCTGGAAAGTGTGTGGCCCCTTTGAGGCTCGAAGGGATAATGGGGAAGCAGAGTACCCCTAGCGATTGGCTGGGAGGTATCGGTGAGGTCTCAAAGGTCGGCAAGCATGAGCGTCACGGAGAGAGTGGACACCATTCGAAGCGAGCGATCAGGCAAATGTACGCTCATTGATTTTTAGATTAGAATGCATGAGGACGTGGGTTGGGATCTTGTTGAATTAAATGGTAAAAAAAAATTCGGCAATTATAATTGTGTATCGAGTGTACATTATTAACTTTACTGTTGTATTTCGGTACTAGTTAAACAAAGAAAAACTCCTAGGACTTGTGTTAGATGATCGTTGTAAACCAAAAATGAACCCTAAGTTGTTTAACCGAGGAGAACCTAGCTTTGCGCTCCTCTCATTGTTTCTTGCATTGTCCTGTGGCCTTACTTTCTTTGATTGCACCTTTCTGCATTTCTGGAGTTGACCCTTAACCTTTCAGCGACCTTACTATCTGCGTTGATTAATTCTGCAGTCTACCTTTTAGCGGTCAGTGATTTACCCTTTTGGGAAAGCGTTCTTGACATGGTTCAGAAAGTGAAACTACCCTTCTGGACTGCAGTTTGTGTTATTATTTTATTTTTCTACATTATCAGTTGGATACCTAGATTCTTTGATCTTGATGGCAACACTCTTAGACCTGGGCAATGTTATCCTTAATCCCTGCATTGAATTCCTTGGCCTTAAAATGTATTTCAGCTCAAGACCTAGCGATAGAGGTGTATATCCTTTTAGTCTCTAACCAATGCCTTCCAGTCTGCGTCACAACCCTTGTATAATTTCCCTTGAGCGTGCCTCAAGCAACGGGTGATACCTCTTGGAATGCGTTGTTCTGACCCTGTTTTATAGTGAATCCGCTTGCACCTACGTTTCTAGTGTACATGTAAGACAACGAAGTCCATGGCTAGCCCTCGAACTTGGTCACAACGTTACCTCTTCCAGCGCCCACTTAAACCCTTGAGTCTCGTGCATGGTGGTAGGTTGTCAACTATGGTTGTACCCAGCTTTTGCATGAGAATGGCTGCGGGTTACCCTCTTCTGATCCACCGTGTCCTCACCTTGACCGCCAGAACACTCTTTAGACCTAAATCGTTTGAACCATGTGAAATTTTTGGGTGGTTTCAGTTTCCGGTCTCGTCTGTTCTACGTAGCCTGTTCCTCCTACCCTGTGAGATCATGCGAGCTACCATTAAATGGGATCGCTTGTCCCCCTCTTAGATTTTTGCTAGGCGCATTCCTAATGATGGAAAACTAGCAGAATGTTTGGAACACCTCCACACGTATAGCTGGTAAGTTGCGCCACTCCAGAACCGGATATTATTTCTTGACTAGAAACATCGTTCATCACCCGCCCAGTTCTGAGCATCTTAAGAGATTTTCCACTTTTACCAATGAGGCTAAACCAACGCATGCCCATGCCTTACGGATAGGCCACACCCGTTGGGAAAAACTGACTAGTCGTAGATCATCTTAGGAAGGGATTTTTGATTTATGCAAATTCCAGAATTCCTCATTTTGGGGAGGCGTGACAGCGCATGGTTTGAACTGTCAACTCCTGACCGTTTTAAATGATATTTAGAAACAATCACCCTTTTAAATGCCAGGATTAGGCACTTGAATTACTTAATCACCTAACTTTAAAGTATTATATTCTTTACTCTCTAGCATGTTTTAGTGTCTTTTCAACTCGACCTACTGGAATCGCAAAGCGAACTCACCTTCTCTGTTATCCTTCCGCAGTAACTTGGTGTTCCTAGTTAGCATTTATGATAGCATATTTTGCATTGATTCGCTGGACAAGACCGTTAGTCTTAACAACCAGATAGCTTTTAAATGGCCATTAAATAGACCTCAACATCTTCAATTTAATCAACTTTTTCTATTGATCGCATCCAGATTTCTAGATCCTTAGTTTGTTGAACAACTTTTGGAAGGTTTCCTACACCATAAAGAATTTTAATTTCCTTTATTTAACTGATAACGTCCCTTTTCTTATTTTTCATTTAAATAATAATAACCTTCATTTTACTTTTATCTCCCTATTAAGATTCTATTTTGTGGTTCAAGATTTTTAGGATTAACACGTTTAAAGTAGTGAGGTGTTATTTTATTAAATTATTAATGATAATAATAACAATCGCTATCGCTATCATTATTTGTGATGAGGAATTTAGTGTAAGGGTGTTTAAGAGGTGAATAACCTATTGAGGTAATGTTATATATAACCACATGATTATTAGATCTTGATTCGCAATTAGAATGTTGATGACCTTAATATCAATTTAAGGCAGTTGATTGAGCTAGTACTCTAATGACACTGTAATTTGAATTTCGACACTGATAGGTTTTAGGACCAAATTTAAAATATGCCTTGAGGTCATTATGCACTTAGTCGTGCTTGTAGGGTTCATATTAGAGGTTGGAATAAATTGTGTTAATTTCCTTATTGGCCTCCTTAATCACTTTTGTCTTGCAATATGATTGTATTTTTGCAAGGCTATTGTAACTAGAATGAAAAGGTGTTGTTCTCTTATGGCAATATTATTGAAGTTTTATGGTTATGGATAACACATAAGATGTAAGGCGCCTGTTATTTCTGCAAAGTTAATGTGATATAATTGTAATGCGTTTATTATTTCATGATAACTTAATTGTAATGATTCTTGTTAATGATGAACTTATATGATGAATTGTTCTTGAATTAAGCACAATAAAATTATTCTGAGTTAGTAAATGAAGGGTGTTGTTCCTTAAATTAATGTGGTATTGGGTTGGTAAAACTTTCGTGTGCTTGGTCTTCTTGAGTCAGGCATGATGTAGACACCTCCATGTTCCTCAGAACAGTCGCCATCCCTGAGACCTTAAATGGTTAAAATCGATGGGAACCTGGGCTTGAGTGTTTCTTATGTGTCTTGGAGGTCCTAACCATTGCAGGGTAGGATGGATGGGTAGTCAGTCTGACTTATTTGTGAGTGATCGTCGTTAATGCATGCAGTTGTATATTGTACGTCTTATGTCTTCTTGTTGTGATCATCGTGGTTGTGTCTTGTTATTTGTCGGGTGGCAACGTAGAGTCAAGTGTGTCTGTTTCCTTTTTACACGCGCGTACACACCTTAAACAAAAAGAAAAATAAATAAATAAATTGCACATGTGAAAGAGTTGTGGTCATAACGAGGAGGACATTATGTGTGGTATCAAAGATGGTTCGACCCGCAGCTCGGGATTCGCTATGGCTTCCGTTGACAGGATTATATTTGATTATACTGTTGTTGATTGAGTTGATTGTGTGCGTGAAGGTAATCATGGTTAGAGGATGTCGCGGAGGCAGACGACAGGGTGCTAGGGGAGGAAGCGTGACGCCTCCAGTAGCATCCACACCTGAGGGGTCTAACCCCCAGGGAGGCGAGCAGATTCTCAAACAGGAGAAGATAGCAGTTGGTGATGTCGTGGGGATGATGAGATCTTTTCAGCGCATGTCTGAGGCGTTGATCAACTGATTGGACAGAGACGAGGCCAGGGCACCGACACCCGCTGAGGTTCCGCTGCGCACATTGGCCGTTACAGGTAGCATTCACCGTGAACTCGAGAAGTTTAAATTTCCCGAGTTCTTTGGTGCCCCGGATGGCACCGCCGCCGAGGAATGGTTGGAGAATATGGCGATGTGCTTAGCACTTTGCGATTATACCTCCAACATGAAGGTCTGCATGGCAGTCTTTCATCTGAAGGGGAGCACTCTTCTATGGTGGAAGATGCTCCTGCCGTAGCTAAACATGGCCGTTGAAGACGTGTCATGGGAACTGTTCGAGGAACGGTTCCGAGAGAGGTACCTTTTAGAGGAATTTATCGAGCATCAGCTCAATGATTTCAACGCATTACGACAGGGAGGTCGTACGGTGCCTGAGTACGAGGCACGTTTCATGGAGCTGCTCCAGTATGCTTCACACCTTAACACAAAGAAACTCAAGTTCAACTGGTTCATGTTTGGCCTTAATGGCAACCTGCATGCAAAGGTTAGGATCTTGATGCCTCAAACCTTGCACGACGCTGTCCAAAAGGCCCTCATAGTAGAGGAGGAGCTTATCAGTGGGGGTCAGACCAAGACTCTAGCGAGACCAACAGGGCAGGGTTCATCTGGAATGCTGCAGCATCAGGCATTAGCGAGACTTACGTCGGGATATCATGGCTTACAGAGAGGATCCAATTTCACTACACCCCGACATCCACCACCTCAGCAGCGGGCACCTTATCAGGGACCACAACATCAGCAACAACGTCACCCATAGAAACAACAGTTTAGGCTTGTTCAGCAGAACAGACCTGGATTCCAGGCCAGTGGGTCGTCATCTTCTACTTCGGGTACCAGGACTACAGGGCTGAAGAAGGGGTGTTGGACGTGTGGGGAGCCACACTACCAATGCGACTATCCTGTGGAGAGGACCAGAGCGTCTGGATCAGTCGGACCCACTACCGTGGGAGATATGGGGAAGGCCCATTGGATTCATGCAACGGTGAATAACCGCCACGCAGAGCATCAGTCGACTGTGCTCGAGACGATAGGTACTGTCGCTGACCAGACCCTTAGTATTTTGATAGACCCAGGTGCTACCGAGAGTTTCATTTCTGGTGCAGATCTAAAAAGGATTAAGGTAAAGGCAGTCGAACAGGATGAGTTTAGCTTCATAGAAATGGCTTCAGGAGCCAAACAGAAGGTTGGAGGAAAGGTTACAGGCTGTGCCCTTAACCTGGGAGAGTTTTTCATGAGGGTCAACTTGTACGTCACGATATTAGGATATTATGACGTCATGATTGGTATGGATTGGTTGGAATCGCATGAGGCGATACTCAACTCTAAGACGAAACGATTGAGCTTGGTCGATGATGAAGGAAAAAGATGTGTGATTGTAGGATGGAACCAGGGAGTCTCCCTGAGGTTCGTCTCTTCCTTACAGTTACGGAAGAGTATGCACAAGGGGTGCAAGCTTTATGCGATCCTCGCGCTAAATGGAAAGGGAGTAGTGGAAGGTCTAGAACACCTTTCGGTGGTGAAGGAGTTTGCGGACATATTTCCAGAGGATTTGCCTGACATGCCACCAGAAAGGGAACTGAAGTTTACCATAGACCTGAAACAGAGGACCGAACCGATAGCAAGAACGCCTTATCGGATGTCGACCCCAGAGTTGCAGGAGTTGTTGGACCTGGGACTAATACATCCTAGTGTGTCACCGTGGGGTGCACCTGTTATTTTCATATGAAAGAAGGATGGATCATGGAGGCTTTGCATTGACTACCATCAACTGAACAAGGCTACGATCAAGAATCAATATCCCTTACCAAGAATTGATGATCTGTTCGATCAAATGAAGGGTGTGACGGTGTTCTCCAAGACCGATTTGCGATTAGTGTATCACCAGTTACAGATCAAGGAGGATGACGTCCCTAAGACCACCTTTAAGACGAGATTGGGACATTACGAATTTACTGTTTTACCTTTTGCACTGACAAATGCCCCAGGGGTATTCATGAGTTTGATGAATGGGGTGTTCCGTGAGTACTTGGAGAAGTTCGTCCAAGTATTCATTGACAATATCTTGATCTACTCTCAAATGACGGAGGAGCATGACGAGCACTTGTGCTTGGTACTACAGTGTCTACGAGATCACAAATTGTATGGGAAGCTGTCCAAATACTATTTTTACCAATCGAGGATTCACTACTTAAGGCATGTCATCTCCGGCGAAGGTATTGCTGTGGATCCAGCCAAGGTTGAGGCTATTATGGAATGGCCTGCGCTGACGAATGTCACATAAGTGCATAGCTTTATGGGTTTAGCAAGATACTATTGACGGTTTGTCAAGGGATTTTTGAAGATAGAAAATCCGATCACGGAATTGCAGAAGAAAAACAAGAAGTTTATTTGGACCGAGAAATGTGCGGAGGCATTTCGGAGGCTTAAAGAGTTGTTGAACACAGCGCCGATACTAAAGGTCCCTGACATGGATGCAGACTTCTTGGTATGCACTGACGCATCCAAGGAAGGTTTAGGTGGAGTCTTGATGCAAGACGGAAGAGTGATTGCTTACTTTTCGAGGAAACTGAGAAGGCATGAGGAAAACTATGTGACACATGATTTGGAGTTATTAGACATTGTATATGCCTTGAAGGTTTGGAGACACTAACTTGTTGGACGAAAATTTGAATTAAGGACTGATCATTGTGGGATGCAACAAATTTTTACGCAAAGGGACCTGAACGCGCGACAACGACGTTGGTCGGAACTGCTTAGCGAGTACGACTTCGAGATTATTTACATAAAGGGAATAGTGAACCGAGTGGCGTATGCTTTGAGTCGAAGGCCATGCATCTTTTTGGTGTTTCCTCTTCAAATGAATCTATGTGAGAAGATTCTCACTTTAGAGTGTGACGATGACTGGTACAAAGAAGTCAAGGATTTTATTGGACAAAACACAATGATGGTACCATGATATGAGGGATTTTCTTTTGATAGCGATGGGTTATTGAGGTTTAGAGGTCAGATTTACATACCACCTAACGAACATTTGAGGATGTTGATCCTAAGCGAGGCTCATAGAGCAGTTTACATGGCTCACCCAGGAGTCACGAAGATGAGGGCAGACCTTAAACCCTTATTCTTATGGAATGGAATGAAGGCCGACATAGTCAACTTTGTGGCCAGATGAATAGTGTGTTAGTAGGTAAAGGCTGAATATAGACACTCGACAGGATTAGTTCAACCACATTCCATTCCGAAATTGAAATGGGATGTTATTTCGATGGATTTTATTGTTGGATTGCCATTGATGGCAAGGAGACATGACTCGATTTTTGTAGTAGTAGACACTCTGACGAAGATTTCTCACTTTATTCCTGTGCGTACGGCGTATCAGGCACCTGACATAGTGAGAGTTTTCATCAGTGATATTGAGAGGCTGCATGGCATGCCTAAGAAGATTATATCCGATCGAGGATCGGTGTTTACTGAACGATTTTGGACGAGTTTCCAAGAGGCCTTGGGAACCCAACTTAATTTTAGTACTGCGTATCTCCCAGAGACTAATGGGCAGACCGAACGAACGAACCAAATCTTGGAACACATGTTGCGCATGTACGTGATGGACCAACAAAAGAATTGGGAGGAATTCTTGCCTCTATTAGAGTTCGCTTACAACAACAGTTACCAGAGCACCATTAAGATGGCGCCTTTTGAGTTTCTTTATGGGCGACCGTGTCAGACGCCCTTGAGTTGGGATCGGCTTGAGGATAGGGTCCTGGTGGGACCAGAAGTGATCCACGAAATGGAAGAGAAAATGAAAACCATAAGACAAGGGATTAAAGAAGCGTAGGATCGACAGAAGAGTTATGTCGATGCGCACCGAGTCGATCGTAGTTACGAGGTCGGCGATCGAGTCTTCTTGCGGGTTAAACTGCATAAGAGTTCGATCAAGTTTGGAAGGGAGCTAAAATCTCTCCTAGGTTCGTGGGACCTTTCGAGATTGTGGAGAGAAAGGGGCCCATGGCCTATCGACTAGCCTTTCCTGATTCTTTGAGGCGTATGCACGATGTTTTTCATGTATCTTCTTTGAGACATTATATTAGTGATCCTACACACGTGATTGACATGAGTTCCTTGCAGGTATTAGACGAGGGAACGCTCACGGCTGAGCCGGTCCGCATCTTAGATCATCGTGTTCGAGAATTACGACGTCGAATGGTAGATCAGGTCAAGGTCCAGTGGGACAGCTATAGTCCGCACTCAACGACTTGGGAGGACGCATATGATATGCGCCAACAGTTTCCATTTTTGTTTGATATATAGACTTATGATACTGTGATACTTTTATTTCGACATTTATACTGAGAAACTTCAGGATGAAGTTTAGACCAAGAGGGGGTGTATGTAACAACCCCCTCTGGCGCACTGAGTAAACTTATTTTTTTGAGGAGACTTGCTCGCAAGTGATCTGGACTTTTATGATGTTAAAAAATTTATCCGTGTTTATGATGCGCTATGATAGATGACTTGATGTTTTACTGCCTTGACATAGATAGGTGCTATTGACTCGGTTTTATTGAGTGTGTAGGGTTTTGGACCTTGAGGATGTCGAGGCATCGATGGAACCCCTTGGACTCTGAATTGAGTAAGGGAGTGTGCTATTTGGGGTTGATGTATTTACTGTGATATTTCATGGATTTGATGATATGTTATGGACATGTTCTGACACGTTTGTTGATGATGCAGGCTGACGATATCTTGCCGACCAGACTCACATATGGAGTAAAGGGGCCACACACGATTTCCAGAGAGGTTGAGGGAGAGGTGTGGACAACAGCCCTGCCACATCCTACTAGCACTCCCGTCGTGGCTCGAACTGTAGGTTAACGATTACCTAGTTCGAGAGGATACATGATGTCGTGAGGGAAGACTGCGACAATTGCTCACAATGATTCTAAGGGGTGCGCAATAAGGCGAGGGACTTATTCCTTAGAGCCCTTAGTCTCCCACAAGTTCACCTGGCAGAGTATTGACTCCAGGGGTTATAGATGTCTACCAATTAGTCAATTTGGTGAGTGGCACCCTTGGAGCACGTGGTGCATCCTGAAGGGCACGTCGCACAAAAGAAACACAAAAAGCGAGTGGCACCCTTGGAGCACATGGTGCATCCTAAAGGGAAGGTCGCGCAAAGGAAACGAATGAGGTGAGTGGCACCCTTGGAGAAGGTGGTACATCCTGAAGGGCACGTCACATTGATGTTGATGAAGTAAACAAACCTAAATAGCCCTAAGACAATAACACCTTAAGAAATCCTTAAACAACGTCCCTAACCCAGTGTCGCCCAGTTCAGAATCTAAGTACTAAGTCTAAAACTTTTAGGGTAAAATTTTAGTCTAACTTTAAGAACAGACCCTGGAATAAAAATAACAATTTAAACAAAAACCCACCTAAGTAATAGTTGTGTCTTCATAAAATTCTTGGGGTGATGACGAGGGTAAGATTTAAATTAAAACTAATGGTTTTATAATTTTACAAAGAAGAAATTAATTCCTAACTTGTGAAAGAACAAAAGATATTAAATAAATAATAAATGAAAAGATTATCTAGCGCATTTACCTTTTTGGTTTAAAAAAGAAGAAGAAGGGATTAATAAAAACAGGGAAACTAAGTAATAAAGGAAACATAGACAATTAATAAGTAATAAAATTATTTAGCGTTCGGGAGTATAAAAAGTTATGAATTTTAAAATAAAATGAAAAGATTAATTATCGCATTACCTTTTTGGTTTTAAAAAGAAAAAAGAAAAAATAAGGGATTAATAAAAATAGGGAAACTAAGTACTAAAGGAGACATAGACAATTAATATGTTAAAGAAAATAATTTTTGAGAAATGTGGGGGATGAATGACACTTGTACGACAAAGAATTTGTGGAGGGTTTTCTTTAAAAATTAAAAATAAATGTGATTTAGGAAAGTTGGGGGGGTCTCAAAACTCTATAAAAGAAAGGGGGATGAGGGGAAAAGGGGACCGACTATTAGCGCAACGTTACGCTGCCGAATTTGGGACTGGACTGATTGTTTGTGAGGAGTTGGAATTTTCTCAGCTGGGATTAGAGTGGTAGCTCAGCCTTGCGAGGCGAGCTGGGAATCTAGATGTTCCATCTGGAAAGTGTGTGGCCCCTTTGTGGCTCAGGGGGATAAGGGGGAAGCAGAGTACCCCTATCGATTGGCTGGGTGGTACCGATGAGGTCTCGAAGGTCGGCAAGTGGGAGCAACATGGAGAGCATGGAAACCATTCAAAGTGGGCGATCAGGCAAAGGTACGCTCATTGATTTTTAGATTAGAATGCATGAGGACATGGGTTGGGATCTTGTTGAATTAAATGGTAAAAAAAAATTCGGCAATTATAATTGTGTATCGAGTGTACATTATTAACTTTACTGTTGTATTTCGGTACTGGTTAAACAAAGAAAAACGCCTAGGACTTGTGTTATATGATCGGCGTAAACCAAAAAGGGACCCTAAGTTGCTTAACAGGGGAGAACCTCGCTTTGCGCTGCTCTCATTGTTTCTTGCGTTGTCTTGTGGCCTTACTTTCTGTGATTGCACCTTTCTGCATTTCTGGAGTTAACCCTTAACCTTTCAGCGACCTTAGTATCTGCATTGATTAATTCTGCAGTCTACCTTTTAGCGGTCAGTGATTTACCCTTTTGGGAAAGCATCCTTGACATGGTTCAGAAAGCAAAACTACCCTTCTGGACTACAGTTTGTGTCTTTTATTTTATTTTTCTACATTATCAATTGGATACCTAGATGCTTTGATCTTGATGGCAGTGCTCTTAGACCTAGGCAGCGTTATCCTTAATCCCTGCGTTGAGTTCCTTTCCCTTAAAAGATATTTCAGCTCAAGACCTAGCGATAGAGGTGTAGATCCTTTCAGTCTCTGACCAACGCCTTCCAGTCTGCATCGCAGCCCTTGTAGAATTCCCTTGAGCGTGCCTCAAGCAACCAGTGATACCTCTTGGAATGCATTGTTCTGACCCCATTTTCTAGTGAATCCTCTTGCACCTACATTTCTACTATACCTATAAGCCAATGAATTCCATGGCTGGCCCTCGAACTTGGTCACAACGTTACCTCTTCCAGCGCCCACTTAAACCCTTGAGTCTCGTGCATGGTGGTAGGTTGTCAATTGTGGTTGTACCCAACTTTTGCATGCGACTGGCCGTGGGTTACCCTATTCGGATCCACCGTGCCCTCACCTTGACCGCCAGAACACTCTTTAGACCTAAATCGTTTGAACCGTGTGAAATTCTTGGGTGGTTTCAGTTTTTGATATCGTCTGTTCTACGTAGCTTGTTCCTCCTACCCTGTGAGATCATGCGAGATACCATTAAATGGGATCGCTTGTCCCCCTCTTAGAGTTTTGCTTGGCACATTCCTGATGATGGAAAACTAGCAGAATGTTTGGAACACCTCCATGCGTATAGCTGGTAAGTTGTGCCACTCCAGAATCAAATATTATTTCTTGACTAGAAACACCGTTCGTCACCCACCCAGTTTTGAGCATCTTTAGAGATTTTCCACTTTTACCAGTGAGGCTAAACCAACACATGCCCATGCATTACGGACAGGCCACACCCATTGGGAAAAATTGACCAGTGGTAGAGCATCTTAGGAAGGGATTTTTGATTTATCCAAATTGCAGAATTCCTCATTTTGGGGAGGCGTGACAGGGCATGGTTTGAGCTGTCAACTCCTGACCATTTTAAATGATATTTAGAAAAAATCACCCTTTTAAATGCCAGGCTTAGACACTTGAATTACTTAATCACCTACCTTTAAAGTATTCTATTCTTTACTCTCCAACATGTTTTAGTGTCTTTTCAACTCGACCTACTGGAATCGCAAAGCGAACTCACCTTCTCTGTTATCCTTCCGCAGTAACTTGGTGTTACCAGTTAGCATTTATGATAGCATCTTTTGCATTGATTCACTGGACATGACCATTAGTCTTAACAGCCAGATAGCTTTTAAATGGCCATTAAATAGACCTCAACCTCTTCAATTTAAGCAACTTTTGCTATTGATCGCATCCAGATTTCTAGATCCTTAGTTTGTTGAACAACTTTTGGAAGGTTTCCTGCACCATAAAGAATTTTAGTTTCCTTTATTTAACTGATAATGTTCCTTTTCTTCTTTTCAATTTAAATAACAATAACCTTCATTTTACTTTTATCTCCCTATTAAGATTCTATTTTGTGGTTCAAGATTTTTAGGATTAACATGTTTAAAGTAGTGAGGTGTTATTTTATTAAATTATTAATGATAATAATAACAATTGCTATCGCTATCATTATTTGTGATGAGGAATTTAGTGTAAGGGTGTTTAAGAGGTGAATAACCTATTGAGGTAATGTTATATATAACCACATGATTATTAGATCTTGATTCACAATTAGAATGCTTATGACCTTAATATCAATTTAAGGCAGTTGATTGAGCTAGTACTCTAATGACACTGTAATTTGAATTTCGCCACTGATAGGTTTTAGGACCAAATTTAAAATATGCCTTGAGGTCATTATGCACTTAGTCATGTTTGCAGGGTTCGTATTAGAGGTTTGAATAAATTGTGTTAATTTCCTTATTGGCCTCCTTAATCACTTTTGTCTTGCAATATGATTGTATTTTTGCAAGGCTATTGTAACTAGAATGAAAAGGTGTTGTTCTCTTATGGCAATATTATTGAAGTTTTATGGTTATGGATAACACATAAGATGTAAGGCGCCTGTTATTTCCACAAAGTTAATGTGATATAATTGTAACATGTTTATTATTTCATGATAACGTAATTGTAATGATTCTTGTTAATGATGAACTTATATGATGAATTGTTCTTGAATTAAGCACAGTAAAATTATTCTGAGTTAGTAAATGAAGGGTGTTGTTCCTTAAATTAATGTGGTATTGGGTTGGTAAACCTTTCGTGTGCTTGGTCTGCTTGAGTCGGGTGGGATGTAGACACCTCCATGTTCCTTAGAACAGTCGCCAGCCCTAAGACCTTAAATGGTTAAAATTGATGGGAACCTCGGCTTGATCATTGCTTATGTGTCTTGGAGGTCCTAATCATTGCAGGGTAGGATGGATGGGTAGTCAGTCTGACTTATTTCTGAGTGATCGTCGTTAATGCATGCAATTGTCTGTTGTTTGTCTTATGTCTTCTTGTTGTGATCATCGTGGTTTCATCTTGTTAGTTTTAGGGTGGCGACGGAGAGTCAAGTGTGTCTGTTTCCTTTTTACACGTGCGCACACACCTTAAACAAAAAGAAAAAAATAAAAATAAAAGAAAAATTTTGCACCTGTGAAAGAGTTGTGGTCATAACGAGGAGGACATTACAGGCCCAAGTCTTGCTGTAAATTAGAATGTCATCCAGATACACCACTACAAAAGTATTGGTGAATGGTCGTAGTATATCATCCATCATCCTCATGAAAGTGGTTGGAGCATTTGTTAAACCAAAGGGCATGATCAACCATTCAAAAAGGCCTTCCTTTGACTTGAAGGCAGTCTTCCATACATCTGTCTATTCTATCGGGACTCGGTGGTAGCCAGACTTTAGATCAATCTTACTAAAGTATTTGGCCCCCGTGAGTTGATCAAGGAGGTCATCGATTCAGGGAATCGGGTACCGGATTCTGACTGTGATTTTATTCAGAGCTCGGTAATCAATACAGAGTCGCCAGGTTCCATCTTTCTTCTGTACCAACACAATTGGGCTCTTGCAAGGTGATGAGATGGGGTGGATGTGCCCCTTGTGGAGTAGTTCTTGGATCTTTCACTTGATATCCTCATTCTCTAACAAAGAGTGATGATAGACTGACCCATTGTGTAGCGGTGCACCGGGGGTCAGATTGATGGGGTGCTTGACCTGACAGTGTAGAGGTACCCCTGTAGGTGAGGAGAAGATATCCAAGTATTCTTCGACGACTTTATCTACTTTCTTATGTTGTGTGGAGAGGTCGACCATAGAGACCCTGGATGTGGCTGTGATCTTTCTCTTATTCTTAGAGCAAGTCATGAAGAAGAAAAACTTTCCTATCTGAGAGATGACCTTCCTACATTGCTTAGAAGAGATCAAGGAAATAACACTAGGTGGGACTGCCACGGGTATCTTGTACAATTTCTTGTTCAAAGTAATAATAACACTATGAGGCCTAGACTGATATACAACATGAAATTTCCATAAATAAGGTTGGCCCAAAAGAACGACACCCACAACATAGTCTGAAGCATCTGTATCAATCTCAAAAGGATGATGCAGGTTTGGTAGTGAAAGTATTGGGGCTGAGCACAAGCGCTGCTTCAAATCATTGAACACTTGTTTTTGGGACCGACCCCATGCAAATTTTTTCTTACCACCACCCCTGCTTATTCATCTAAGGGCCCATGCAATATGGGAGAAACCCAACATGAACCTGTGGTAGAAATTGGCAAGGCCCAAGAAGCTTTGAAGCTCAGTGAGTGTTGTTGGGGCTGGCCAGTCATGGATGACTTGGATCTTGGCTAGATCGACATGTATGCCATGTTTATCAATGATGTATCCCAGGTAATGAACCCTATCCATGTCGAAGGAGCATTTTTCCAAGTTGGTGTATAGCTTGTGCTTCCACAGGGTGTGCAAAACCTGTTGAATATGCTGCAAGTTTTCGGCCCAAGTCTATCTGTAAATTAGAATGTCATCCAGATACACCACTACAAAAGTATTGGTGAATGGTCACAGTATATCATCCATCATCCTCATGAAAGTTGCTAGAGAAATTTTCAAACCAAAGGGCATGAACAACCATTCAAAAAGGCCTTCCCTCGACTTGAAGGCGGTCTTCCATACATCTGTCTGTTCTATCGGGACCCGGTGGTAGCCAAACTTAAGATCAATCTTACTGAAGTATTTGGCCCCTGTGAGCTGATCAAGGAGGTCATTGATTCAGGGAATCGGGTACCGGTTTCTGATTGTGATTTTATTCAGAGCCTGATAATCAATACAGAGTTGTCAGGTTCCATCTTTCTTCTGTACCAACACGATTGGGCTCCCGTAAGGTGATGAGCTAGGGTGGATGTCCCCCTTATGGAGCATTTATTAGATCTATCACTTGATCTCCTCGTTCTCTAACAAAGAGAGATGATAGAATGACCCATTGGGTAGCGGTGCAGCAGGGGTCAGATCGATGGGGTGCTTGACTTGGCAGTGCAGAGTTACCCCTGTAGGTGAGGAGAAGATATTCGAGTATTAATCCATGACCTTATCTACTTTCTTCTGTTGTGTGGAGAGGTCAACCGCAGAGACCCTGGATGTGGCTGTGATCTTTCTCTTTTTCTGAGAGTGAATCACGAAGAACACAAACTTTCCTATCTGAGAGATGACCTTCCTGCATTTCTTAGCAGAGATCAAGGAAACAACACTAGGTGGGACTGCCTCAGGTATCCTGTGCAATTTCTTGTTCAAATTAATAATAACACTATGAGGCCTAGACTCATATACAACATGACATTTCCATAAATAAGGTCGGCCCAAAAGAACATCACAAACTTCGAGAGGAGCAACATCACACAATATCTCATCTTTGAAGGGCTTGATGTTGTACGATAGTCGACACTGTTGGATGATGTAGAGATTGCTTCCTTGGTGGAGCCATCCAATGATGTACGGTTGTGGGTGTGGTGTTGTTGGCAGGACAAACCACTTGATGACCTATGCTGAGATGAGGTTCTTCTGGCTACCTCTATCAATGATGAAGTGCAGTGGAGTGCCTTTTACCCACATCTTTGAATGGAAGAGGCGCTCTCCTTCTTTTGGGTCGTCTGGTTCACCAGGTTGGAGCTTGGTGGTAGCAATGGTGGCAATAGGTTCCACATCAATGATCCGTATTCCCCTTTTTGGTTCTATCTTAGATTCATAATGTGAATCTGATTCAGAGGCTTTCACTTCGGCCACCAGCGACTTATTTGAGCGATAGTCAACAGTGTTATGCCAAGGGCTCTTATGGAAGTCGCACCACTTCTCGGTGTCTTTTTTTGTCTTTTTGGTGTCCTTCTTTGCTTGCGACTTGGACTGGTTTTCCTGATACTGTCCATCTTTGCTATTTCCTTTGTTTAGTGGGTTGGGTCTGCCCTTTCCTGGATTTTGTTGTGCGGGGTTCCCAGGCCCAAATTGCCGCGTCATTTGTTTGAGCTTCTAGTCGATTTTGAAGGCATATCGGTAGGCCATGCCCAAGGATGAGATGTACAAAAATTCCATTTCGGTTTGGATGTATCAATGTAGAGCACCGCGATACTTGAGCACCAGATGTCACTTCGAATCTTTGATACCTAACATGGTGCATATGGTATGGAAGATATTTGTGAAATCTGGCACTGCTTGGTCTCTTTCTTGCCGCAGTGTGGTCCATTTGGTAAACAGGTCATCATAACCTCCAACAGGGTAGTATTGTTCCTTAATAGCATCCCTAAAGGATTCCCAGGTAGTCATGAATGAAAATAATGAGGTTTCTTCTGTTTCCTTTTGCTCACAGAAATTTTCCCACCAATCTTTGACATGGGGAATGACTTTAAGGAGTGCAAAAGTAATCTTTTCTTTATTTGAAAAGTGATGGACAAAAAAATACCCTTCTAGTAGATTCAACCACTTGTCTACAACATCTGTGTTTATCTGACCTTCAAATATAGCAATATAGAATTTTATTTGTACCTTGAAGGGGGCTGTGCCTTCGTTCGAAGAAGATGTGTCACCTGTTGGTAGCCACCGAAGGATTTGCATGAAACTATCCATCATCTCATTCCTCTGTTGCATGAGGGCTTCCTCAATCAACAGTTTGAAAGGATCTCTTGTCCTATCATCTTTCTTTTCTCTTTCCATGGGAGGTCTCTTGGGTGTACGAGAGCTTCTTTCCTCAAGAGAAACAAGCTTGAGACCCAACTCTTTGTACTCCGACCTTCTTGGGGACATGCATTAAGACGACAAGGAGAAGACCACTCTGATACCACTCATCTGGATTTTATGAGCAGAACAAAATGAGTACAAACTATTAATAGGTTCTTAACACAAAATAACAGAGATACAGTAAAATTGGTTTTCTATTCAATAATGAAATAAGTTGAAACTGTAAAATGGAGCGGAAACAAGCTTGTTGGAATGGTGGCGGCTTATCTCTGAGAAGAGATGTGACGGAAGGATGAATTCGCAAGAAGAAGGTTACAATGAGGCTCTGAAGGCCTTTTTACAATAAGCAATAATTACAAAAACACTAGACATTCAAAAACCTAACCCTAGGAGATGAAGCGCCAAAAGTCATGTGGGCCCCGTTTGGGTAAGTTAGTACATGAACTTCCAGTGGTCGTAACTTTTGCATACAATCTCTGTTTTAGGCGTGTGATATCCCGTTGGAAAGGTATCATCAATAAAATTCATTTTGGGGGCTCAATCATGCCTTCGGTAATAATTGAGGAAATCTATCCTGAAAAACCTTCATTTAGGCCCTCAAAATGGCCCCAGAAGTTAAAACTGCTAAAAATAGTAAATTGCCAAAATTGTCAGAAAACTGTTTTGAGCCAGCTGGAAAGGTGGGTGGCCACCGATATCCATATGTAATAATGTAGGATTTTTATTTTTCATTGTATCCTACAAAGATACATTTTTCATTGATTTTGTCAAGTTTCTTTCTTATCTCTTAAGGGATATGTGTAAAAGAAATACAACCAAAAATTCTAAAGTGAGAGACAATTAACTTTGTGGCCATAGCATTCCTCTTGAGGTACTTTATCTTTGACACTTGTTGTTGGAGATTTTTTTAGGATGTAAACTAAACAAGCAACAACTTCATCCCAATAGTCATTGGACAAATTATATTCTCTGAGCATACACCCGACCATGTTCATGATGGTATAATTTTTCATTTCAGCTACTCCATTTTGTTGTGGAGTGTACGTGGTTTTAGTTTTCATTATTATTCCATGCTATAGAGAAAGATATACATAATGATTTGAATTATATTCTCCTCCTCCATCTCACCTAAGTACTTTAAAAAAAAATCCACTTTGTTTTTCTTCTTCAACTTTGAAATCTTTGAACTTTGTAAAGTTTTCAAACTTAGTTTTAAGAAAGTAAATCAAAATTTTCCTACTGAAATCATCAATAAAGTTATGAAAATAAAATATTCCACCAATGGATTAGGTTTTCATCAATCCACATATATCAGACTGAACCAGTTATAAATGTTCTTTTTCTCTATGGGAGGTTGTTGGAAAGATGTCTCTTTCGTGCTTTCCAAGTATACAAATTTCACAAGGACTATCTTATTCATTCAAAATATGGATTCTTTTGACAATAGAGTATTTTTGGAGAATACTAAGACTCCTAAAAGGGAGATGAAAAAAACTAGAATGCCATTATAGAGTCTCATATTTGTTTGAGAAATTTTGGGCATATGGCTCAGAGAAATTGACACTTCTTAAATTTAATGGAAACAACCCATTCTTGGTCATTTGAATTTTTTCAATGAGTTTCCTACTCGGTGGTTTATCCAAAATTGAACATGTTGATCCTTTGAATATGACTTCATATCCATGCTCCGTCAATTTTCCTTCACTTGTGAGATTTTGATTAAGGTTTGGAACATAATAGACATCATGTATGTCTTTCCTTTTATCTTGTTTGGTTAGAACATAAACAATACATTTTCCTAGAGCATTGACTTGAGAATCATCACCTAGAGTAATTTCAGATTTGATAGAAGTATCATGTAACAACCCCTTTGTTATGTCATATAAGTACTTGACAAATAGTATGAGGATTTTTTTTTTTGAAACATTAATAAACAATCATTAGAAAAAAAGAAAAAATTGTAATATACATTAGTAATACACATTCTATTTCTTTCATTCCATTACAAAACTAGATTTAGATACTAATTACAACATGAAGGATATGCCACTTCACAGAACATGACATAGAAACCTACCACCCAAGCTATCCTGCAAGGTTTGGACATCCAAGACACATAATCAACGCTCAAGTCTAGGATTCGTCTGATTGATCTTGAGCATTTAAGGTCTCAATACTGGCAATTGTTTTGAGGAACAAGGAAGTATCTAATTCTCATATTTTCGATTCATTTCAAAATTCCATATAAATTCCAATGTTCGTAACCACCTTTCTTCAATCATAGAAACATCTAGGAACATATCATTCATCATAACATAATTACATACCACTCAATAATTCATCACCTCACTCATTAAATCACAGGAAGTAATTTCAATAAAATCAAGGCAATAACATTATAGTAAAACATAGTCCCTTAAATAGACAATCTATCATTATCAAAATTTCAAATTACTTATGTTTACCTGGAATAGGTGTGACCCCCCTACAATGTGAAACCAAGTAGTTATATACCCTATCTATACCAAAATTAAAATAGGATAAGAACGACAGAGGAAATCTCTCAACACAAGGTAGAAACTATAATCTTTCTCTGTACTTTTATGAACTAGCTGATACGGTGAAGAAAATAAGTCTGTGACCAAAAGAAGGTCTGATATAAGAGTGAGTTAAAAGTTTTGTATGAAGCATGAAGCTTCTCTTCTAGTAACGAAATGCAACACCTCCATATTAAATTCCAGAAGTGCGTAGATGGCTCCTTGAAGGCCCAAGGTTCAGAATATACAACACTCGAAGTGCATAGAGATCCTCTCAAGTCAGGTAGAGGTCAAAATTTTTTAGAAGTACAAGATCAAGAGATACAGTGAGAAAATACACAGGGGAGGCACAAAGTATGCACACAACAATTATAATCCAGAGCTAAGGAGGGATGCACTATTTATCACTAGAGCTCTTTTCAAGGAAATGCTCTAGAGGGACAGGGTGTGCAGGGTTCAAAGGAGGAGTCAAGACCATTGAACCAGGAGAAACATACAGGAGCCTTCATTTCTGGGAGTTGTATAAGAGGACCATCGGATCAACATCCGATTAAGTCCCAAACATTGGATCTCAGTAAGGGTAGATCATGCCAGTTTCAGGTCCGCAATCCACACAGGATGTCGATCATCACCTACAAAGAGATCAATGGTTGGCATCGATCCAAGTAACAATGAGTAGTTTCTATTATGGAAATCGAGAGAGGGTTTAAACATCGTGCTAGTTGACACTCCAAAATAATTACTAGCCATCAATCTTCATGATTGATTTAATCACGACCGTCAAATTAGACTTTCGATTAGCACTCATGGTGTTGAGTCAAGGTCATAGCTCTCGATCATACAAAGGGAGGAAAGGGGCCCTTCGAGCTAGATGACAAGGACAAGGTTTAATGCTCTAGGTTAATCTATGGTCACGGAATGGTCATAAGTGGAACAAGGCCATAATATAAAGGTTAAGGAACTCCCAGAGTCTCGAAGTTCGGAGTAAATCCTTACCATCCATCGGTGGGTACATGTGTATGTAGATATGATCATTTAGAAATCTACCATTCAGGTGGTGGTGGTTGAAGGTTGTGAAGGTGTGAAGGGTTCTAAACTCCCAAAGTTCCAAAGTTAATCCTGACAGTTGTTTTCCGTAAATACAGGACCATCAAATATGTGGGTTCCAAATTTCTAAATTCAAATGAAAGGAGAGTTGCAACAACTCAACCTCCTGAAGCTCGAATCCTCGAAGTTTCTTAAGGCCATATATCTAAGCAGGGTGTGGGAACCATCGATCCCTTAGTCATTTGAAATTTATTCCTTCGGCAAGGTTAAGGGGTAACTGCTAAATATTACAAAATACCTCAAAGTTATGAACTTTCATATTAAAGGAGTTCTATAGATATAGTGAATGAACAAAGACCACATATTCTCCAAGTCTCAGTCCTTCATAGGTTTCGACAGTTCGACACTCAGGAGGAAAGGAGTTGTTGTTTGAAAAAGTGGATGAACTCTTGTAGTTCCAAACTCCAGAGTGGATGAGAACTGTCGATATAAATGGAGTGTAAGACATCATATATATGAGCCCTTTGGTGGTTCGACGATCTGGGTAGAACAGACTGAAAATGTCAAAGGCGAGAAAACCCCGAAGTCCAAAGTTGCGTAATGGATCTCCACCATAGAATCATGCGTGAGGAGAAACCCCACCATCTATTAGATTAATCTTGTAAAAGTCAATGAAGAAGGGTGGTAGGGCTGGGTAACCTACCACTACTAGTCAACTCAGCTTTCGATCGACTTTGGCCAGTTAACACTTCAGGAGAAAAGGAGTTTTGAGCTAAGGAAACATTCAGAGAGCCAGAGTTTTGAAGCCTTGAATAACACCTGTTCAAATAACACTAGATTCTGGCTCTTGGTCACAAGCTTGGCTTTGTTTTAGGAAAAAAAGTTTATGCACTATGGGTTAAGAGTCAAATCCTGAGACTTTAACATGCCTCTCTCATTATGAAAAACTTCAATTTAATTTCAATATAGCACAAGAATTCATGCTGCAAGTAACTCAGGTTCAACAACGAAATCAGTTGAATATTACTCAGGGATTCACGATACAGTTAGAACTACATCCTTAAATAACCAATGAATAATACATTGCTAATGTGATAACATAATCCTACTTAAAACGATGATGAAACATATTTTAGGTAAGGATGAAAATACAGACTTAAACATAAGCTATATGAAATATAAAATTTACACTAAACAAGGAGGATCAAACCAATATACAGAGTTCTGAAAATGTCCAAAATTTACAGTGAAGGTTTAAAATATAATAGGGTAGATATTATTCATTTGTCATCAAATGTAACAACTAACATTTAGACCTTCCAATGATTCTACAATGACTCTATCAATATACTGTATTGATACTGTTGTAATATAAATAAATTCAATTTATAAATACTGAAAATCAATGACACTTGTGTGTTGAGTATGTCCTTCCATACCTTGAAATCCTTCCTTTACTTCACTTTCTAATCACAGACACTTCACCGTTACCTCCCATCCAATTCTAGGGTTACTCTTCTTCCCCCTTAGCCCCCCGAGATGCAAAGGGGCCAAGCACACAAAAACAAAAACACAATAGCTTCCATGCTTGCCTTGCAAAGAAGAACTTCCACTTTTTTCACAAGCTTGGAGTCCCAATTCTCACAAGTAAAAACGCAGTCAATATAGAATTCGATAGCATAGCAGTGCCTTCCCCATGGTTCAATCCTCTTCCCTTCTATGTCAATTTATTTATAGAATTCTCCCTCACATACATTTGTCCCTCATGCATAATTCATTAATTTTTATAGATTCAGTTCAAGGATTATTCATCCACTATAGGGGTCACATTATCCCAAGGTTTCACAAGTAATTTATCTTTTATTTTTATCTAAAAACAACTTTTCCTCACATTTCCCCATGTGTTCCTAAATTTCCTCTTAGTTATCTCCAATTTTCCCCAAATCCCCTTAATTAAAGGTTGCATTCTAACCAAGTTTTAGTTAGGGTTGGAATATGAGTCTTGTTAGTTAGGATAGGGTTGGTTGACTCAAAATCTAATTCTATGCACAATCCGTTCTCTAAAGTTGTAAGTATTTCTAAATAATGATTTTTTTTTAATAATTTCATGTGCCCTTGTATATTTTATCAATTCTTTAGGTATTTACTTACGATTTCCTAACATTTGCTTTCATTCAAATATTTACTAATGTCACAATTTAATTAGTTCCTTTATTTAAAATTTATGGTGGGATTTAATAATTAATACTCTATTGTTTAATTAATTATTTTAATCCATCAAGGTCTAATCATTCTAGTGTTTTCTAGGCCACCTATGTTTATTGACTCAGGTTTCAATTATGCGATGTGCCCTTCAAGATACATCATGTGCTCCAAAGGTGCCACTCGTGTTGAATTATTTTTGCAAATTTGTCCGACCCCTTGGAGTCAAAACTCCGTTTGATTGACCTTATGAGAGACTAAGGGATTATATGGAATAAGGAACCTACCTTATTGTATGCCCCTTAGAAATCTATGTGAGTGATTGTCTCAGTCTTCCCTCACACCATCATGGACCACCCAACTAGGTAATCGTTAAACTACAGTTCTATCCATGGGAGGAGTACTAATAGGTTGTGACATGGATGTTTCCACCCCTCTCCCTCAACATATGGTATTTTTTGCAAGGCCCCTATACTTCTTATATGAGTCTGATTAGCAAGAATATTCAAGCCTGCATCCACTGACAAAAACAATGTCAAAAATCCATATATAAAACATACTAAAATCCATCATAAATCATATGTGCATAATAATGAAATACTCAAACAATACAATCCACTCCCTGACTCAATCCAGAGTCCAAGGAATCCATTTAATGCCACCAACATCTATAGCCTGTCACGCATCCTCTACACTCAAGACGACTTGTCAAAAACACATGTAAACACACACACACACAGACATATATATATCAATAAAATCAAGAAGCCATAACACCTCAACATCTTCATATATAACCCATAATCTAAATGAAATCACAATGTTCCATAAACGGATCACTTGCAATCAAGTGTCCTCAAAGAATAAGTCAATAATAGTATGCTCAGTAGAGTGGGATGTTACATACAACCCCTGTTGTTTTAAAATTCGTTCCAAAGTCTTTACAATATATGTAAAAGAAATTAAATAAATGTATTTGATATAGATATATATGTCTAATCTATCAAACATGTAAGGAAACTATTGATGCATCTCATATGTGTCCTCCCAAGTAGTCGAGTGTGGACTATAATTGTTCCACTGGACCTTGACCTGATCGACTGTTCGACACTATAGCTGTCAAATGCGATGTTCTAGAATTTGGATTGGCTCCACCATGAGACCCCGCTCTTCCAAAACCTGCAAGGAACTCATATTAATAACATGCGAAGGGTTACTAATATAATTTCTCAAAACATATACATGAAAAAAATCATGCATATGCCCCAAAGTATCACGCAAGGCTAGTCAATAAGCCATCGGGCCTTTTTTTCCACTACTTTGAAGGGTCCCACGAACCTAGGAGAGAGTTTAATAGCCTTTCCAAACTTGATCGAACTCTTCTGTTGTTATACTCGCAAGAAGACACTATCTCCAAATTCATAACTTTGGTCAACACAATGTGCATCAACATAACTCTTCTGTTGTTCTTGCACTTCTTTAATCCTATGTTTGATTGATTTCATCTGTTCTTCCATTTATTGAATGAATTCTTGTCCTACCAGTACCCTGTCCTCAATTCGATCCCAACTTAACAACGTCTAACATGGTTTCCCATAAAGAAACTCAAACGCTGCCATATTAATCATATTATGATAGTTGTTGTTGTATGCAAATTCTACTGGTGGTAAGAATTCTTCCCAACATTTATGTTGGTCCATTACATACATATGAAACATATCCTCCACGATTTGGTTTTTCCTTTATTTTTTCCCTTCTGTCTCTGGGTGATAAGTTGTGATAAAGTTTAATCATGTTCCCAAATCCTCTTGGAAACTGGTCCAAAACCGTTCCATAAACATCGATCCTCGATCATATATGATTCTTTTTTGCACCCCATGTAATATCACAATCTCCCTAAAAATACTCTAGATATTTTTAGTGCCTAATACATCATACGTACTAGAATAAAGTGTGCAGTCTTTTTTAGAGTTTCAACTACCACAAAAATTGAATCGTGTATTCTTGTCGTTAGTGGAAATCCAACAATAACGTCCATCAAAATGACTTCCAATTTTGATTCAGGAATAGCATGTGGTTGTAAAAATCCTATTGGATGTCTATGTTCATCCTTCACTTGATGACATTATAGACATCTAGCCATGCAACTAACTATGTCCTCTTCCATTTCCTTCCAGATGAACAAAGGCTTAAGATATGCCTTCATCTTCGTGACTCCCAGATGAGCCATGTATAATGCTTCATGTGCTTCACTTAAGATCAAACTTATTTTTTCGTCGTTAGTAAGTATGTAAATTCTTCCATTAAATCTCATAAATACATCATTCTCTAGTGAAAAAACTTTATACCTCGGTATCATCATGTTATCTTCTCCAATATTATTCTTAATTTCGTTATCTCAGTCATCATCGATTTGTAGAGTTTGAATATTTTATCGAAGATTCGTCTTAATAGGTAACACCAAAAATATGTGTGGCCTCCTACTCAATGCATCTGCCACTTGGTTCATAGTTCCTTTAATGTAAGAAATTTCAAAGTCGTATTCGCTAAGAAATTTTGATCAACGCCTTTGTCGTGCGTTTAGGTCACTTTGTGTAAAAATATGCTCCAATCTACAATGATGTGTCTTTAATTCAAATTTTCATCCAATCAAATAATGTCTCCACACTCTCAAGGAATAAACAATAGCTAATAACTCCAAATCATGTGTTGCATATTTCTATTCATGCTTTCTCAATTTCTATGAAATGTAAGCGATCAATCGACCGTCTTGCATCAAAGCTCTTCCTAACCCTTCCTTGGATTGATCTTTTCATACTAAGAACTCCTTGTCCATTTCAGTGAATTTTAGTATTGGTGACATTGTCAACAAATACTTGAGCCTATGAAATGATTCCATGCATTTCTCAGTCCACAAGAGCTTCTTTTTCTTCTTCTACAAGTTCGTGATCGGTTTTTCTATCTTCGAAAATCCTTGGAAAAATCGTCGGTAATATCCTACTAAACCCATAAAAATTCATACTTTGCATATGTTTATCGTTGTTGGCCAGTCCATAATAGCCTCCACCTTCGCTGGATCCACAACAATACCTTCACCAGATATGATATGTCCCAAGTAGTGAATCTTAGATTGGTAAAGAGATAATTTTGATAGCTTTTCGTACAATTTTTTTTCTCTTAGGCATTATAGGACGAGCCTCAAGTTTTCATCATGATCTTCCCTTTTCTGAGAATAAATCAATATTTCATCAATAAATAATTTAACAAACTTGTCCAAGTATTCACAGAACACCCCATTCATCAAACTCATGAATACCCCCAAAGCATTTGTCAATCCGAATGGTAAAACTGTAAAATCATAGTGTCCAAATCACATCTTAAAAGAGGTCATAGGGATATATTTTTCCTTAATCTGCAATTGGTGATATCCCGATCCCAAGTCAATATTAGAAAGTACTGTCTCCCCTTTCATTTGATCAAACAAATCATCTACTCTTAGAAATGGATACTAGTTCTTGATCATCACTTTGTTCAATTGATGATAGTCAATGTAAAGTATCCACTATCCATCCTCCTTCCTCATGAAAATAACTGGTGCACCCCAAGGTGATACACTTGGATGAATAAGTCGCAAATCCAAGATTTCCTTCAATTGCATTTTCAACTCCTACAATTCAGGCATTGATATATGGTAAGGATCTCTTGCAATAGGTTCAGTTTCTGGTTTGAATTCTAATGTAAGCTCCAACTCTCTTCCGGGCGGTAAAATGGGTAACTCTTCTAGAGAAATGTCTGCAAACTCTTGTACTATAGGAAGGTTTTCTAGTCTTTCCGCCTCTCCCTTTTCATTCAACGCTAAGATTTAATATAGTCTTCATCCATTGTGCATACTCTTCTATAATTATAGGGAATAAATGAACCTCAAGGACACTCCCTTGTTTCTTCCTACAATCACTTTAATTTGTCCCAAATCATCCGTCAAACTTAATTGTTTCATAATACAGCTAAGCATCGCATCATGCAATTCCAACCAATCCATTACCAATCACCATGTCATAAGATCCTAGTATCGTGACATAAAGATCTACCTTTGTTACAAAATCTCCCAATTTAAGGCTACAACATGTAACCTTTCCTCCCACCTTTTGTTTGGCACTCGATGTCATTTCTACGTACTTGAACTCATCTTTATCGACTTCATTTACGTTAATTCTCTTCAATTTTGCACTAGAGATTAAGCTCTTTATAGCACCTGGATTTATCAATACACTATAGTTTTGGTCTGCAGTCATACCTGACATCTCTAGCATAGTGGAATGATGCTCATCCTGGCGGTTTCTCACCACTGCATGTATCTTGTAGGCCTTTACAAAATCTCCAACTGTAGTGGGTCCTCATGATCTGGTCACTCTGGCCTTCTCAATTGAACAATATTGTTTGTAATGTGGCTCACCACATGTCCAACATCTAGTCTTCGGTCTAGTGCTCCTAGTCCCTGAAGTAGAAGATGTTGGTTTAACAACCTACGATCCTAGTATGTTATGCTAAAAATGACTAAAATTTTGTTGTGATTGATGTTGTTTCTGTTATGGCCCTCTGTAAGGAGTCCTATATTGAGGAGTTTTCTTCCATGGTGTTGTAAACACCAGTCCTCTAGGCGTAGCTCGATGCCCTGCAGTATGTTTGGGTGATGTCTGATGTTGTTGCACTCATGATGCCATCTTTCCAGTCTATCTAGAGAAAGTACTTCCCTGAACCCCACCATTCAGTGTTTCCTCAACTATGAGGGCCTTTTGAACCGCATCATGGAAAGTCTGAGGCATTAATATCCTCACCTTCACACGAATGTTGGAGTTAAGGCCAAACATGAACTTGTTGACCTTCAACTTCTCCATGTTAAGATGTCGAGCATACCTAAGTAGCTCCATGAATCTGGCCTCATACTTAGGAACCATACGACCACCCTGTTGTAAGGAGTTTAACTCATTAAGATTATGCTCAATGAAGTCTTTGGAAAAATACCTCTCCTGGAATTGTTCCTCGAAAAGTTCCCATGATACATATTTCATGACCATGTTTAGTTGAGGTAGGATCATCTTCCACCATATAAGAGAACTCCCCTTTAGATAAAAGACCACCATGCATACTTTCATGTACTTGGAGGTGTATTCATTAAGTGTGAAGAACATCGCCATGTTTTCCAACCATGACTCGGTGGCTAAGCCGTCCGGGGCACCCCAGAACTTGGGAAATTTCACCTTCTTGAGTTCTTGGTGTATGTTACCACTACCAGCTGGGGTGAATTGTGAACCCTCATTGGGTACAAACGCTCTTCCCACATCTCTATCTAGGAAGTTGATCAATTCCTTTGACATCCTCTGAAAGGATATCATCATACTTACCACATATCCCACAATAATCTGGTCTTGCTCAACATTCTTCTCCTCTTCCTAGGGGTTAAACCTTTTGGGAGTGGATATTATTGGAGGTGTAACACCTCTTCCTTGAGTACTTCCTCGTATACTTTCATTTCATCCTCTAACCATGATTACCTTTACGAGAAATTTCATATTTTTTATTAGCGATCTAATTCAATCATTTCATTTAACACAGTGGATGGTGTAATGGTCCAATGTCACAGGGTTGAACAAGATCTGATACCATCTGTAATAGCCCCTCCATTACATCATGTAAGTACTTTATAAAGAATATGAGGATTTTTTTTTTGAAACATTAATAAACAATCATTAGAACAGCAGAGACATTTGTAACATGCATCATTAATACACATTCTATTTCTTTCATTCCATTACACAACTAGATTTACATACTACTTAAAGAATGAAGGATCTATCACTTCACATAAGATGACATACAAACCTACCACCCAACCTATCCTGCAAGGTTAGGACTTCCAAGACACATAATCAATGCTCAAGTCTAGGATTTGTCCGATTGATCTTGACCATTTAAGGTCTCAATACTAGCGATTGTTTTGAGGAACATGGAAGTATCTAATTCCCATAATTTCAATTCATTTCAAAATTCCATATAAATTATATCTTTCTTCAAACAAAAAAATGTCATCTGGGAACAGAGAATTCATCATAACATCATTACATACTATTCAATAATTAATGACCTCACTCATTAAAGGACACGAAGTAATTTCAGTAAAATCAAGGGAATAACCTTATAGTAAAACAGAGTCCCTTAAATCAACAATCTATCATTATGACAGTTTCAAATTACTTATGTTTACCTAAAATAGGTGTGACCACCCTACATTGTGCAACCAAATAGTTATATATCCTATCTATACCACAAGTTAAAAGAGGAGAATAACAATGGAGGAAATATCTCAACACAAGGTAGAAACTATAAGCATGCTTTGTACTTTTATGAACTAGCTGATATGGTGAAGAAAATAATCTTGTGACTGAAAGAAGGTCTGATCTAAGAATACGTTAAA
Organism: Picea engelmannii; assembly: GCA_009831015.1. Classification (NCBI taxonomy): domain Eukaryota; kingdom Viridiplantae; phylum Streptophyta; class Pinopsida; order Pinales; family Pinaceae; genus Picea; species Picea engelmannii. The sequence continues at coordinate 653,468 of ML777253.1, forward strand.
ATTTCTGTAGGAATCCTGAAGCTTCTATTCTAGGAAAACAATGCAACGCGTCCAGAGTCAATTCCAAAAGTGCATAGATGCTTCCTAGAAGGCCCAGGGTTTAGAAGATACAACACCCAAAGTGCACAGAGACCCTCTCAAGTCCGGAAGAGGTTAAAACTTTCGGAAGTACAAGCTCATGAGAGATAATGAGAACATACATAGGGGAGACACAAAGTATGCACTTAAAAATTAGAATACATAGCTCGAGAGGGAAGCGCTATTGAGATTTAGAGTTCCTTCAAAGAAAAGGCTCCAGAGGGATAGGGTGTGTAGGGTCCAAAGGAGGAGTCAATACCATTGAACCAAGAGAAAGCTACATGATCCATCATATATGGGAGTTGTAGAGGAGGATAGTCAGATCAACGTCTGATTAAGTCCCGACTGTTAGATCTGAGTAAGGGTAGATCAACGATGGAGATCAATTGCAGGATCAAAGGGTCAAGTTAATGATCATGCCAGTTTTGGTTCCGCAATCCACAAAGTCCTTTGATTGTCACCTACAATTAGATCAACAATTGGCATCGATCCCACTAACAACAAGCAGTTTCTATTGCGGAAATCAATAGAGGGTTTAAATATCATGCTAGTCGAGACTTCACAATCCTTCCTAGACATCAATCTTCACGATCAATTTAATCATGACCGTCGAATTAGACCGTGGATTAGCACTCATGGGTTTTATTTGAGGTCATATCTCTTGGTCATATGAAGGGAACATAGAGGCCATTTAGGATATATAACAAGGAAAAGGTTTAACTCTCTGGGTTAAGCTATGGTCAGAGGAATGGTCATAACTGGAACAAGGACATAAGATAAATGTTAAGGAACTCCCAGAGTCTCGAAGTATGGAGTAAATCCTTATCTTCCATCGGTGGGTACACGTGTCCGTAGATCTATTTATTTGGAACTCTACCATTCAGGGGGTGGTTGTTGAAGGTTGTGAAGGTGTGAAGGTTTCTGAACTCCCGGAGTTCCGAATTTAATCTTGACTGTTGTTGTCGGTAAATATAGGACCATCAGATCTTTCGTTTTGGGCTTCACAAATTCAGATGGAATGAGAGTTGCAATAGCTCAACCTCTTGAAGCCCGGAGCCCCATATTTTTTTAAGGCCATAGATATGAGCGAGGTGTGGGAACTGTCGATCCCTTAGTCATTTAGAATTCAACACTTTGACAAGGTTAAGGGGTAAGTGCTAATTATTACAAAATTCCCTAAAGTTATTAACTTCCAGAGTAAAGGAGATCCATATATCTAGCCAAAAAACAAGGACCGTAGATTCTCCAAGTCTTAGTCCTTCGGAGGTTTCAAAAGTTCGACATTACGGAGGAAAGGATTTGTTATTTTCAAAAGGTGACGAACTCCCACAGTTCTGAACTCCAGAGTGGAAAAAAACCATTGATCTAAAGGGAGTGTAAGTGGTCATATCTCTGAGTCGTTCGGTGGTTCAACGATCTAGGTGTAATAGAATCAAAATGTCGAAGCAGGGAAAATCCCCAAAGTTTGGAGTTATGTAATGAATCTCCACCGTATAATCTCACATGAGGAGAAACTCTGCCAACAGTTAGATTAAGTTGTTAAAATTAAACGAAGGAGGGATGTAGGGAAGGGTAACCTACAATTGCGAGTCAACTCAGCTTGTGATCGAATTGGGTTGGTTAACACTTCAATAGAAAAGGATTTTTGAGTTATGGAAACCTCCAAAGCTTCAGAGTTCCAGAGCCCTGAATATCACTGTTTCGACTTGCACTAGGTTCTAGATCCTTGCCACAAGCTTAACTTTGTTTTAGGAAAAAGGATTTATGCACTACGGATTAAGAGTAAACTCTCAAGACTTTAACATGCCTCCCTCATTCCGAAAACCTTGGATTTAATTTCATTATAGAACAATCATTAATGCTACATGTAACTTGGTTTGAACAACACAATCAATTTGAAAATACAACATGATTAACTTGTAGGATTTTAGTTGAATATTATTCAGGGACTCATGATACAGTCAAAACTACATCCTTAAATGAACAGTGAACAATACATTTATAATGTCCTAACATAATCTTTCTTAAAAGTGTGATTAAACATAATTCAGGTAAGCATGAAAATACAGACTTAAACATCAAGTATATGAAATATAAAATTTACACTAAACAAGGAGGATCAAACTGATATGTAGAGTTCTAAAAACTTCTGAAATTTATAGTGAAGGTTTAAAATATAATATGGTAGCTATTATTTGTTTTTCAGCAAATGTAACACTTGACATTTAGACCTTCCAATGGTTCTACAATGACTCTATCAATATACTGTAATGATACTCTCACAATATAAATAAATTCATCTTATAAATACTAGAAATCAATGAAACCTGTGTGTTGAAGATGTCCTTTGAGACCTTGCATTCCTTCCTTTCCTTCAATTTCTAATCACAGATACTTCACCAGTACCTCCCATCCAACGCTAGGGGTACTCTTCTTCCCCCTTATCCCCCTGGGATGCAAAGGGACCAAGCATACAAAACAAGAACACAATAGCTTCCATGTTTCCCTCGCAAGGAATAACTTCCACTCTTTTCACAAGCTTGGAGTCCCAACTCTCACAAGTAAAAACACAATCAATCTAAAATTCAACAACATAACAATGCATTCCCTTCTACATTCATTTATTTATATAATTATCCCTCATGGACATCTTTCCCTCATGCATAATTCATTAATTTTTAGAAATTCAGTTCAAGGATTATTCATCCACTATAGGTGTCACATTCTCCCTAGGTTGCACAGGTATTTTCTCTCTTATTTTTATTTAAAATCCACCTTTCCTCACATTTCCCCATGTGTTCCTAAATTTCCTCTTAGTTGTCTCTTAGTTTCCCCAAATCCCCTTAATCAAAGGTTGTCCCCTAACCAGGTTTTAGTTAGGTTTGGATTAGGAATCTTCTTAGTTAGGATAGGGTTGGTTGACTCAAATTCTAATTCTATGCACAATCCATTATATCAAGTTGTAAGTATTTCTAAATAAAGATTTATTTTTAATAATTTCATGCACCCTTGTGTATTTTATCAATTCTTTAGGTATTTACTTACTATTTCCTAACATTTGATTTCCTTCAAATATTTATTCATGTCACAATTTAATTAGTCCATTTATTTAAAATTTATGGTGGGATTTAATAATTAATACTCTATTGTTTAATTAATTATTTTAATCCAACAAGGTCTAATCATTCCATTGTTTTCTAGGACACCTATGTTTATTGACTCAGGTTTCAATTGTGCGGTGTTCCCTTCAAGATGCATCTCATTCTCCAAGAGTGCCACTCACGTTGACTTTCTTTTGGAAGTTTGTCCAACAACCTAGAGTCAAAACTCCATTTAGTTAACCTCATGAGAGACTAAGGGCTTCTAAGGAATAAGGACCCCTCCTTATTGTGCACCCCTTAGAAATTTGTATGAGTGACTATATCAATCTTCCATCATGATATCGTGGGACACCCAACTAGGTAATTGTTAACCTATAGTTATGGCCACAACAAGAGTGCTAGCAGGCTGTGACAAGGATGTTGCCACCCCTCTCCCTCAATATTTGGTTTTCTATGCAAGGCCCGTGTACTCCTCATGTGAGTCGAATTAGCAAGCATCATAAAGCCTACATCCACTAACGAAAACAATGTCAAATATATATATATCATACTAAAATCAATCATACATGATATGTACATAATAATAAAAAAATCAAACAATACAATCCACTCACTCACTCAATCTGGAGTCGAAGGAAGAACTTTGATGCCACCGATATCCATAACTTGTCATGTGTCCTCTACACACAAGACGACTTTTCAAAATCACATGTGAACACATATATACACCACAATAAAATCAAGCAGCTATAACACCTCAACATCATCATATATAACCCACAATATGAATGAAATAACAATGTTCCATAACTAGATCACTTTCAAGGAAGTGTTCTCAAATAATAAGTTAGTAATAGTATGCTCAGTAGGGAAAGATGTTACATATCAATGCTAGAATTCAAATCTTTGTTACATGTCATATGATTGTTGTAGCCTCTATCTAGAAACTAAAGGTCCTTTATGTGACCTTCTATAGAGGTATGGTAAGAAAGGAGCATTGCTTCAAAAGTTTCTCCTTCATTGTTAGAGACACTTTCTCTACCTTTTTTTTTTTATTTAACTTCTTCTCTCTACATTCATCCTCATAGTGACCATAATTTTTGCAATAGTAGCACTGAATTCTCGATTTTTTTGTCCATTTTATACCTCTTTCTCTTTGATTCTATGAGTTTTTATATTGTTGTGAATATCCCGAGTGTTCTTGTGTATGTCTTTATTTTGTGTGATTATTACCTTTTCCTATGTTTCCTCTTCCTATGTCTCAACTGAAATAAGTTTGAGTCTTGAAAGCATGTTTGGAGGACCCTTTTTCAAAGTTGAGTCTAGTTTCATGTGACAAAAGTGATCCCATTAGTTATTTTATAGAGAAACTAGATAGATATTCAGATTATAAAATGGAAGTGACAACCATTTCAAATTTTTTGGGCACGATTATGAACACCTTTTCAACAATATTTTGATCTTAAATATGTTCACTATTAATCCTAATCCCATTTATAATGCTCATCACTCTAGTCATGAACTATGTTCACTATTAATCCTAATCTCATTTATAATGCTGATCACTCTAGTCATGAACTAGTCAACATTGTGTGTCTCAATCATCTTCAGGGTTTCAAATTGAGTTCTTAATGTGTAAAAATTTACTATCTTCACATTATCATTACCCTGGTATGCTAATTTGAGAATATCCCAAGCTTGTTTTTCAGTGGAAGCACGTGTTATCTTAGAATAAATACAGTCTTCTACTAAATTTGGATCCCATTCTTGACTTTGTTTTCTTTCTTCCGGTGTTTTCAAGAGAATTTGTCCATGCATTTGTCATGGGATTTAGGTTTGTTGGGGATGGCTTTGTGAATCCATTTTCAACGGGTTCCCAACACTCCTAGGCTTGGAGGAAGGATTTCATCCTCAAAGACTAGAACTCCTAGTTCTTTCCAGGAAGATTTGGTCCTTGGGGTGGCCATAAATTGTTTGAAGAATCCATTTAAAGATAATTCACAAAATTTATATTAAAAATAAATAAATTATCTCGATGAGCTATCAAATTTTGGTAGTACACGATTTTTTTTTATGGTTGAATCCTTTGTTTCTGTCCAATAGAAGGCTTGTTGAATATTTTTGTCAATGCCCAATTTGTGTCATTATTGTCTACTTTGCTCTACTATGAAAATTCACCTCGTGAACCATTTCTACTATTTAATACCATATTGATTTAAATCATCAATCATGGCTGGAGTGGTAGTAGATGCATCTTTGTCCAATGCTCATGAATATGACAAGAAAATGAAGGAAACACTTTCAACAGAAGCAGGCAAGTTCCTTGCAAGCTACGATGAAGTTCACAAGAGATTTGATGAAATTAGTCTACACAAGAATATTCTCAGAGGAATTTATTCTTATGGGTTTGATAATTCATTAGCATTTCAACAAAGGGGAATAGTGTCTTAGACCTCCAAACTTAAATAATTAAACCTCCAAACTTAGGGAAATTTAATTAAAAATTAATTAATTAAAAAAAACTATACTAGACTCAACAGAATTCCGCGAAACTTTCTAAGATGTCTTGCATGGTCATTTACAATGATTCCCTACAATAGTTACCAAAAGATAATCCCACTAGAACGTCGTTCACCACTTTGGAGGAGTTATTGCAAGTCCGAGGGAAAAACTCAAGGGAAATAAATAAGGCTAAAAATCCCAATTGATAACCTGAGGATAAAAAACCCTCGGTGAAAGGAACTCTCCTAGTGAACCGATCCCAAGGTAACTGACCTAGACATGACTCATGCAGACCTATTACATTATTGACCCACGTAGGGTTGTGGAAATTCTAGTTACAAAAAGAAATGTTGGGGCCAAACACTGCCCTGTAGAACCAAAATCTTCAAGAAATTTGCATATGATGATGCATATCTTCATTACACATGGAGTTGACCACCTACGTTGGAGAGGTGGTCAACATCTGGCTCTATATGGGGACATGTTCTCGATATTCTCACTCAAGACGGAGAGCATACGAGAATCCAACACCTACAACAGAGAGCTCACCAATAACCAACATACAAATACATATATACACGATTAAATAAATGAATACTAACATCTACAAAATGAAATAACTAAAATACAACATCAATATTTTACAATAAATGGAATCTATAGTATAGAAAAAATAATTCTAAGTACATATTGACATAATAAATTGAAATAATACAAAATTAAAATACAAAGAAGGGTTAGAGATACGTTACAACCATCCATGCAATGGATGAAATGATGCCACAAGTGTTTGAAACATCCTTGTCCAGGATGACTCACAGAAGACCCCTTCCTAAGTTTTATCAACTTGGAAATTTTTGTGAGGAAGAACGAGCCAGACTTCATGTTCATTCCTTCCTTCAACCAAACACTGGAATATGACAAGCCATGTAAACTCAAAATACTTTGCTACTCATGACTATCAAGGTGGGAGGCCAACCAATACTCATAATGATATGACATCGACAAACTGAAGTTGCCTTCCATTTCCACATAATTCTGCATTAACTCATCTTCTAGTTGAGAGGTTGAAAAAAAACATACACAGAAACCATCATACTCTTTTCCTCAAGATTTTCAAAATTATCCTTCAAAAAGATTGGTTCATCGGGCGGAGGGTGGGGACTTGAATAATCTAGATATTCAACATTTTTAAACTCAAGTACCTTTACTTCCTCAAAATGAATGCTTGGCTCATCCATGGATTCATCCAAAATTTCCCCATGAACTTCCTCATCTTTTTCATTGTCAATCTCAAGTTCAAGGGGGTCTCAATACTCAATATAAGTTTCATCTTCTGCAAGGCGAGCCTCCATGATATCTAGTTGTAAGTTCATGGCTTCAAACAATTTGTTATGGGCAATCTGTATGGCCTCACACTGTTTTGCATGGGCAATCTGCATGTTTAGAATTATTTCTTTAAGCTCCTTAATGGGATTTGGTGGAGTATCTTCCTCTATGTCTGAATTGATTGTGTCCATATCTTGAAAGTTTTTTCCCTTCCATCTTTCCATAAAATCATCAACCAATTCATGTGGAAACATGCTAGCTTTATCCAAAAACCTTTTCAAGTTCAAGGATTCAGAGAACAAACAGTGAGTTCCTTCTCGAAGAACAGTTTGTAAAATTATTTTAAAGTGGAGTAGCCAATGACCAAGTTTATCTCAGAGAAACAAGAACATTAACAAAGAAAAAACAAGAAGGAAAACATAAGTTAATTTATTATGTTTGGAACAAGCATTGGAATATTGGATATTGATGTGATACAACAGGCTCAGTATGGAATGGGGAATATAATGACTTTCAATTCCAGAATTTTGCAGCAACTCGATTATCGCTTGTTGGAATGCCAAGATTTGGTTCTCACCCCCACACAAGAGAATACAAAACAAATCCATGCTAGAAAAACCCTCCTCTGCAATGGTGTTGCACTGTAGTGATCATGTTGCACTTGTAAATGATTTGGTTCATGTTGCACTTGTAAATGATTTGGTATCACCCTTCAACGAACTCGTGGATCAAAAACCATTGAAACTCCACGAACGGGTTGCAACTCAACATTTTCGAATCATATCAATGAATTGATTGCACTCAACAACAATTTGGTACTGTAACATCACCTCTTTCTAGTAATTTTTATTTTTTATATAATAATAGCATAATGTCATGTTCTATTCAATCATTCTTATTAATTTTATTGTGAGAATGCTTAACAATTATTTTCATAATCATTTGTTTGATATTGCCTCTAATGGTTATGGTGCTACCATAAGAAGTTAGATACTAATTGTCATCTTATGCCAGTATTCAACTCCGACATTAAAACAATCGAAAAAAAATTATTTCAACTTAGGTATTGTATTTTATGCCGTTTAGCTTCAGCACATAGTCCCCTATATTATTCCTTCTTTCCCATCAAAACATATATAATATATGTTTTGATTTCCCCTATATTGTTCCTTCTTCCCATGTATATATGACAAGTATTTCATATTTAACACTAATAACTATTTGTAATATAATAAAACTTTCCAATTTAACTATGCTACATAAATTTAATATATGTTTTGATTTCCCCTATATTGTTCCTTGCCAAATATTTCATATTTAACACTAATAACTATTTGTAATATAATCAAACTTTCCAATTTACCTATGTTACATAAATTTTATGATTACCATCCTAAATATTAAACTTTTAATATTTAAAACATTTATCTTCATAAAGAACATATCCCATAACTCTTTCCTCAAAATTAACAAAATTATTTCTGATCATCATCCTCATCATATAAACAAAAGTTATTGGTCATGGCTCGTCCTTGTATGCCATGCCAACCTCGTACTTAGAATATATATATATATATATATATATATATATATATTCCAATACGTATCACACTCAACAACTATTATATCAAGGACTTGATTACACATCACGTCGAGGTTTATGATATTGTATACTATGTATCCTTGAATGGTAATCAACCACAAGTGAACTTGCAATTAAACACTATTAGTCCACTAAAGAGGATTAACATGTTCCATGTCTTGGTTCCATTGAAGTGGAATGACAGTCCTTTCACCAAACTAATACCATCTCTCTTTAATGTGGCGTGATATCTGAGCTGAATCGATTCAATACTCCAATTGAATGAAGAATAAACATTGTGCCTTTTTCTCTGTGATACAGAGTGTTTCATTTCTGAAGTTTACTTTCCAACTAGATCGGCCTGTATTCACTATTTCCTTTACTATGAGAGTTATTCTCTCCGTTATCATATAGATACTATGACAATTTCCTTTAGTTATCGTTTATTTTTTTGGTTAAATTATCCCATGCTTTCACACAAAGGATTATAGAGTTTGGATTATCGATTTCTCCACAAGATAGGGTGCTTGGTAGACGTTGATATTTGAGGTAAGTTCATGTATAGTTTTCATACTGAGGAGTTTGAATTTCGTATTTGTTCTTGCATAATTTCTATCACGAGGCATGAAATGAATTGTCTTATTCATTCCGAGTATGTTCTTGGTCATATATCTCACCCTACTAATGTCGTTTTGCACAGTATTTCACTGCCTTTCAAAAAGTATAACGTATAATAAAACTCTAAGGTAATAAAACCATACTCATTTTTTTCTCAGAAAGAAACACAACATTTTCATCATCGTTTATTTACTTTTAAGTTGGGTTTTATTATATACTCACCAAAATATTTCAATGGTATTCTTTCAGAGGGACTCTTTGACCCTGGATGAAAATGGAAAAGGAGATTTGTTCCACCTTCAAACACATAGCCATCTCATATCCTAGTTGAGATACAACTTTATTCCTTGTTTTAGATTTAGTTTATCTACAACATGTATTACTTGTTTCTTAATCACTATATAGTAAATCATTTTTTATTGATTTTGTAGGGTTTTTGAAACACTTGAGGCCGAGCTTCAATGTCCAACACTACGAGGCCTACGCAACTACCTTATACCTTAACACAACTTAAATTCCACTACAAGATTGGTATTGTTGTTTTCGAGCTCGGTCTCAACATTGTGATGTCAACTAATATTGTATTCATTCTTTTTATGTATAATAGGTTCACCATATCGACACCGGTTTTCGAGTTTATTCTTGTTTGATTGGTAAGTACCCTCAAAGGGTCGTCATGAAAGGGCTGGTTATTATGATAACCATTTTATATTAATACTGACTTTTTTTCAATTCTTTGCATTATCTCAACCCTAGGAATGAGGGCTTCTTTGAAAATGAGAACCCTAATTTGTTTTTTGAAAAATAAACTATGAGTTATATTTATTTATTAGTAGATATAACTTATTGAACTTCTTATTACCCCCTTCATTTATAAAAAGGTAAATATTGTAGAGCTTCTTAGTAATATTTCACTATATTTGTGTGATCTTTCTATGCATATTTTCTACATAGATTATTGCAAATTCCTAGAAAATATGATATACACGTGGTTATGATTATTTTATATGTTAAATATGCATTTCCATGAGCACTCATTATCAGTATGTAAAATAAAATCTTTTTTCTTTACATTTTTAGGATATTTAGACACGTAGGAGTTAGTTAAGATCTACTTGGTCTAATGTGTCGTTAGGTAAAAGTTTGTTTCTTAGTGTGTTTCTTTAGTATGAATTATGATGCATTTGTAGTTAGGAAATAAAACAATCGCGATATGTTCCTGACATAGAGTAATGTGATGGGGTCATTTGCCAATAATCGATTGTGAGAAAATCTCTTGTAAAATCTCTCTGTAATATTTTTCTTTTGCATTAATAAACTTCTCCAAGTGGCCATGTTGGTTGGGGTTGTGGATGTTTCCGCATAGTGGTGAAAGCATCGGTGTGTTGATCTTTGATTTGGTTATGTGAGTGGTTACTAAAAATTTCGTCCTCTTTTGGAATACGTCTGTTGTCGAACATGGTATCAGAGCCTATTTGAAGACCCATTCATATTGTCTCATCTCCATTTTCTATCATTTCCATACATTGGAAGACCACTGTTAAATTGCATCTGGAGCACTCAGGAACACTTTTCGTTTCACTCGAAAAGGTTTCTGTTTTCCCAAGATATGACCATTACACTGAGATTTAGAGGTATAAAGCTTTAATACGTATTTTTTTTTATTTTTCCAGAGTAGTATTTTGGTTTTATTTCAGTTTTGTATTATTTATTTCTGGGTTTCTACTCTTTTAGATCTGTGTATGCTCTTTTCTCTCGCCCTATGCATTCCCGGCAAATAAGAAATATATAAGAAAAAAGTGCATCTTCCGGGTAAGCTAACCGATATCTAACCCTTGTTGTCATCGAGAAGCGAAATTTTATTCGTGTGTGAAAAGATGTTTTTTTAGCACGCTCTCCAAGGTCATCTTCAACAACAACAATAACAACAACAAGCCCAACCCTCTTGTGAAACAATAGAATATGTGTTTCTAGACCATTTGGTTAAAAGTTCCTTATTAAGTAAGAGGTCTTGAGTTCAAGTCTCTCTTTTGTTACTTTATTTGAAAATTTTCATGCTCAAATTGTAAAGTGTATTCAACTTCAAGTATAAAAGTGAAACACCATAAGTAGCTTTAATATTTTATTTTAGAGTTATTTATTTTGCATGCAACTTTTCTTTTATAAAGTAACTTCATTGTAAAAGTGATCCCCACTTCTCTTTATAAAAGTGGGTCACTTCATAAAGAAACTTACACTATCACTTGGTCATTTTGTTTATGCATTTTTTTTAAAAGGCATAACTCTCACATCCGAAGTCCATTTTCAGTGTTGTTTTTTTAAAACCACATAACTTTTCGGGATCTTTCCATCGAAATCATTAGTTTTAGTTTTTAAATCCATATTATGTGTATATTTAATATGGTTTCTACAAGTAATCTCTTGCTTACCAACACCAACTACTTCCAATGGAAATCTCATATGGAAGATTTATTAAGAAGTAAAGGCTTGTACCAAATAACCTTGGGAAAGGAAAAAGAACCCACTTATGATGACAAGAAAGTCACATGGGCTAATAAGAGTGACGAAGCATGTGGACTAATCGAAATGTCCATCTCTCCTCATTTAAGGTTCCACCTTAAAGAAATTGATGGCCCCCATGAAGCTTGGAAAAAGATTGAATCTGTGTTTGGTAAATTCAATATTATTCGAGCACAACAATTAGAAAATCAAGTACTAACCTTAACTCCAAGTGATTTTTCTTGCCTTGGAGACTATCTATCTAATTTGAAAACATTTAGAATGTTATGTGCAAAATGTGAGATAGAAATGGAGGAAGAGCGTTGCACCTATCTTATTCTTTATAAGCTAGGTAGTGCATATTATGTGTTTGTATCTACCTTTTATGCCATGAGAGAGGCTCTAGGGAAAGCTTATCAAAAACCCACTCTTGAGTCCTTTTGTGCTACTTTGATTAGAAAGGAAGATAAACTTATACAACTTGGAGTGATTAACACTACAGATACCTCCAACAAAGCCTTAGTTGTTCAACGAAAAGATAAACCCAAGTATCCCAAGAAGCAACATCCTTTCTACAACAAGAAGCAACATAAGGGTACCAAACCCACTTAGAATGTTTCAGCTCCTAATGGTCACAAAAGAGCAAAATATAAAATAAGAAGACTGACAAACATTACAACTTTTGTGATAAAGATGGTCATGATGAGTCCAAATGTTTCAAGAAGATGGTAGCTTTAGAAGCAACAATGGAGAAACACAACATCATTATTAATTCTACTTCTTTTTATTCTCATGGACATGCACTTTCCGCTTCTAGTTTCTCCTTCAACACAACTTCTACTTCTTCTTTTGATGAGTGACTTATTGATTCAGGATCATCTTATCACATGGCTAAGGATACAACCATATTTTCTTCTCTATATCAATGTAACATAAAGAAAATATTTGTTGGTGATGATAGATCCTTGAGTGTTGTAGGATCTAGAACAATTCAAGTAGATAATGGTCATTTCAATGATGTATTATGTGTTCCAAGTCTTTATTATAAACTTCAATAAGTATATCAAATCACTCATTCAAGTGAAGGTAAAATCATAGAGTTTTCACCTCACCAAGTTGAAATCAAGACTCTAAAAGATCCTAAGCATGTTCTTGCAACTGGGATTTCTCATGATATTACTAGATTGTGCAAGTTTAACAACTTTGGCTCATCATTTTTTTCATCAGTTTTTGTTACTCATAGCGATGACTTGAGAAAACTTTGGCATGAGCGGTTTGGTCATCTAAACTATGGCTCATTGCAACAACTATGTAATCAACAGATGGTGACTGTTCTTCCTCTTGTTTCATGCAGAGATGGTGTTTGTGCCGGCTGCGTTCTCAAAAAACATCATCGGGATAGTTTTGACAAACGTGCCCCTTGGCATGCCTCGAGCCCTTTACAGCTTGTTCAGAGTGATTTGTGTAGTCCACTTTCTTCTCCTTCTTTTTTCGGGTGCAAGTATTTATTAACTTTCATTGATTATTTTTCCAGACGTACTTAGGTTTACTTCTTAAAACTTAAGAGTGATGTTTTTGACAAGTTTTTAGCCTACAAGGCCCTTGTAGAAAAGAAATCTCGACATCAAATTCAAAATTTAAGAACATATAATGGAGGTGAATATGTGAACAATAATTTTACAAGTTACTTCACTACACAGGGCATCCAAATGCAACACATTGTTCCATATAAACCACACAAAAATGGGGTTTCTGAGAGAAATAACTGCACATTAAAATAAATGGCTAATTGTATGATCCAATCTAAGGGATTAAGTCTAAAGTATTGGGAAGAAGCAATCGACTGTGAAAATTACATATTCAATCATGCTCCCACAAAGGCTCTTAAAAATCTAACACCAGAATAAGCTTGGACTAAAATTAAACCATATGTAAGTCACTTCCGTGTATTTGGTAGTATAGCATGGGCTCACATTCCCGATGAGAAAAGGAAAGCATTGTAGCCTAAAAGTGAGAAGTGTATATTTGTTGGTAACTCTGAAGTTTTGAAAGGTTATAGACTTCTTCAACTACATTGTAATGAAATTATTATTAGAAGAGATGTTAAATTTGATGAAAATCTCTTGGCCTGTGAGCCTAATTTGACGATTGTGTCTTCTTCGGCCTGTGATCCATCTTCGACATTTGTTCCTTATTCTGTTCCTATTCTGGTTTCTTTTTCAGATGATGATAGTGAGGATAAAAATCCACCTCCTCTTTCTCACCTTCCTCCAGATGAGTCCTTTGAACTTGAAACAACACCAGTTCCACTGCTTCCTATATGGGTTCGTTCAACATGAGAAGAAGCTAGTGGACTTGTCGTTGATCCTTTAGATCAACGTCAAACACATTCATAGTTTGAACGAGCCTCTTCTCTTTTGGCTCAAGTTTCAGAGACTCATGATCTAGAGACATTTGCAAAAGATCAAGGTCATCCAGATTGGGATACAATAATGAATGAAGAGTATCATTCTTTAATGGAAAGCAATACTTGGGATTTTGTACCTATTACAAAAGGAAGAAAATTTCTCACATGTAAATGGATCTACAGAACTAAGTATGTATCATATGGAAGTGTTGAAAGACACAAGACTCGGTTAGTTTCCAAAGGATTTTCCAAAGTTGAAGGAATTGACTATAATGAAACCTTTTCCCTTGTAGACAAAATTAATTCCATCCGCCTTGTTCTTTCCCTTGACGCCTCACATAAATGGGAGGTCCATTAGATGGATGTTAAATCCTCCTTCTTGCATGGAGATTTGCAAGAATAAATATACATGGAACAACCTCTTGGCTATGTCCAGAATGACTCTAGCCTTTTTTGTCACCTTAAGAAATCTCTTTATGGTCTTAAGCAAGCTCCCTGAGCTTGGTATGCCAAAATGGACAAATTTCTTATTGAAACCAGTTTCTCTAGATGCCATTATGATCCTAATGTGTGTACAAAGAAAGTAGGAATCCATCCGATAATCCTTGTCCTTTATGTTGATGAACTTATCCTTACTGGTAGTGACTCAATACTTTTAAACCATGTCAAAACCAGCCTTAAGAAGAAATTTGAAATGATAGACTTAGGTTTTTTGCACTATTTCCTTGGCCTACAGGTTTTGCAAACCCATGAAGGAATTTTTCTTTCCAGGTTTAAGTATTCTTGTGACCTTCTTCGTCGCTTTCACATGGATGATTTTAAACTAGCCCCTTCTCCCTTCCATTCTGGAGTCAATACTAATGCCACCATTTACCGTCAATTAGTTGGTAGCCTTTTATACTTGACTCATACCCATCGTGATCTTTCCTTTGCTATTAGTCTTGTTGCTTGGTGTATGCAAACACCCCATGACATCCATTGGAAAGCAACTAAAAGGATACTTCACTATGCCCTTGGTATAATTTAGTTCAGGATACATTATAGTTCAAGGGGACTCCTTTATTGGTTTGTTTCACTGATTCAAATTGGGCCATCGACCATGATGATCAAAAGTCTACTGTAGGTTATGTTTTCATCCTTGGTTCAGGACTTTCCACTTGGGCCTGTAAGAAATAATAGGCCATTGCACTTTCTTCAGCAGAAGCGGAGTATCGAGAAGTGATCAATGCAAGTTAGGATGCCTTGTGGCTTCGAGAGATCCTTTTAGAGTTTGTATTCGAGCAGTAGCATCCGACCATCCTTTGGTGCGACAATAAGAGTGCCATAAATATCTCTAATGAACCATTTCAACATCAGTGCAACAAGCACATCGAGCTAACATGCACTTCATGAGAAAGCCCATTCATGATCAAGTTATTGAAGTGCTCTTTTTCCCTACAAAAGATAAAGTTGTAGACATTTTCACAAAGTCTCTTACAGAAGAGAAGTTTTCCAAACTTCGATCTATGTTAGGAGTTCCAGAAGTTTTCATTCAGGGCGATATGCTCTAATGCCTCATTCCTTCTCCTATTGTGTCAACATTTTAAATCCTTCAATCATATCCCAAGTTGTTCTTAAGGGGGGATGTTAGGATATTTAGACATTTAGGAGTTAGTTAATATCTACTTGGTATAATGTTTCGTTAGATAAAAGTGTGTTTCGTAGTGTGTTTCTTAGTGTGTTTCTTTAGTATGCATTAGTATGCATTTGTAGTTAGGAAATCCGACGATCATGATATGTTACTGACATAGAGTGATCTGACGGTTCATAATCTCCTCAATCTTAACGACCATTGATCTATGGATTAACACCCGAATGGTCCATGATCTTTATTTAAAGAGCATGGAGGGTCATTTGTCGATGATTGATTGTGAGAAACTCTCTTGTAAAATTTCTCTGTAATATTTTTCTTTTGCATTGATAAGCTGCTCCAAGTGGCTATGTTGGTCGGGTCTTGGATGTTTCCCCGTAGGGGTTTTACCATGTGAAAACATCATTGTGCTGATATTTGATCTGTTTATGTGAGTGATTATTGAAGGTGTTTGTCCTCTATTGGAATACGTGTCTTGTTGAACATACATTACTCATAAAAGATTAATTTATTCAAATATCACATGCTACATATGTATGAACTATTCTTGTTGCATCAAAACTTGTAATGAAAAAATATACATAAAGTATATTTATCTAGTTATAATAAGTGTTGTAGTCTTTATACTCTTTTGCTATTGTGCCTACACTTCTTGCTACAACAAAAAGAATACAGAAAATACCTTTTTCTAATTATACTATTATAAAAATATTTATAATCATTCTCTAATGTACTATTTACCATTCATTAAAAAAAATCTGAGCCTGTTTCCATGTTCAAGGATAAAACTGAGTATAAAATCTAGTTCCTAACAACCATAGACCTGAACAACCAATATTACTTGTTCTTGTCACCCATGAGACTAAATCATTATCCCATAGGGACTTAAAATTTGTATAACCTTATCGAGATAAACCATAGTTTTATTCTTTCTCAGACCCATCAAAATCAATTTTTCCTCACAAGTACTCATCAACCTCCTTCCTCATCTATACTTTTTCTTTTATTTTTCACAAAAAAAATCATAGCTTGCCTAGGTTTTTCTTCAAGTTAGCCTCATCCCTAACCCTAGGGAATTATCTTGTCCTAAATTTGTGCTATCTTGTTCCCTCTTATCTCACATATTTGGGAGTAGGGTTCCACTTATCCTCATGGACAATGTTTACTCTCGTGGTTTTTATCTCTTTTCACTCTTCCATGAAATAATGATTTAATCTTTGTAACCAGATTCTCTTATTAGTAAAATAAAATAATTTGAAAATAGTATTTACAAAAGATATTCATCATCACCAATGTTTATGATGATAGAATTTTCACATAAGTCTTTTTCCAAAAAACTTTTGCAATATGCACCGTCAAAAATTAAAGTATTAAATGGTTATAAATGGTGGGACAATACATCTCCCACTTGAACTGAGCACTATCCTTAGTGTTCCAATATGATAATTTTATCTCTAGAACAAGAATGGATAAGCCTTCCTCATGGCTTCCTCCATTTTCCAATTGGCCTCCTCAAGACTAAAGTGTCTCCACTAGACTTTAACCCGAGTGATGGATCAATTCACCAACAAAGTTTCCTTCTTGTCGAAAATACCTAGCAGTTCCACCTAAAAATCACCTGTGGGTTCCTGAATCCCATTCCAATTTACAATATGTGTTACGTCACGTACATACATATTTAACAATGAAACATTAAATACATTGTGTAATTCTAAAATGACTGGTAGTGTAAGCAGATGGGCCACTATCACCACCCAACACTTGATCTGACCCACAATATCATGCTGCCAACTTGGTACTCTTTATGAACTTTAATGAATTGTTCCTCAGTTTGACTTTGAGATAAATATGATACTATATATTTAATTACACATTTATTCTTTTTAGGTATGCAAAAATATTTTGTGTCTTTTGTTTACTTTTCAAATTCAATTTTTCTTTCTAAACAATTGTTTCCATTTATTTTAACATATTTGGACCTAAAATAATATGGTCAACTCATTTGTGCCAACTAACAGGTGTTTGACACTTCCTTCCATACATCACTTCAAAGGGACTCATCTTTACAGATGTTTGATAACCGTTATTATATGACGTAGATGAAGGTACTATTCCCACTTCATGGGGAAGTTCATCACATACATCCAAAACATATACTCTAAATTTTTTTTAGTTCTCTCGGTCGTTAGTTTGAGGATCATATGAATTTGCAAAAATTCAGCTCTGTATCCAAACCACTTATCAAGGCCTTCCAAAAATTTGAAGTGAATTTTGTGTCCCTTTATGCAATTATAATTTTAGGTATACCATGCATTTTTAAAAATTCCTTCATGAAAATCTATGCAATGTTTATAGCTTTGTGAGTTGATTTCAATAGATAAAGTGTGAAGATTTAGTGAGTTTTTCTACTACCACTATTATAGAGTCATTTTGTTTCTAGTTGTAGGTATTGGTATCATAAAATCCATGATAATCACTTCCTATTTCCACTTAGGAATGGGTATTGGCTATGATAAGACAACTGGGTGATGGTGCTCAACTTTAACTTCTTTACACTCAAGACACCTAGAAATATATTCAACTAAGTCTATTTTCATTTCGAGCCAGAAATACTCATTTTTCAGGGTTGTTAAAGTATTTTGATAACCTCACTCACCTGAATAAGGTTTCCTATTTACTCTAGCCAGTATTAAATTATTCAAATCTGTGTTGTTTGGAACATAAATTCCACTTTTAGACTGCATTAAATAATCATGATTGTAGTTGAATTTCGATTCTTTCTCAACTGATTTATTGTTCTGAAAATTTTCCTATAATTTCCTATAAATTTCATCATTCTTTGATGTTGTTTTAATTATTTGCTTTAAATAAGTTTGTATGTTGCTACTAAAAATTGCAACTAGTTTAGTGATGAGTGAATCTGCTATCTTTTTTTCCTTCCCTTTAATACGTTTTATCTCAAAACCATTCTTACTTAGGAATGAAAAACATATTTTCTATATTAATTTTGTTGATCGAAGAAGTACTTAAGGATGATATTATCTTTTTTAAACAAAATTCTAAGTTTCATCACATTTTTAAAAAATGTACTATAATAGTTAATTCCAGGTCATGCATTGCATTATTATTTTCATGAGGTTTCAATATTTGTGATTCATAATCAATAACTTGATCATCCTGTAACAATAACCCTCCTAATCCTTCTAATGAAGCACTAGTACAAGACCACAAAATCCTTATATGGGTCTAATATCTTCAAGATAGATGTTGTTGTTAACAATTGTTTTAGATTTTCAAATATCACTTGACTTTTTTTAGTCCATTTAAATATGATTTCTTTATTTTGTAAAGAAATTATTGGATATGAAAGCTTAGGAAACCCTTTTATGAATCTAAGGTAATGCCCTATGATTCCCATGAGATATTGGACATCTGACACATCCTTTGGCACTGGCCAATCTAGGATCGACTTAATATTTTTTGTATTGACTAAGATTCGTTCACCCAAAATTACATGTCCCAAATACTATACCTTATTTTTTAAAAACTCACATTTTCTAATCTTTTCATACATTTGATGCTCCCTAAGTGTTTGTAAAATCATTCTCAAGTGTTCTTAATGTTCTTCTTTGGTTTTTGAATAGATCAATACATCATATATGAACATGATTACAAACATTTCTAGATATTTTCTCAACACACTATTCATTAAGCACATAAATGTAGCAGGTGTGTTTGTTAAAACAAAAGGTATGCCTAAAAACTCATAGTGTAAGGTATGCCTCAAAACTCATAGTGTCCATATTTAGTTCATAAAGTAGTTTTATGAATGTCTTCCTCTTTAACTCTAACTTGATGGTATCATGACATAAATTCTATTTTAAGGAAAATGTTAGATTCTCCGACTTGATCAAACAAGTCATCAAGACATGGTAAATCATATTTGTTTTTATTTTTTTTCTTATTAAGTTGTGTGTAATCAATGCACAATATGAAAATTTTGACTTTATTTTAAAAAAATAAAACCACTAGGTTTAATATACTGCTTATCAATTAAATATTGAAGTTGAATTTTAAGTTCAATTAGTTCTGAAGTGTTCATTCCATAAGGGGATCCGGGTTCTGAGTCCATAGTCAAACATATGGAGATAATCCTGGAATTTATTTCAGAAACACATCTTGTAACTATTCCAATATTAGTTCTTTGTTAACAAACTCTTGTTCATTTTCTCAACATTTTCATACATATGCATAACATTTCCTTGCATTTATTTTTAATTAAAAGGAAAACCTTTACTCTTCTACTTTTTCGAGAATCATCTAAACAATTAAAAGTCTTCTCATGACAATTCACAATAGCTCATTGTTTTTCTATCCAATCCATACCTATGAGAAAATCATAAGATCCTAAAGGTAAAAATTTTAGATCTACCTCATCTAGATTCCATACATATTTACCATACCATCTTTTACCATCATAAACATTGATGATGAGAAATAGTTTTTTTAAATAATATTTTATTTTATTTTAATTTTACTAGAAACAAATAGATTAGAGAATCTAGTTATAAAGAGTAAATGATTATTCCATAGGAGAGTGAAAATGGACAAAAATCATGGGAGTAAATATTTTCCATGAGGACAAGTGTAAACCAACTCCCAAAGATGTGGGATGTGAGGAAACAAGCTAGCACAAAGTTAGTCAAAGAATATTCCCTAGGGTAATAAATGAGACTAACTTGAAAAAGACCTAGGGAAGTTATTTTTCTTCTTGGTAACACAAGAAAGGAAATGTATAGAGGATGAATGAAACTTGTGAGTACTTGTGTTGAGGTTTTGAGTTTGATGGTTCATAGAAAGAATCAAAATCTAATTTATCTAGAAAATGTTACTAAAATTTTCAGTCCCTATGAAATAATTCTTTAGGCACTTGTGTTGAGGTGACACGAATAAGTCAATCTGAATTTTCTGGTCTATGGTTAGGAGGAACTGGATTTTGTAATCAATTTGTTCCTAAACTTCTCAAGATGTTTTTCCTACTTTATTTTTATTTGATATTGAATGCTTAATAGTTACACTAAAATTGTAGTTATGAATATATTTTGAATAAATAATTCTATAATATTTCAATTGGTTTGCTATAGTAAGAAAATATCTATAACAAGTCTGGTTTTGGTTAAATAAAGATATTTGATATTATCATTGTTATTAAATATTTTAACACAACAAGAAATGGTTGTAGAAATAATGGTCTTTTTTGGTTAAACAAAAATATTTGATATTATCATTGTTCTGAAATATTTTAACACAACAAGAAATGGTTGTAAAAATAATGATCTTCACTATTAAAGATGATTTTATATTACTTTATTTTTGGATTATTTAAAGTTAGAATATTTGTTTACTAAGAGTATGTTATTAGCCTATAAGGGAGAATTTTTTACCAATCTTGCTTCAATCTTGCTTTGAGAAAGTTAAATTGGTAAAAGTATACATAAGGTAGTTATAGAAAATATTATTTTCCTTTTTATGTAAATTGTAAAAGTTATGTGTAATATTCAATCGATTTTTACAAGTAAATTGTAAAAGTTATGTGTAATATTCAATCGATTTTTACAAACAAAGAATAGAAGACTTCCATGCAATCAATATATTTAGCTACGAATGACTATATTTTATATATCGATTTGTACAAACAAGAATAAAAGACTTACATGCAATCAATATATTTAGCTACGAATGGCTATATTTTATATATTTTAGTTTGTACAAAGAACAAAATGAAAATATCCCAAATATAAACAATCTTTAGTATTTACAGTGGTTAAAATATATACAAATCTAAAATACAGTGGTTAATATATATATATAAGTATTTACAGTGGCTAAAATATATACAAATCTAAAATACAGTGGTTAATATATATATAAATCTATAAAATAGAAATTCACTTAGCCACCCAAAGTAGGTTGTCAATCCAAAAGACCTAATCAAAACTATTGATATGTCTATTTTGCAGAATTACAGTCAAGCAATACAAGTTTTATAAAGAGTAAATAAATACCCAGAAGACCCCAGGGTTATATATATATATTCATTCTTAACAGAGTTCAAGTAGAAAAGATTCTAGGGTCTTCGATTCAAAACCCTAGAGCCAACGATAATGCTAAAGACATTTGATAATACAAGTTTTATAAAGAGTAAATAAATATCAAGAAGACCAAGGGTTATATATATATATATATATATATATATATATATATATATATATATTCATTCTTAACAGAGTTCAAGTAGAAAAGATTCTAGGGTTTTCGATTCAAAACCCTAGAGCCAACGATAATGCTAATGGACATTCGATAATAGAGATAAAGTAAAACGATACTAATACTCAACAAAATCCTTGCCCCATTGCTGAGGTCGAGTAGAAAAGTTTTTTACTCTTCTCTTCTAATGAACTGAATCCACAAAAAGTTTCTATGAAATTGGTAGCTCATTACTCAATCGTATACTTATCAGTATTCACCTCATAAAAATGATATACAGAGAGTTGATGAAGAGTTTTACATTGTATTTAAAAACTTAACCACATGATAAGACTAGCTCTGCTTTTGAACCTGGAAGTCGACGACTCAGAGCTGAACCTATCATCTATTCCATAGAGCACATACATTGGGTCATAAAATAAAGAGGACCTGATGTCGACCTCTTGAACCTGAGTTCTCCTAAGGGTCACATAGAACCCTGTACACTGCAAAGAATATTATGAGAACTATGACCAAAAGCCTTAAACGAAAACAAAAATAAAATATTATGACTGGAACACAAACATGTTCTCGCCTTAGAGATTAATATTTTATCATACGACTGGGTAAATGAAACATTTTCCTTGTTGTATAGAGAAACCATGTTATATAATTCCAAGAATAAGTTAAATAAGATTATGGTGCAAAATATTTATAATTGTCTCCACACTAATCACTGTCTGGAGTGTAGCGCTTCAGTGGAGAAAGAGCGTAATGTATGAGGTACCTTCGGAGAGCTGGTACTCTTGGACTAAGGAATTTACCTTGAACTAAAATCCGGATAGACCTCTAGCTATTTTTCTGGTGTGATTTGGCACCTCCGAACCCTAGTGAACCTACATGAAAATTGTAAAAGAAGAATATAGTAAATCTTAGATGCGTGCTTGTTAGCTAGAACTTGTTACATAAGTGAAATGTTACCTCAGTCCAAGGATGGTAACCCTATTTGAAAGCGTCCATAATAAAAGAAGTGAAACCCTCGAACAAGATATTAGAGCATGAAGACTCTGTGGTTTCACCCTTGACAATTCAGAAACAAAGAGTCACAACAATGCTTGGTTAATACAGTTCATTAACATATGAGAGTACTAATGTAACTAGATTGTCAGATCCATTAACTCAGAGCAAAACGTGGCTCTTTTGGACAACGCCAATGGGAATTAGCAGGACCATTGATTATGAAGAAACTTAATTTCACTCACAGCTGAATGCATACGAGGTACACGTATAAGTCAAGTCCATTTATGAACATTGATTTAATAGAAAGGAAACAACTATGGGAGTTGTGTTCCTTTGTTAATCTAGAGCGGATGGCCAAGCTAGCTTAAGCTGGGTAGGTTATGCCTCAATAGAATCCATGGTAGCGAGTGTGTAAAGATCATTTCCTATGAGAATAAGTTAAAACCTAATAGGGGAATGATATAATTAATTTAAATTTGAAAACATTCAAGCTTGGTAAGTTTGTATCAATATAATAGGAGATGTGAAATTAAATGGTTTTGCATGGGTTTAACTTTGAACGATAAAAATCAAGTGAATACTATGGTACAAGGAATTGTTAATTGATCTCTCCCTTTGTTGTTGGTGGTATCTACATGCCAAACAAAAAATAAATATGTTAGCTTATGAAGTTATTAACGAATAAAAGCATCATCTATAAAAATATATGAATTAATGAGAAAACTTGTTGACTATTCTATTAATGATGGAAATTGTATCATGATAAACAAAAAAAAATCATTGAAAATTTGGTGTAATTTCAAAATGGTATCAAAGCATGGTTCAAAAACTATGGTTTTAAAAATTATAGTTTTATAGGATAAAGATGAAAATAAATTATGTTTAATTAACCACAATGTGACATTGCATATATCATGATCAAATAGTGAGGTGACATGGTTAAAGAACTGCGTAAAGAAACATCAAGTGAACCAAGAATGTATGTGTAGTTAAACAATGAACAACCACAAGATATTCTACTTAAAAACATGACTCATATGAAACAATTTCGAAATGCCGGACAAACTTCCACCAACCCTAAAAAATAACTATCTAATAAAGATTCACACAAACATAAAGACATTGTAACAAATAATAATAAAACATAGTTGTTATCTGAATGTAGTAGTGGGGATAATTCTAAAGCAACACGTTATAGAGGACTGTACCCAAAACCAAGAAAAGTAAGTTCCATGAAGATGAATTGATGGGTGAATTTAAAAGGATCAGACCACCCAATTTTGATGGTGAGTGAGGAGGGAGCATAAGCTTGGATTTTTAACATGGGAAAATACTTCTAAATCTACAATTAACCAGGAAATTTGAGGGCTATAATAGCTATGTACCAATTGAATGGTAAATCTACCATTTGGTGGAAGGAGACAAAAACATTTAATAAAATCAAGAGTAGTGATTTGATTTGGAAATTATTCAAGAAACATTTCAAACAAAAGTATCTAACAGATCAATACTATGATGGAAAAGCTAAATAATTTCATGATCTCAAGCTAGGAAAGATGACTATTGAAGACTTTGTCACTAATTTTGTAAATCTAATGAGATATGTACCTTACCTTCGAGAGGATAAGGTAAAGGTTTAGCAGCTGTTTGCCTAAAAAACACAAGGATAAAATTGAGTTTTTTAATCCAAATATGATATACTAATTTATAAGTCATGTCAAACATTATTTCACTCAATTTAAACATAGATATGAAAATACAAAAACATGGTATAATGGGAACAAGGACATGTTTGATCCTAAGAAGAAACAATTTAAGCATCGTCGACAACCATCACATAGTGCAAGTTACTAGAAATAGATGAAATAGCGAAATGAAGACTAAGGTAGATATAAACATATTACCTGTAGGATCTTATGATTTACTCATAGGCATAGACTTGATGGAAAAACATCAAATTCTTTTAAACTATCATGATTTCTTTTTAATTATTTAGATCAATATGGAAAAGGAAAAAAAATTAAAGGCACACCACGAGGTGTATCGATAAGATAGATATTCCTTGTGCGGTTAAAAATTAATGCAAGGAAATGATGTGAAATATATTTTGTGCACATATGAGAAAGTAAGGATGAAATAGTTGAAAAGTTGTTAACTAAGGATCTTATATTGAAATAGAATGTGTTCCCGAAAGAAATTCTAGGATTATGTCCTAGACGAGATATCAATTTTACCATAGATTTAGTACCCATATATGTATTGGTGTCTAAGCCCCAACCCCCTTATAGTATGAGCACTCCATATTTGAATGAAATTAAAATGAAGCTCCAAGAGTTTATAGATAAAAAATATATGAGACATAGTGTGCTCCATGGGGAGCACTAGTCTTTTTTGTTAAAAACAGAGGTGGAACTTTCAGATTGTACATTGACTACAAATGACTTAATAAGATGCAAATTAAGAAAATTTGTACTTTACCCCACATTCATGAATTTTTTGATCAAGTAGGAGGTGTTAGAATATTGGATGTGCTTGTCTAACCATAGACAATATAGAAATATTGTTAGCCAACCATAAGCACAAATGACACGAGTGACCACCATGACCTTGAGAGAGAGAATAATTTTAGGCAACAAATCAATAGCCAACCAAGGCTAATGAACCAAGAAAAGATAACCAAAACTGATCAGAGAGGATAACCCAGAAAAATTGAAAACGCAGATTGCAGAACTACCGACAACAACTGCTCCCAAGACATGCGCACAAACTAGCCTTCTGCAGTGCGCACAAGTGTACTTCTACAATTTTGAGAATTCTGGCTAAAATGAATACTCACCTCCTATATTTATACTTCTTCTGCGAGACTTCCTAGGTCGACTTCTCATTCTAGGTATTAATTACTTAGTATATAATATTTCCTTTAGCCGACTTCTCTTCTAGGGTTATATCCAAATATTTTCTTACTTCTCGAATATTCTAATATTGTCAGAGGTCACAAATGGAGGTTAATACCTCCCGCGACTACCATAATATCAACACTCCCTCCTAGATAGGGAGGTATAACAAACAATGGTCTTGAACACAAACATACTATTCAATAGGTAACATCATTATAGCCACAAAGGCTAATTAAATCACGAGCACCGTCATCGTTATCCAACTAGATAATCTCCATGACAATTAGTACAATGTCAATTGATAGAACACGACTGTGTATATCCATAGTACTACACAACTACTCAATCCGTGAAACATAGTCATCACTAGTGGAACATATCCACCACAATAGAATACCTCTACTGTGTACAGACATATAGTCTCCATAGAAATCATATCATCTGATATCAACCTGAATAGAAGCAATATCATAATATAACTGTCATTTGGGCCATTCTTCCACTTACATCTATGAGATTTGGAAGACCATCTTCCCTCAGAGAGTAAAAACATCAATGATGGGCTATCTGGACTATTCTTCTCAAGCATGGAAGAATATTTGTCTTGATTTCTGAGCCTGTACCATTCACCTATCTGGGCCATTCCTCCGACACTAAACAAAGTGAAACCATGATAGAATGAGTCTGGGGAATACATATCCCAGATTTATGAAACTGGACCATTAACCTATCTAGGGAATTCCTCCGGCACTAAACAAAGTGCAACTCGAGAGAATGAACCTGCCCTAGGGAATGATTGTCTGGACCATTTCCTAAGGAAATTACTATCCTGCACCAACCTCCAAAACAAACCATTCTTCGAAACTGCTCACAACTGTGAGCTTAGAAAGAATGACTGTCTGGCGAGCTGGACCAGTCTTCTTGACCACCACTGAGAGTGACTGTCAAGAAGAAAGACTGTCCTAGACCATTCCCCCACAGTGGCCATAAGAGGAATCACTGTCTATGGTAGATCAATAATCCATCGAACCATTTTCATTACAAAAATGACCGTTTAATTTCAACCATTTTCCGAACTCAAAAATGCCTGTCTATCAAAAATCTCAAATCACTTCCCAAACTCGAAATGAACTGCCCATCCTCGACCATTTTTCAAAGTTGAAAAATGAATGTCCATAAATCAATGATATGTCAGTGCTCCCTCCCAACCTGGAGAGCCATCTCTTCCCTTTTAGCAAGGGAGTTATTTCCACGATCCCCAATTTGTCTTGTAGGTATGAAAACTTTATTCTGGACATTGTATTTCTAAATATATCTACTGTCTCCTCATCTCTGCGGATATAATGGATCTTCACTTCTCCTTCCTCGAATTTATCTTGAATAAAGTAGTATTTGATCTCAATGTGTTTCGAACGTTCATGAAACACTCGGTGTTTTGATAGCCTTATACAACTCTGATTGTCACAGTGTATTATGGTCGAATCTAGAACCTGATCAAATAATCCAGAAATCATCTTTCTCAGCTATACTGCTTCTTTACATGCCTCACATTCTATGATATATTTTTCCTCTGTTGTGCTGAGTGCAATAGACTTTTGTTTCCTGCTGCCCCAAGATATCATAGTAGAGCCCAAGCTGAAACACATCCCTGAAGTACTCCTTTTGTCTTCTACACTTCTTGCCCAATCTGAATCTATGAATCCATGAAGTTGTATATCACTCAATGTGGTATATATTAAATCATAGTTTAGTGTCCCACAAATATATATTATAAAATGATTTGCAGCTATCCAATTCTCATGTTTGGGTTCCACTTGGAACTCGCTTAGTGTGTTTATGAAAAAGTAAATATCTCATCGAGTATTTACTAAATACATCAATGAGCCAATCAATTGTCAATATAGGGACGGGTCTATTGGATCATAATCTGAGTCTTTTACTTTTTTTTATATCTGTGGTCAAAGGAGTGTCCATGGAATTTCAATCCATCATTCCAAACTTCTGAAGAATATCTACTGCATACTTTCCTTGTTCAAGGAATACTTCACCACGCTTTTTCCATACTTCTAGTCCCAAGTAATAATGCATGATACCAAGATGTTTCATATCGAACTCATAAGCTAGTTCCTTTTTACACTAGATGATGAGAGACTCTTCACCTGTCAAGAATAGATCGTCGACATACAGCAAGATCATCAAAGGTGCATTGTTCATGACTTTGTAGTAAAGATTTGGATCTGCATTACTCTTGGAGAAACCAAGTCTCATTAGGTAGATGTCTATTATTTCATACCAAGATCTTGGAGCTTGCTTGAGTCCATATGATTCTTTCTTTAGTCTGCAAACACGAGTGTCTCTGGAATGTACTTCAAATCCTTGAGGTTCTTCAATGTATACTTCTTCTTCGATTGATCCATTGAGGGAAGTGGTTTTTACATCCATCTGATGTAAACTCCAACCGATGGAAGCAACAAGAGACATAATGGCTCTAATAGAAGTATATATGGAAATAGGAGTGAATTTTTCATCATAGTCTTCTCCCTCCTTTTGGGAGAACCCTCTAGCTACGAACCTTTCTTTATATTTTTCCAGGCTTCCATCTACTGCATGTTTGATCTTATAGACCCATTTTGAAGTTACTACTGATTTTTCTTTAGATCTAGGCATAATTTCCCATACACAATTTTTCATGATGGATTGGTGTTCTTCTATCATGGCTTCTTTCCATTGTTTCTTTTGAGCTTCCTCTTCAAACGTGGTGGATTCTTCATCTATAATATTTTCCATACATGCTGCATAGCTGGAGAATCTCTTGGGTTTCTTTATTTTTCTTAAGGTCCCACTTGGGGCTTTGAGTCTTTTTGCTTCTTGTGGGGTAGCTTCAAGCCAAGATGGTCCTTTCTTGGTTTTGGGTACAATGTCTGAATCAATAGTCTCACATGGTTGCATTGGATTATCGAGTTGTTCTGTTTCTTCATTCTGAATTTTCGGAAGACATGTGTTTTCTTCAATATTCTCTTCATACTCTTCTTCTTATATAGTTTGTTCTATGGATTTATTGAAAGCCATCTTTTAATTGAAGGTTACGTCTTTGTTGAATTAAATCTTATGTTGTTCTGGAATATATATTCTATGGGCCTTGGATGATTCACTATATCCCACGATCCAGGTGGATATCGGTGGCCATCAACCTTTTTCGATTGGCTCAAAACATTTTTCTGACAATTTTGGCAATTTACTATTTTTAGCAGGTTTTAACTTTTGGGGCCATTTTGAGGGCCTAAATGAAGGTTTTTTTTAGATTGAGGTTCTCAATGATATTTGAAGGAATTATTGATCCCCCAAAATGAATCTCCTCGATGATACGTTTCCAACAAGCTATCATACGCCTAAAACAGAGATTGTATGCAAAAGTTACGACACTCGGAAGTTGATGTAGTAACTTACCCAAACGGGGCCCACATGAATTTTGGCGCTTCATCTCCTAGGGTTAGGTTTTTGAATGTGTAGGGTTTTTGGAATTCCTGTTTATTGTAAAAATTCCTTTAGAGCCTCATTGTACTCATCTTCTTGCGAATGCGAGTAGCCGTCACATCTCTTCTCAGAGATAAGCTGCAACCATTCTAGTGAGTCTTTCACTCGTATTTTTACAGTCTTTGTACATTTCTTTCATCAATAGAAATCGTGTATTGCTGTATCTCTGTGTTTATGGTTTCATCTCTGATATATTTATGTTATATTATTGAATATCTGCGATATCTCTGTGCATTTCTTTATTATATCTGTGATCCCATTTCGTGCCAAAAATAATCCAGATCAATGGTATCAGAGTAGGTTGTTCTAGATCATTTTTTTCAGTGCATGTCCCTGAAGAGGTCCCAATATAGTAAGTTGGGTATCGATCTTGTCTCTCTTGAGGAAAATCGCTCTCGTACACCCAAGAAACCATCAATGGCAGAAGAAAAAAAAATGATGGAGCAGACGATCCTATCAGACTGTTGCTTGAGAAAGATCTCACGCGACAGAGGAACGAAATGATGGATATTTTTTACCACATCCTTCAATGCCTTCCGATAGAAACAGGCACATCTTCATCAAGTAGCTACTTTGGAGGCACCTCACCTTTTAAGGTACAAGTTATTTTTGATATTCCTGTATTGGAATGATAGATAGATATATAATCCCTAGAAAAATGGTTAAATCTACTAGAAGGTTATTTCTCTATTCATAAATTTTCCGACAAAGAAAAGATTAGCTTCGCACTCCTTAAATCTCTCCCCAATGTCAAACATTGGTGGGAAACTTATTGGGAGAAGAGTTCCACAGAGGAGTCTGAAATACATGGGGTCGATCCCACTTGAGATTTTTTTGTGGATGCGGTAAAGGAACAATATTACCCTGTTGGAAACTATGAGGGCTAGTACATGACATGGACCACACTGCGACAAGAGAGGGGCCAAGTAGTTCTGAAGTTCACCAATACCTTCCATACCTTGCGCACCAAGATGGGTATCGAAGACTCTGAGGGACATTTGGTTCTGAAATAGCGTGGGGATCTACACAGATACATCCAGACTGAAATCAATTTTATGGACATCTCATCACTCGTTGCTTCTCATCGATATGTTGTTAAAATCGAGAAGAAATTTAAGCACCATAACAAGTGGGATTTTGGATCTGTAAATCTGCAACAATCAAAGTATGACAAAGACAACCCTAACAACCAATCTCTTGAAAACTAGTCCAAGACACAGGAAAAGAAGGGTCACAGGAAGATAAATAAGGACACCAGAAAATGGTGCGATTTCCATTAAAGCACCTAGCACAACACCGATGAATGTCGCTCAAAACAGTCATTGGTGGTCGAGATCAAAGGAAAGGAGCCAAACCCTGATTAAAAATCTGATTCTGAAAATACTGGTGAAGGATAGATCATTAACACAAACCCCACTGCTATTGTCGCAACCGCAACAATTCAACTAGAATAACAAACAGATCCCGAAGACGGGGAGCGCTTTTTTCATTCACAGATGTGGGTGAAGGGGACCCCACTTCATTTTATTGTTGATAGCAAAAGCGAGAAGAACCTCATCTTAGCAGAAGTCGTCAAACATTTGTGATTGTCGACAACACCACACCCGCAGCCATACAACATCTCAAGGGTTCGCCAAGGACGAGATCTTCATGTCAGCCAGAAATGTGGATTATAATACGACATCTAGCCCTTCAAGGATGAGGTATTATGTGATGTTGCCCCACTGGATGTCTGTGATGTTCTCTTGGGCCAGCCATATATGTGGAAGCACCATGATGTTTATGAGTCTCGACCCCGTAGTGCCATTGTTACTTTGGGGGGTCATCTATACAGAATACTAGAGGTAGTTCTGACTATTGTTGCACCTAAAAAGTGTCGCAAAGTAGTATCTCATACTACAAAATTTAGCTTCTTCATAGTCTATTCAAAAGGAGAATAGAAGGACACTGCAACCACTATAGCCTCGCCGCAAGCACCTTCTATCCAACAGAAGCAGGTTGAAAACGTTGCAGCAAAGCACAAATATTCCTTCTACACACTGTCCTCTCATGTATCTCAACTTTTTAAACAACCTCAGTGTCAATAGGTTCTTGACATGCTTCCACAAACTGAGGAGCGCCATGTCTCCAGCAATACAAGCAACTCACCAAGATGCAGATCTAACAAATGCTTTTCCCTCTCCCCTTGGAACTAAAAACAATGGAGACCATTGCTTCCTGAGGAGGTAGGATTGATCTAGGTGGATATCAGTGGCCACCCACCTTTTTCGACTAGCTCAAAACAATTTTCTCACAATTTTGACAATTTACTATTTTTAGCAGGTTTTAACTTCCGGGGCCATTTTGAGGGACTAAATGAAGGTTTTTCAAGATGAAGGTTCTCAATGATATCCAAAGGCATGAATGAGCCCCCAAAATGAATCTCGTCAATGATACCTTTCCAACGATCTATCATACGCCTAAAACAAAGATCGTATGCAAAAGTTACAACTCCGGGAAGTTGATGTACTAACTTACCCAAACGGGGCCCACATGACTTTTGGCGCTTCATCTCCTAGGGTTAGGTTTTTGGATGTCTAGGGTTTTTGGCATTCTTGTTTATTGTAAAAATTCCTTCAGAGCCTCATTGTACTCATCTTGTTGCGAATGCGAGTAGCAGTCACATCTCTTCTCAGAGATAAGGTGCCACCATTCTAGCGAGTCTTTCACTCTGTATTTTTACAGTCTCTATATATTTATTTCATTAATAGAAATCATGTATTACTGTATATCTATGTTTATGGTTGCATCTCTGATATATTTATGTTATATTATTGAATATCTGTGATATCTCTGTGCATTTCTTTATGATATCTTTGATCTCATTTCGTGCGGAAAATAATCGGGATCAGTGATATCAGAGAAGGTTGTTCTTGATCATTTTTTGTAGTGAATGTCCCTGATGAGGTCCGAGTATAGAAAATGGAGTCTCAAGATTGTCTCTCATGAGGAAAATTTCTCTTGCACACCCAAGAAACCCTCAATGGCGAAATAAAATAAAAATGACGAAGAAGACGATCCTATCTGTCTGGTGCTTGAGCAAGCTCTCACATGACAGAAGCAAGAAATGATGGAGAATTTTTCCCACATCCTTCAATGCCTGTCGATAGCAATAGGTGCATCTTCATCAAGTGGCCACTTTGGAGGCACCTCACCTTTTAAGGTACAAGTTAATTTTGATATTCCTGTATTTGAAGGAAAAATAGATGCATAAGCCCTAGACAAATGGTTAAATATACTAGAAGGTTATTTCTCTATTCACAAATTTTCTGACAAAGAAAATATCACCTTCACACTCCTTAAATCTCTCTTTCATGTCAAACATTGGTGGGAAACTTATTGGGAGAAGAGTTCCAGAGAGGAGTCTAAAATATATGTGGCTGATCCCACTTGGGATTTTTTTGTGGATGTTGTAAAGGAACAGTATTACCCTGTTGGAAACTATGAGGACCAGTACATGACATGGACCACACTGCGACAAGAGAGGAGCAAAGCAGTTCCGAAGTTCACCATTACCTTCCATACCTTGCGCACCAAACTAGGTATCAAAGACTCTGAGTGACATTTGGTTCTAAAATAGCGTGGGGCTCTACACAGATACATCTAGACTGAAATGGATTTTCTGGAGATCTCATAACTCAGTGTTTCTTATCGATATGTTGTTAACATCGAGCAGAAATTTAAGCACAAAAACAAACGAGATTTCAGATCTATAAATCCGCAACAACCAAAGTATGACAAAGACAACCCTAACAAACAGTCTCACGAAAACCATTCCAAGACATAGGAAAATAACGGTCACGGGAAGACAAAGAAGGACAATAAAAATGGTGTGATTTCCACAAAATCCCCTGGCACAACACCGATGAATGTCTCTCAAAAAAGTCATTGGTGGTCGATATCAAAGACAAGGAGCTGAACCCTGATTCAGAATATGATTATGAAAATACTGGTAAAGGACAGATCATTGACGCAGACCCCACTGCTATTGTTGCAACTGCAACAATTCAACCAGAAGAACCAACATATACTGAAGAGGAGGAGCACCTTTTTCATTCACAGATGTGGGTGAAGGGGACCCCGCTGCATTTTATTGTTGATAGCTGAAGCCATAAGAACCTCATCTCAGCAGAGGTCATCAAATAGTTGGGATTGTCAACAACACCACACCTGCAACCATACAACATCGGGTGGCTTCACCAAGGACTAGATCTCCATGTCAACCATCAATATCGATTGTCATATGGAATACAACCCTTCAAGGATGAGGTATTATGTGATGTTGCCCCACTGGATGTCTGTGATGTTCTCCTGGGCCAGCCATATATGTGGAAGCGCCATGCTATTTGTGAGTCTCGACCTCGTAGTGTCATTGTTACTTTGGGGGGTCATCTCTACAGAATACCAGAGGTAGTTTTGACTATTGTTCCATCTAAAAGTGCCGCAAAGTAGTATCTCATAGTGAAAAATTTAGCTTCTTCACAATCTGTTCAAAAGGAGAATAGGACACTGCAACCACTACAACCTTGCCCCAAGCACCTTCTATCCAATAGAAGAAGGTCGAAAAGGATGCAACAAAGTGCAAAGATTCCTTCTGCACACTGTCCTCTCATGTATCTCAACTTGTTGAACAACCTCAACCTCAATAGGTTCTTGACATACTTCCACAAACTAAGTAGTGTGATGTCTCCAACAATACAAGAAACTCACCAAGATGGAGATCTAGCAAACACTTTTACCTCTCCCCCGGGAACTCAACGCAATGGAGACCATTTCTTCCTAAGGAGGTAGTATTGATCCAGGTGGATATCGGTGGCCACCCACCTTTTCTGACTAGCTCAAAATAGTTTTATGACAATTTTGGCAATTTACTATTTTTAGCAGGTTTTAACTTTCGGGGTTATTTTGAGGGCCTAAATGAAGATTTTTTGAGATCTAGGTTCTCATTGATAGCCAAAAACATGATTGATCCCTCAAAATTAATCTCCTTGATGATACCTTTCCAACGATATATTATACACCTAGAACGGAGATTGTATGCAAAAGTTACGATCCCGGGAAGTTGATGTACTAACTTACCCAAATGGGGCCCACATGACTTTTGGCGCTTCATCTCCTAGGGTTAGGTTTTTGGATGTCTAGTGTTTTTGGCATTCCTATTTATTGTAAAAAGGCCTTCATAGCCTCATTGTACTCATCTTCTTGTGAATGCGAGTAGCCGTCACATCTCTTCTCAGAGATAAGCTGCCACCATTCTAGCAAGTCTTTCACTCTGTATTTTCACAGTCTCTGTACATTTATTTCATTAATAGAAATCGTGTATTACTGTATCTCTATGTTTATGGTTGCATCTCTTATATATTTTGGTTATATTATTGAATATCTGTGATATCTCTCTACATTTATCTATTATATCTTCGATCTCATTTCATGCCGAAAATAATCCAGACCAGTGGTATCAGAGGAGGTTGTTCTTGATCGTTGTTTTTAGTGCATGTTCCTCACGAGGTCCGAGTATAGAAAGTTGGGTCTTGAGTTTGTCTCTCTTGAGGAAAATCTCTCTCGCACACCCAAGAAACCCTCAATGGCGGAAGAAAAGAAAAATGATGGAGCAGACGATCCTTTCAGTCTATTACTTGAAAAATCTCTCATGCGACAGAGGGACGAAATGATGGAGAATTTTTCCCACATCCTTCAACACTTGTTGATAGCAACAGGTGCATCTTCTTTAAGTGACCACATTGGAGGCACCTTTCCTTTTATGGTACAAATTAATTTTGATATTCCTGTATTTGAAGGACAGATAGATGCAGAAGCCCTAGACAAATGGTTAAATCTGCTAGAAAGTTATTTCTTTGTTCAAAAATTTTTGGACAAAGAACAGATCACCTTCGCACTCCTTAAATATCTCCCCCATGTCAAACATTGGTGGGAAACTTATTGGGAGCAGAGTTCCACAGAGGAGTTTGAAATATATGGGGTCGATCTCACTTGGGATTTTTTTGTGGATGCGGTAAAGGAACAATATTACCCTATTGGAAACTATGAGGACCAGTACATGAAATGGACCACACTGCAACAAGAGAGGGGACAAGTAGTTCCATAGTTCACCAATACCTTCCATACATTGTGCACCAAGATGGGTGTGAAATACTCCGAGCGACATTTGGTTCTGAAATACCGTGGGGCTCTACACATATACATCAAGACTTAAATGGATTTTCTAGACATCTCATCACTCGATGCTACTTATCGATATGCTATTAAAATTGAGTAGAAATTTAAGCACCAAAACAAACTAGATTTCAGATCTCTAAATCCGCAACAACCAAATTATGACAAAGACATCCCTAACAAACAGTCTCCCGAAAACCAGTCCAAGACACAAGAAAAGAAGGGTCACGGGAAGACAGAGAAGGACACCGGAAAATGGTGCAATTTCCACAAAGCCCCTGGCACAACACCGATGAATTTAGATCAAAATAGTCATTGGTGGTCAAGATCAAAGACAAGGAGTCGAACCCTGACTCAGAATAGGATTATGAAAATACTAGTAAAGGAAAGAGCATCGACGTAGACCCCACTGCTATTGTCACAAGTGCAACAATTCAACCAGAAGAACCAACAGATCCCGAAGAGGGGTAGTGCCTTTTTCATTCACAGATGTGGGTGAAGGGGACCCCACTGCATTTTATTGTTGATAGAGGAAGCCAGAAGAACCTCATCTCAACAGAGGTCATCAAACAATTGGGATTGTCGACAACACCACACCCGCAACCATACAACATTGGGTGGCTTCGCCAAGGAGGAGATCTCCATGTTAGCCAACAATGTCGATTGCCATACGTCATCTATCCCTTCAAGGATGAGGTATTATGTGATTTTTCCCCACTGGATGTTTGTGATGTTCTCTTGGGCTAGGCATATATGTGGAAGCACCATGATGTTTATGAGTCTCGACCCCGTAGTGTCATTGTTACTTTGGGGGGTCATCTCTACAGAATACCAGAGGTAGTTCCAACTATTGTTCCACCTAAAATGTGCCGCAAGGTAGTATCTCTTACCACAAAATTTATCTTCTTCACAATTTGTACAAAAGGAGAACAAAAGGACACTGCAACCACTACAGCCTCGCCCCAGACACCTTCTATCCAACAGAAGCAGGTCGAAAAGGCTGCAGCAAAGTGAAAAGATTCCTTCTGCACATTGTCCTCTCATGTATCTCGACTTGTTGAACAACCTCAGCCTCAATAGGTTCTTGACATACTTCCACAAATTGAGCAACACGATGTCTCCAGCAATACAAGCAACTCACCAAGATGTAGATTCGACAAATGCTTTTTCCTCTACCCCGGGAACTCAACGCAATGGATACCATTGCTTCCTAAGGAAGGAGGATTGATCCAGGTTGATATCGGTGGCCACCCACCTTTTTCGATTGGCTCGAAACAATTTTCTGAAAATTTTGTCAATTTACTATTTTTAGCAAGTTTAAACTTCCGGGGCCATTTTGAGGGCCTAAATGAAGGTTTTTCGAGATCGAGGTTCTCAATTATAGTCAAAGGCATGATTGAGCCCCAAAAATTAATCTAATCGATGATACCTTTCGAACGAGCTATCATACGCCTAAAACAAAGATTGTATGCAAAAGTTACGACCTCAGGAAGTTGATGTACTAACTTACCCAAACAAGGCCCACATGACTTTTGGCACTTCATCTCCTAGGGTTAGGTTTTTGGATGTGTAGTGTTTTTGGCATTCTTGTTTATTGTAAAAATGCCTTCAGAGCCTCATTGTACTCATTTTCTTGCGAATGTGAGTAGCCATCACATCTCTTCTCAGAGATAAGATGCCATCATTCTAGCGAGTCTTCCACTCTGTATTTTTATAGTCTCTATACATTTCTTTCATTAATAGAAATGGTGTATTACTGTATATTTGTGTTTATGGTTGAATCTCTGATATATTTCTGTTATTTTATTGAATATATGCGATATCTCTGTTCATTTCTTTATTATATCTCTGATCTCATTTCGTGCCGAAAATAATCCGGATCATCCCATGAATATGCCCTTGTTTCGTGAGGGTTCTAATTTATTCCTTTTATCCTTGGGAATGTGAAAGTAAACAAGGCATCCAAAGATTCTTAATTGTTCCACATTAGGTTTATTTCCTGAGAAAGCTTCTTCTCGAGTCATATCCTTCAATATGCAGTGGGTACTTCTGTTCTGAACATATATTGTTGTCATGGTTGCTTCTCCCCATAGATACATAGATAAACCTTTATTGTTTAATAGTGCCTTCACAGTTTCTTCAATAGATATGTTCTTCCTTTCTACTACACAATTTTGTTTAGGATTATGAGGAACAATTATCTCCCTCCTAATCCCTGTCGATTTGCAAAAGGCAACAAATTCCTTGGATGTATATTCTCCTCCATTATCTATTCTTAAGGTCTTGATTTTCTTGTTTGTGAGGTTCTCTATCTCTGCTTTGATTTCTTGAAACTTGTTGAATAGTTTGTCCTTTGTCTTCAAGAGATATAACCAAGTCTTTATCGAGTAATCATCTATGAAGATTACATAGTAAAGAGAACCTCCTAGAGATTTGACTGGCATCGGACCACAAACATCTATATGTATTAGATATAGAATTTCCTTAGATCTACTATTGTTGCTTGAGAATAGTTTCTTAACATACTTACCAAGAGCACATCCTTTGCAAATTTCTTCATGTGTAGACTGTAGTTTTTTTATTCCTTCAACCATCTTTTTGAGGAAGGGTAATACTTGATAGTTGATATGATCATACCTTCTATGCCAAAGTTCATTGGGATTGACTTTATCATGTACAAGGGCTTCATCATTTCATTCTAGTAGTCTGTATAGTCTTCCTTCACGGGTTCCAATAACTCTAGCATTCTCTATGATGGAGTCTCTAGGCCAAGATAATACTTTTCCATCTACAAAGGCTATTATGTTTCCTTTTTCTTCTAGGAAAGATATGGATACAATATTCTTTTATAAAATAGGTACATATAAGACATTTCTCAAATGAACATTGTTACCTGTTTTCAATTTGACAGAGGCTTGACCAATTCCTTCGACCAGGTAAGTGTT
This sequence comes from Picea engelmannii, assembly GCA_009831015.1. Lineage (NCBI taxonomy): Eukaryota > Viridiplantae > Streptophyta > Pinopsida > Pinales > Pinaceae > Picea > Picea engelmannii. Next base: position 692,069 of record ML777253.1, read on the forward strand.
TTTGTCTCCAAGTTCTACCTTGTACAATGTCTTCTTTTCATTTAGATTGGAGAGTCTATATTGATCTCCTGTCATATGCCTGGAAGATCCACTGTCAATTATCCACATGTCATATTCAATCCTTCCTATGAGTGCTGAGTAGTGTAGATGCTTTGTCTTTTCATTCATGATTGTTGTTGACTTATAATTGGTCAAGCTTTGACCCTAAATTTGAACCTTGACATTTATTCCTTCTAAGAATGCCGATAGGTGTGTTGGACTAAGGCATACTTTAATATATTCTCCTTCAGTAAGGTGTTCCATCATAAGGTGCTATACAAGGGTTTTAGGGTTTCTGCAACTGCACCTACTAGTAACCCTAGTGACAGTGCATTAGTAATTACACGTGCTAGAAACCCTAGCGATAGTTCTTCAATGAGCTTGGAAACCTTATGGATTATCTCCCTTCCAGTGGTTAGTCTGAATGAAGGAGGTGTGGGCCCATAATATATTAGAATATTGGATGTGCTTGTTTAACCATATACAATATAGCAATATTGTCACCCAACCATGGGCATGAATACCACCCCCGAGCACCTTGACCTTGACAGAGAAAACAATTTACTGCAGCAAATCAATATCCAACCAAGGCTAATGCACCAAGAAAAGACAACCAAAATTGATCAAAGAGTCCAACCCCAAAAAACTGAAAATGCAGATTGCATAACTGTCAGAAGTAGCTAGTCCCAAGACTTGCACACAATTTGGCCTTTTGCAGTTCACACAAGTGTACTTCTGCAATTATGAGAATTCTAGGTAAAATGAAGACTGGCCTCCTATATTTATACTTCTTCTGTGAGACTGCCTAGGCTGACTTCTCATTCTAGGTGCTAATTACTTAGTATATAATATTTCCTTTAGCCAACTTCTCTTCTAGGGTTATATCCAAATATTTTCTTGCTTCTAGAATATTCTAATCTTGTCAGAGGTCACAAATGGAGGTTAATACCTCTTGTAGCTACCATAATATCAACGGGAGGATATAATATCTTTTCAAATATAGATTTACGGTCAGGATACCATCACATTAGGATTAAAGAGGAATACATTCATAAAACTACTTTTCGAACCAATTATCGAAACTATGAGTTTGTAGTGGTAACTTTTGGTTTAACAAACGAACCTACCACATTTTTGTTCTTAATGAACAATGTGTTAAGAAAATATCTAGAGAAGTTTGTGATTGTGTTCATGAAGGGAATATTGATTTACTCAAAGAAAAAATATGAACATGAGTAACACTTAAGATTGGTTCTACAAACACTTAGAGAGCATCGACTGTATGAAAAGTTTAGTAAATGTGAATTTTATTAAGACAAAGGGCATTGTATGGTCATGTAATTTCAGGAGAAGGGATTTTTGTTTACTGAGAAAAGGTCAAGTTAATCCTAGATTGGTCTATGCCAAAGGATGTGTCAGATGTCCGATCCCTCATGGGAATCACATGGTATTATCTTACATTCATAGAGGGGTTTTCAAAATTGGCCTATTCAATAACCACATTGTAGAAAAAGGAATTAGATTTAAATGGACTGAGAAATGTCAAGAGAGCTTTGAAAAGATAAAAAATGTTTACAACAACACCTATCTTGAAGACAATATACCCACATAAGGATTTTGTGGTCTGTATTAATGCTTATTTAGAGGGATTAGGAGGTGTATTGTTACAAGATGACTATGTGGTTTCTTATGTATCACGAAAGTTGAAACCTCATGAGATCAACTATGCAACTCATCACCTGGAATTAATTGTTATTCTACATGCATTAAAAACATGGTGACACTACGTGTTGGGTAGGAGTTTTCTGCTAAAAATATCTTTTTGATCAACCAAACTTAAATGAAATATAAGAAACGTGTTTATCCTTCCTAAGCGAGTACGATTTTGAAATAAAGAAGATTAAAGGAAAGAAATATATGATATAATATGCACTTAGCAAAAAACTAAATTCAATTCTCAGCATTAACATACCAACTAATTTGAAACAGAGAATTAAATGAGCAACATAAAGTGATCAAAATTATAGGAAATTATAGGAAAATTTTCATAATAATAATTCAGACGAAGAAGAACCAAAATACAATTGTAATAAAGAAGTTTTAGTAAGGTATAAATGTAGGATTTATGTTCCAAACAACATAGAATTGAAAAAATTGATACTAGCTGAAGTATAGAAGAAACCTTATTGAGGTCACCTAGGTTATCAAAAGACTATAAGATCTTTGAAGAAAGAATATTATTCTCCCGGGATGAAAAAAAGGTAGCTAAATATCTTTCCAAGAGTCTTGAGTGCCAACAATTCAAAGATGACAATAGTCACCTAGGTGGATTATTGTAGCCAATAGCCATTCCTTAGTGGAAATGGGAAGTGATTAGTATGGATTTAATTACGGGACTACCTATGACTAAAACAAAAAATGACTATAATCGTAGTGACAGAAAAAATCACTAAAGTTGCACACTTTATTCCAGTAAAATTGACATACAAAGCTATAAACATTCCTGAAAATTTCATCAAGGAAATTTTTAGGATGCACGGTTGACCTAAAACTATCATTTCAAACAGGGATACAAAGTTCACTTCGAATGTATGGAATACATTGTTCAGTGTTTTGAAAACTCAATTGATTTTTAGCACCACATATTACCCTCAAACTGATGATCATACCGAGAGGACTAACCAAATTGTAGATGATATGTTGTGGATGTATGTGATGGATTTCCTCACAAAGTGGGAAAATTACCTACATTTGGTTGAATTTTCATATAACAATGACTACCATGCATCATTGAAAATGAGTCCCTTTGAAGTAGTGTATAACATGAAGTACTGAACACCTATTAGTTGGGACAACCTAGTTGAAAGAATTATTTTGGGTTGAGATATGCTAACAAAGATGGAAACAATTGTCAGAAAGAAAAATAGAACTTGAAAAGTGCACAATACAGACAATTATTTTTTGTAAAATTGAAAATAACACACATAATTCAATGTAGGAGATCATGAGTATCTTAAATTCAAACCCATAAAAATATCATTAAAATGGTGGAAGAATACCAAGTTGTCTCCATGATATTGTGGGTCATTTGATGTGCTTTCCAAAGTAGGGTCAGTGGCCTATGATTTTTCACTACCATCCAATATAAAAGTACACAATGTATTTCATGTTTAATTGTTAAATAAGTATGTACATGATGTAACTCATATTGTAAATTGAAATGTGATTCACGTGGAACCAGGAGGAGAGTTCCAAGTGGAACCATTACGCATTCTCAACAAGAAGGAAACTATGCTTCAGAACTGAGCCATTGCTTAGTTTATAGTTTAGTGGAGGAACTTTAGTCATGAGGAGGCCGCTTGAGAAATTTAATAAGCCATGAGGAGGCCTCTTGGTAAATTTAATAAGCCATGAGGAAGGATTATCCATTCATGTTCTAGAGATGATATGCTCAAATTGGAACACTGAGGATGTTGTTATGTTCAATTGGGGGAGGATGGAATGCCCCTCCACTTATAAACATTTGAATATTTAAATTTTGAGGATTTGTGTTGTGAAAAACTTATATTAAAATTATATCATCATAAACATTGATGATCGTAAACACTTTTTGTAAATATTATTTTATTTTATTTTAATTTTACTAGAAACAAACTCATTAGAGAATCCATTTATAAAGAGTAAACCACTATTCCATGGGAGAGTGAAAATGGATACAAAAAAATAGATTAAATATTATCAATGAGGACAAGTGTAAACTTACTCCAAAATATGTGGGATGTGAGGGAACAAACTAGAAAAAAGTTAGCACAAGAAGATTTCCTATGGTTGGGGATGAAACTAACTTGAAAAATACCTAGGAAAGTTATTTTTCTTCTTGGTAACAAAATAAAATACAAGTATAGATGAGGTAGTAGGTTGTTGAGTACTTATGTTGAGGTTTTTATTTTTATGGTTTTAAGAAATAATCGAACTCTGATTTATCTCGAAAAGGTTATTGAAATTGTCCATCCCTATAGAATAAAGCTTTAGGCTCGTGGGTGACAGGAACAAGTAAATATAGCTATTTTGGTCTATGGTTGGGAAGAGTTGGATTTTCTACTCAGTTTGTTCCTAGACCTCTAAATAAAACTTTGATGTGTTTTTCCTACATTATTTATATCTCATATTGAATAGTCAATAATTAAAATAGATAATAATTATTAGAAATTATAGTTATGAGTATATTCGAAATAAATAGTTTTGTAATATTTTCGTTGGTTCTATTGCAACAAGAAAATATCTATAGTAAGTTTGGTTTTGGTTAAATAAAGATATTTGATACTATCATTATTCTTAAAAAATTTAACACAACAAGAAATGGTTGTGAAAATAATGGTCTTGACTATTAAGTATGATTTTATATTACTTTTACTGTTTGATTATTTTTAGTTATAATATATATTTACTAGGAGTATGTTATTAACCTCTAAGGGAGAGTTTATTTACCAATATTGTTTTGAGAAAGATAAAGTAGTAGTAATATAAATAAGCTATCTATGCAAAATATTATTTCCTTTTTTTTTAAATGTAAACTGTAAAAGGGATGTGTATATAACATAAAATCATGACTATGTGTGAAAACTAAAGAAGGCTTTGCATGGCATTAAACAAGCCCCTACAACATGGTTCTCAAGACTTGATTAGTATCTGCAAAAACAAGGATATAAGAGAGGAACCAGTGACATCAAACTATATATCAAAATTAAGGATCAAGATATGATTTTTGTTGTGGTATATGTAGATGATATCATATTTGGAAGTAATCTTATTATACTAAGAAAAATGTTTGGTATAGAAATGTAAAAAGAGTTTGAAATGTCTATGCTAGGAAAATTGACTTTCTTCCTAGATTTACAAGTCACTCAAACATATAAAGGAATATTCATTTCTGAAACTAAATATAAAATAAATTTTTCACCTAAAAAAAGTCACATGAAGGAAGTAAAAAGGATATTCATAGATCTTAAAGGAACCCTGGAGTTTGGTTTATGGTTTCCAAAATCAAAATATTTTACATTGACTACATACACTGATGCAGATTGGATGGTAGTGTAGATGACAAAAAAATTTCTAGTGGAGGAGCATTCTACTTAGGAAAATTTATGGTATCATGGTTTAGTAAAAATTAGACATTTGTATCACTATCTACATTAGAAGCATAGTACATTGTTGTTGCATCTTGCTGTACATAAGTAATTTAGATGAAAGAAACCCTAGAATATGTACAAGTGAAATATGATCATCCAATCACTATTAACTGTGACAGCACCAATGCCATAAATATATCTAATAATCCTATTATTTATCCAATTGGATGTCGGTGGCCTCCCACCTATTCCAAATGACTCATTTTGACAATTTTCCAGTTTGGAAAATTTTTCTCTAGTTTTTGGGTTCGTGACTTGAGGGGTTGTTTTGAGGCCCTAAACAACATATTTTAGGGCTCTCCATGGTCAAAATAAACTTTGATAGATAGAAACAAAACGTGTAGTCCTTGGATAGACCTTTCCAATGAGATATCGTGCACCTAAAAAGAAGATCGTATGCAAACGTTATGACCCTAAGAAGTTGATGTACTAACTTACCCAAACGGGGCCCACATGACTTTTGGTGCTTCATCTCCTAGGGTTAGGTTTTTTGGATGTCTTGGGTTTTTGAAATTCCTGTTTATTGTAGAAATGCCTTCAAAGCCTCATTGTAACCATCTTCTTGCGAATGAGCGCAACTGTCACATCTCTTCTCAGAGATAAGTTGCCACCATTATAGAAAGCTTGTTTCCATTTCATTTTACAGTTTCAACGTATTTCCTTATTGAATAGAAACCAGTTTTACTATATATATGTTATTCTATGTTAATCTTCATTTGATAATAATTTGTATTCATTTTTTTCTGCAAATATATTTTGGATCAGTGGTATCAGAGTGGTCTTCTCCTTATCGTTCTTAATGCATGTCCCCAACGAGGTCATGGTACAAATAATTGGGTGTCAAGCTTGTTTCTCATGAGGAAAAAATCTCTTGCACACCCAAATGACCTCTCATGGAAGAAGAAAAGAAAGACAATGGGACAAGATATCCCTTCAAAATGTTTCTCAAGGAATCCCTCATGCAATAGAGGATAGAGAAAATATGGACATCCTGAGGACAACTAGTCCAGGCTGCAAGCAAAGAAGGACACCGAAAATACAAAGAAAGATACCGAGAAGTGGTGATACTTCCATAAGATCCCCTGGCATAACATTGATTATTGTCGCTTAAAGTAGTCACTAGTGGCTAAGGTGAAAGCCTCTGAATAATATGTGGGTTCCGACTCTGAGTAAGAACCAGAAAGAGGGAGATAGATCATGTGGCTTCCTCGTACATGTATTCATGTGACATCAACATAATGCCAACATGTTTTCATCCCTCCTCTCGTCAATGTCTAAAGGCTCCCACACCGATCAATGAACAAGATCACATCCCAGATTTTCTTTGATCAACAACTCACGATATATCATTTTAATGTGACAGTTGTGGTTATACCCAAAATTTCTCAATTAGATCTGATGGCTCTTGCTTATCTATCTCGTGATCTAACGATCACAATTACATGATCCTTTACATAGGATCTTCATCTACATTGCGCTTTCACTTCTGTGTGATTTTTTTAATGCTTGTTCTCCTCATATTTGCTTTCTTAACAAAAATACCTTGTCAAACAGTTATGGCCCATACCAGTATGGTGTTTCAATCAAAATCTCTGATATCAATCTATAACATACCCAACCACCTTTGGGTCTAGTACGCTACCTAAAAAACATTGTTCAAAACTAATTTTGAGTTCTTATACAATTTCATTATTAAAGAATCTTGAAAGAAGTATGATAAAGACACATACAATAAAAAATATTCAAGCTACAATATAAAAAATTTCTAAACATTCCATGCATAGAAATAATGAGAAAGAATGCATGTCAAATTTACAAATCTGAGAGATATTAATTAATACACTGTGGAAATAAATATACAACAAAGAAATACATGACATAGATCACTTATCTTAATCAAAATGGTTCAATGACTAACTATAGACCAAGGATGTTCCACCCAACCATAGACACTATTGTTCCAAGTCTCAACAACAATGTCACCCTTAAGCCAACGATATGAATCCACAAGGACAGTTCTAGGGTGTCACACAATTTTCCCAAACCAGTCACCACTGAAGCTCTCACAGGTTCCTCAACACACAATAATCCAAATTACACCAGATATCTTCTCTCCCACCTACAAAACAAAAGAGAATGGACCCCCTTCTGTGTCATATAGTCCCTTAATCTTTCCAACTCCTTTCAGGGATCCAGTGCATCTAGTAAGAAATCTCCACGATGGGACTCCGAGGACTCACAACTGTGAATAAAATTTAGTACATTCCAAAGCATCTTAGGCATGCAAGAATTAGTTCATGGATGGAAAACACAATCATTCACTATAGCCAACCAACAATGGATTATCTCTTCAATAATTCCCCCCTTGTCCCATTCTAACAACACGAATAAATGCAAGAAAAAGTGAACATAATGGTGAGTGTGAACAATTTAATAATGAATGAAGAGAGTGAGTGATGAAGAAGAAGAACAAAGAACCCCCCAAATATCCCACAATATGGGTTTACAAATGTACACGCAAATCAAAAACCTCGTGGCCTTACCCAAGAAGTGTAGGTAACCAATTCTCTCCATTAAAAAAATTATGGGTAAATAAAATATGATAAAATGACATATCCCCTTAATCCCCCTATCTCGCAGAATCATAGCTCCCTATAACTCTTGTCCTTGTTCTTATAGCAGCCAACAATGTATTTTATTATTAATAATGATCAAAACATTACATTTCCTAGGAACGTTGGCCTCTTTAATTGTTTGGGCACTTCGACCTTTCATCAAATAAACCAAATACTTTATTTCATATGGGGACCGAAAACCAGGGTATTACATGTTATCTGAAGTTCAATTGAAGAACATGACAGGTTTTTTTCATGCACTTAGATTTGGTATTTCATGTAAATTTGAAGGAAACACTTCCTTATAGAACAACGCATGCCTTAGTCTTAATTTTGAGCCAAATTGAGCCGTTCGACTTCCATAATGTGTAGTTTGTGATTTTACACATGTTTATAAACTTAAATTGACATTTTCAAACATAAACCTACATAGTGTGCATAAATGATAACAATTATTTTCTCTTTTTCCTTAAAGAACAAGTGGTTATTCTTTTTACAAAGTCCTCTTTCTCAACAAAATTTAAATTCCTCACAAAAATTAAACATAGTATAAAATATATATATCAATGGAAATATTCAATTCTACATTGACCTAAGTACATTAAAGTACATTGAAATGAAGAAATTATAAACAAAATATCTTGCTAACATATATTTCAAATGAATACTTATTGTAAATATATTTGAGATAAACATAACACAAATTAATAAAATAAAAGATGATTCATTAAAGCTACATCATAAGTCATTCATAATAAAAAACTTAAGATAAAACCCTAGAATTATCAAAATTACAAAATATCTCTTAATAACATCCTAACACAATGACTTAATAAGACTAAGAGATAATTATTTAAGTCCATTTAGGCACCACCCATTTCCTCATCTTCACTAATGTAGACAATATGCCGAGAGTGTAATGCCACTTATTTTTAGACAATTTTTTTAAAAAATAAGATGCCATGTTTGATTCCATGCTAGAGTCATTGTACTATTCTTTCACTTCGAAGAAACTAAAGACAATATTTTTTTATAATTTACTTAATATTACTAGTTAATAGTCATGGTGATGCCATTTCAGGTTAGGGTCCTTGATTTCGCGATTCATGGAATGCTCCTCATTTCGTTTTGCATGCCATCATCGACATATTATTCTCTCGAAAACAGGTACAATATTCTAAATCTAGGATTACTACCTATGGACTCTACTTGCACCCACCATAAATTGACATTTTATTTCTTGCGCAAAGGTATTTAATTTTTTTTTATTACATTCACTTTACAAAGTGAATTGAATTCATTTCCAAAATATATTACTATAGTTTTTTTAATATTTCATTCTTAAACAATTCAATATAAGGGTTTGTATGGAATTTCCTTAATAGGTTCCAAATCCCATTTAAGGAAACGAATGTCATTTTAGCTTAAAGGACAATAGGTCATTAGTTTCGATACGCATTTATATTATTTAATCCTATTTTAAGGAGAACCCTCAAACTTAGAGTTGTTCAACAGTGCCCAAAATCTCACAGTTGTAAACACAAAAATATCTCATCATAATTAAAGAACTCGACGTAGAGTGCAACTTTCATACAAGTTCAGTTTAACCTTAAGTGGAGGTATTGATCATGTTGGAAACATTGAGTATAGCCACGTCTTGGTATGAGTTATGGGAGTCACACTCCAAATTTACTTGTACTCTCAATTTTAATGGGCGTGCTATCAAAGCTTGGCTACAAGCCCAATACTTTTCAATCGAAGCTATGAGAATTCAAGCGTTTACACACTCTAATATTGACGACCAATGGTTTCATTATCACTGTCATAGCAAATGGCAGAAGATGAATCCCTCCCTAACCATGGTAATGTTTCTTCTTGCATATTGAGTCTTCCTTTTTTATCCTTTGTTTTTTCCAATAGAAATATTATCTCAATTATATTAGGAAATATAATTCTTTTACATCTTTGCCTCCACATCTAGGTCCTGGATCTGATCCTCAGATCAATACAAAAAAAACAATAAACACCAACCAAAAATGTATTACATGACTAGAATACTATGAGAGGTACTCGATACCTACTCAAAATTATCAAACTATTACAAAAAACATAGACCACTCTAGAGCAGGAAAAAAATAACTGCTAAACATTACTCTAAACAAAATACATGGACAACAAAAAACTAGTAAAGACCGCAATACTAATAGAGGTTGATATGACTTTTTTGCCCCGCTATACCATTGGTCCAAGGATAATAAACAATGCTTCATTCTGGTTCTCCAAGCGCTTGTTTTGATAGGAGATCTGCATCCCTATTGGAGTTCCTAAGAATATGATCAAAACTCATAAATTCAAAGCATGTGACCATGTCCCTTATCCTTTCTTTCCATCCTTCGATAGCACATACTTGAAGAATCTCTCTATTTGATAACCATTCAATCACCACTTTGAAGTCGCCCATGATTTGTAAACCATTGACTGAAAGATGTAATGCCAAACTAAGGGTAGCCCATGCACCCATAAGCTCTTCTTTAGTATTAGTTCCTCTCCCACAGTTAAAAGCCCATATTATGACAGAAAAATCTAGAAATTTTATAAATCCTCTTGCTCTACAACATAAACCATCATATTGAGTTGCCCCATCAGAATATGCAATAATGATCCTTGAAAGTTTATCCTTTGTTGGTAGCTCATTGCAAATTTAATGCGTTTGAGATTTATAGATCACTGCATGAAGTGAAAGAGTGCTCTCCCAAAAATGGTTATGTTCCTTTTGATCCATATGAACCAAAAAATATGTGCAGCCCAAGTCGACGGAACATTCTTATTCTCATACCAATTATTAAAGCAATCCACCATAGTGATACCAATCCAGTTGATTGCGCTATTCTTACCTTGTCCCAAATAGAATTTGTGAAAGGGCAATGCAGAAATAAATGATCAATATTTTCAGATTCTTTATTACATAAATAGCATAAACCAGGTCCTTCCCTTCCTTTGGATTGAAAAGTATCCCAGGTGAGAATCTTGGCTTCCACTGCCACACAAACGATTTTTTTTTTTTTTATTTGAATTTTTTGTTTCCAAATTTCTCTTCTAAAGCCACCAAATTTCCTCAAATATTTTGTAGACAAAATGTCCCAATAATTTTTTTTTTTACACTGGGAACTCAGTAATTATCACCACCTTTCCACAACAAGGTATCTTCGTGATCCTAAAGATACTCTCCAAATTCAATTAGAGACATCCTGAAGTGTTCTCATTCTATGGACACATCGCTCGAAATTCCTATTTCATTACTGTTAAGCCAAGAAGAAAAAATTTGCGATATGTCACTTGTCCTCAAAGCTTGGACCAAAATATATATATTCGTGTAATGTAGAGAAGAAATCAGATTTACTGAGAGAAATGAATTTTCCCCCATTCCTAGAATCCTATCCTTCCCAAGGGCTTTGAGCTGACCTGGGTTCCAACTCAACCAGTGATTGATTAAATGACCCGATCCTGGGTTCCAGCTCAACCAATGATTGATTAAATGAACTGATTTTAAGAGCTCACCCCAAATTCTTGATGTGTCATTTTGGTAGGAGACCAAAACAAATTTGTTATAGTTGTATGAGGGAGGTACTTGTCCTTTATAACGCAATGTCAGATACCTGAACTTGTTAAAACCCTCCATAATGAGTTCACAGCCAAGGAATGCTTGAAATCAAAGATATTTCGAAGATCCCAACCCCCATAGATCTTTGGTAAAGAAATTTGATCCCATTTGCAAAGATACCCCATAGATGTTTGGTAAAGAAATTTGATTCCATTTGCAAAGATGTTAGTGCTTTGTGTCACAGTTTACCTTCTAAAGAAAATTGACCATTAAGTTCCTCAAGGCATTTAGAACAGAGGAAGGAATAACTGCTAAAGACAACCAATAGAGAGGTTGACTTTCTAATACGGACTTTAGTAAAGTGAGCCTACCTCCCAAAGATAACCATCTGTAGCACCACTTATTGATCTTTTTTCCAATCTTTGGATCAACCATATCCAATCAACCGCACGCTGAGACCAATTTTTAAATAAAAATTGAGATATTTAAATCTAATGCGAGGTCAGAAAAAATAAAACGAAACAAATATTTGTAAGGAGATAACTTATGCAAAAAGATTTTAAAATTTTGTATATCTCCCACCATTCCTGCAATGTAACATTTTTCATAATAATAACATCATCAACCAATAAAATATGGAGGATTTTGATAGTTCTAGAGACATTTAGAACCACCAACTTCCCTTCTCTTTCACTCTCCTTTAATAATAAACGTATACTTTCCATAACCACCATAAATAGTAAGGGTGACAATGGGCAACCTTGCCTCAAGGATTTTTTTATCCTTTGTTTCATGCATAGAAACAACAACTTATCATTTTTTATGGAGTTTAAAATATATAAAGTTTATGTACAGAGTTGTTACATTTTAGGCGCAGATCAACACTAAATATTCCACTAGAAGATTAACCTTGATTCTCTCTAAAGGTAAAAAGTATTTTCATGATTATAATTATACATTTGTTATTGTAATTGTTCCTTTCTCAAAGAAAAAATATTTGACATAATAAATTAGTTTACATTTTTAACTTCACCCTCTTGATTTCTAAATGCGTTTGTCATTTTTACAGATCATCTCAAAGCCTGGAAAACGGCGAAGGAAATTGTAACTTTTATGTTTTTACTCATTTAAAAGAAGTTTAACTCCTATGTTTCTCTTTACCTACATCTCGTCGACCACTGTAACACTTCGGAGCTACTAAACAAAGATTATTAAACACTTGGCATTCAGGTAAGAAATAGGTTTAACTATGAAATACTACTATTCCAAGCTATATATAGATAGAGAACCCATATTTCAAAGCTCAACACAGTTAATATTTCTTTTATGTATGTAATATCTCTTGATGTTAACTATTAATAACATTTATGTGATTAAGCTATAGGATTATGCCAGTTTGTGCCTGGTAAAGTAATTACGGATTGATAAATTGTGAAGCAAAGAGAAATGCAGAGAGAAAAGAATAAAACAGTATATTGAAATGTATGAAGAAGTACTAAAGAAGTTGAAATACAATCAAATCGGAGATGGTTGAGATAAATAGGCTCAAGAAAGACAAAATAGAAAGTACAACTGTCCACTGGCAGTGTACAGTCAGACTGTTGAGGATACAATATATTTAACACTCCCTCTTAGACTCAACAGTTACAATCATCAGCACTGACTATGCCTAAGTGTTGTCTCTGAAAATCAAAAACTGACTTTCCTAGTGGCTTTGTGAAGATATCAGCAAGCTGATCTCGAGAACCACAAAATTGTAGTGCAATGTCACCATTATTGACTAGCTCACGTATGAAATGAAACTGAGTGTCAATGTCTTTACTTTTCTTGTGAAACACATGGTTCTTGGATAATGCAATTGATGATGTATTGTCACAGAAAATAGGAGTTGGATCCTTTTCTGTTTGTGACATGTCTTTCAATAATCTTTTCAGCCACACAGCTTGACATGAAGCTAAGGTAGCAGCTACATACTCTGCGTCTGCAGAAGATATTGATACAATTGGCTTCTTCTTTGATGCCCATGAAATCAGGTTCATGCCCAATTGAAAAACATATCCTGATGTGCTTTTCCTGTCATCTAGGCTGCCTGCAAAGTCACTGTCTGTGTAACCAGAAAGTTGATTACTATCAGATTGAGTGTACCATAAACCGAAATTGAGAGTTCCTACAACATATCTCAAAATTCGTTTTGCCATTCTCCAATGAGAATCTTTTGGTGATTCCATGAATCTGGAAACAAGGCTAGTTGCATACATGATGTCAGGCCTAGTTGTTGTAAGATACAACAAACTTCCTGCTAAACTTTTGTATAAAGTAGAATCCACTGTGGGACCTTCATCATTCTTTCTTAATTTTGTGCCTAAAGGGATGGGGGTTTCTGCTGAATTGCATCCTTCCATACGAAACCTTTTGAGGATGTCTGCTGCATACTTTTGCTGACAGACAAAAATGCCTTTGGTTGATTGATGAACCTCAATGCCTAAAAAATATTTCATTATGCCAAGATCTGTCATCTCAAACTCAGATTGCATGTCATGTTTGAAATTTGTTAGCTCTAGATTTCCTGTGTAAATCATGTCATCAAAATATAAACATACAATTAGTATTTTACCGTGATGATCTGTTTTGGTGTAGAGAGTTGGCTCATTTTGGCTTCTGCTGAAACCACTTTTGATCAGGTAAGTGTCAATTCTGTTGTACCAAGCTCTTGGAGATTTCTTTAATCCATACAAGGCTTTCTTCAACCGATACACTTTGGCTGGGTTCTCTTGGACTTCAAATCTAGGTGGTTGATCGAAATAAACTTCTTCTTCTAAAAATCCATTTAGAAATGTTGACTTGACATCCATTTGGTGAACCTGCCATTTGTGTTGTGATGCTATGGCCAATAGAGTTATGATAGTGTCTAACCTTGCTACTGGAGAAAAAGTTTCACCATAATCAGTACCTGGTTGTTGTGAGAATACTTTGGCAACAAGTCTTGCCTTGTGATTTTCAATCTGTCCTTTTTCATTTAGTTTGGTTTTGTAAACCCACTTGACACCAATACTTTTCTTGTGTATTGGCAAATCAACAAGATCCCATGTCTTGTTCTTCTCAATGGATTCAATTTCTTGGTTCATGGCTTGAACCCAATGTGGCTCCTTGGATGCTTCCTTAAAGGATGTAGGTTGACATGACATTAAAGAAAAAAGATTGTGCTGTTGAAAGTCATCCAACTGCTGATGGATTTCTCTCAAACTTTGAGTTCTCTGATTCTGTGGTTCAGAGAATGATTCTCTGCTGGAAGTTGAGTTATCCTGTGAGTTATCTGGTTATCCTTGGACTTGCATTCTTGGAAGAATGGTTTGAGGTACTTGCTGTTCTGAATTTTCTATGTTTTCAGAACTTGGCAGCAATGGATTTTGACTGTCCACTTCCTGATTTTCTGAATCATTCCAGAATTGGTTTTCCAAAAATTGTACATCTCTGTTGAGAATTAATTTCTTGGTGAGTGTATTGTAAAGCCTGTAGGCTTTAGATGTTTCACTATATCCAGTGAAAATACATTTCTCACTTCGGTCATCAAGCTTCTTCCTTAATTCGGAAGGTATGTGAACATATGCTATGCATCCAAATGTCCTTAGATGCGCTACATTGAGCTTTTTCCCACTCCATGCTTCTTGGGGAAATTTCATCTTCAGACTTGTGGTTGGTGATCTATTCAAGAGATAAACTGAGCATGCTACTGCTTCAGCCCAAAAAGTATTTGACAAACTTTTTTCTTTAAGAAGTGTTCTTGCCATATTCATTATTGTCCGATTTTTCCTTCCAGCCACTCCATTTTGTTGTGGAGTATATTTGGTTGTTTCTTGCATGACGATGCCTTGATATTTGCAGAAATTTGCAAATTCTCTGGAGTTGTATTCTCCTCCTCCATCTGACCTGAGTACTTTGAGAAATTTTCCACTCTGTTTTTCATCTTCTGCCTTGAATTCTTTGAATTTTGTAAATGTTTCAGACTTGTGTCTCAGAAAATAGATCCATATTTTCATGTTGAAATCATCAATAAATGTTAGAAAGTAAAAACTACTACCTATTGACTATGTTTGCATTGGTCCACATAGGTCAGTGTGAACAAGTTCAAGATGTTGTTTGGCTTGATTGGAAGACTGTGGAAAACTAGTTCTCTTGTGTTTTCCAAGTATGCAAGACTCACATGGGGGAATTTGCTCTTTAAAGATAGGTAGACCTTTGACCATGGAATTTTTCTGAAGAAGACTTAGACTCTGAAATGGTAGATGTCCAAATATTGTATGCTAAACCATTGTTTCATTCAGTTTTGATGCACTCTGTGCATAAGGTTGACTTAGATTTGCAGTTCTGAGGGTAAGGGGAAACATCCTATTTGGAGTCATATAGATTTCAGAAATCAATTTTCTGCTGGGTTTTCTATCATAGATTTTGCAAGATGCTCCCTCAAAAAGTACCTTATATCCTTTTTCAATGAGTTGTCCTACACTTAACAAGTTATGTTTCAAGTCTGGAACATGATAGACATTACATATGTCTTTCTTTACATTCTATTTAGTAAGAATAGGAACAGTTCCTTTTCCTTGAACTTTGACTAAATGATCATTTCCAAGTGTAATATCAAATGAGATTGAAGAATCAAGTCATGAAAGTAATTCTTTGTTACCTGTCATGTGATTGCTGCATCCAATGTCCAGCAACCAGAGATATTTAGGTTGTTGTTCATTTTTGTGGCATGAGAGAAACATACCTCTTGAGGTGTCTCCCATATGATTTGACACATGTGCTCTGCCTGAGAGTTGATCTGCTTGCTTCTTCCTGCATTCAGATTCATAGTGCCCATACTTTTTGCAGTAATAACATTGAATGCTAGTTTTGTCATTTAATCTTCTCCCTCTGCCTCTTTGAGGCTGGAAATTCTGATGTTGATTTTGTTGTTGATTTCTTTTACCTTGGAAATTCTGATTTGGATATTGTTGTCTGTTCCCTCCACTGGTATGAGGGTTACCTTGATTACTCCCTCTTCCTTGGTGACCTCTGCTTCTTCCTCTGCCTCTACCTCTGTTGAAGGAGAATTTAGTTTTGAAGGCATTTGAGATTGACTCATTTGTGAGATGCAGTCTTGTCTCATGTGTCACCAGAGAACCAATTAGTTCATCTCTTGAGAATCTTGACAGATCCTTGGATTCAAGGATGGTTGTTACAACCATTTCAAATTTCTTGGGTAAACTTCTGAGGATTTTCTCAACAATTCGTTGATCAGTGATGGTTTCACCAATTAGTCTGATCTGGTTCACGATTCCCATGACTCTGGTCATGAACTGATCCATTGTTTTGGACTCTATCATCCTGAGAGTCTCGAATTGCGTCCACAAGGTCTGCAGTTTAACTGTTTTGACCATGTCATTTCCTTGGTAGGAAGATTTTAGGATGTCCCAGGCCTGTTTGGAAGTACCAGCGCCTGTGATTTTCGAGAAAATCAAATCATCCACAGAGTTCTGAATCCAGAATTTCGCTTTGTTTTCTTTGGTCCTCAGAGTTGCCTGAGCAATTCTCTGCGCATTTGTCATGGCAGTGAGGGCGGCTGGATCTGGTTCCACATATCCAAGATCCACTGGTTCCCAGCACTCTTGTGCTTGCAACAACGAACTCATTCGAAGAGACCAAAATTCATAATTCTTACTAAGAAGAATCGGACCCTGAGTTGGGCCTAGATTGCTAGACGACGCCATGTTTTTTTAAATTAAAAAAAAATTCAAAAGTACAGAGGAAAATTTTATATCTACCTCTGATCGGTGAAACGCCAATTTGCCGATGGCCGATGGGAGCTTATCGGGCTTGAATTGTCCCTTGATATCCTTGCAATGTGACCACACATCTTTCTTTTAAAGCGCTACATGATTTTCCCGTTGTTTGCCTTTTAAAATGCCGAAATGCGAAGATTCGCCTTTGGACTTTTCAACGGTCCAGATCATGCTATGATCTGACGGTCCAGATCTTATAGGGATATCGCGAATCGAGACTTCGTGATTTCTGATGACAAGCTCTTCCTCCTCGTTTCCCCGATCCCCAAGTTACCGATGGCGTGTTCCTTTCAGGACTTTCCCGATTCCTCTGATCTCTGCCACGCGTCCCAACAGATGGACGATCATGCTCTCTCCTCGCGATTTCGTGATTTGATATGTCCCGGACGTCTTGTCTCCAGGATCTGTGAAATGTCGATGCGTCGATTGAATCGTTTGACGAGATGACGTCAGCTGGGCCCCACAAATCGAGGGTTCCTCCTGTCAGGATTTCAGACTTTGCGGTTTCGAAGTGCGCGAGATCCTTGTCCTCAGGATTCGCGATTTGTCGAATCCCGATGGCCCTTTCCTTGTCAGAACTTTTCCCGAGTCCCTGGATTTATGCCACGTGTCCGGGAGTGATGGACGATCTTGATTCCTCCTCAGGATATCGCGACTTGTGATGCTTGGTTGACAGAATGTGTCTGTCAACTTGAAACCTCAAATGCTGAAATGCTGACGGGTGCTACAATGTTCGCCACGTGTCCGAACAAACGGTCGGCTGAGATCTTATCACTATATCGCGTATCACGATTTCGCGAGTTTCGAAGTCTTGTTGCGACGGTCTTTGAAAACCGCAAACTTCGATATGTCGATGTGACGACTCTCGGATCTACTGCCACTTGTCCTCTGAGATGGACGGCTCACAAGTCCTCTCGGGATTTCACGATATCGTGTATCAAAGTTTTGGAGTGCAATCTTTTGCGCGTCCAACTCATGATTACCAATTTTGCGATGAGAGAAGATTGATGACTCACGATCTTTCTCAATCAATGATCCAGAATGACTCGTGATTTCGCGATTCGCGAATTCTCACGACAGTCTTCTGACCTTACATCTTGCGATACACGAAGTGACGAGATCCCGTCACATGTTTCTTGATGGACGGTCAAGATGACGTTGGGACTTCACAAGTCAAAAATTCTCTGGTGCGCTCGAAACGACTAACCGTCGTGCACCTTCTTGCTGATCTAATGGCTATCGGGCCTTTGCGCAAGATCTCACGGCTGAAATGCTTTCGCCTTTTCTGCGCTCTCCTCGTCCCTTCTGAACTAGTTTCCCGCCTCAAATCCATTCGCAAGATGAATCTTATGGCCGCAATGGTTGTTCCTTGCATGTTTGACGTGATCTTTGCAGAATTTGATGGAATTTCTCCTGTGGAAGAAAAGATTTGTAAATCTTTCAAAGATTTGAAATAATTTCACGAATTGTTCGTTCTCGGCTTCAATATTTAACAGATTTGAGCGATTTCTTGAAATCTTTAAACGATGTTGCCTTCTGCAGCAATCTTTAATGAATTTGAACAAATTCTTCAAGTTCTTTAAATGATCTTCCGTTTTTCAGCTCTTCTTTGTCAATCTTTGACGATTCTTGAATAGATTACAAGAATCTTTACTGTTTCTTCTCTCTCGGTCTCTTCTTCCTCGTTCTTTCAAGCATAGTACGCTCTGCAACCTCGCGTGATTTTCTTACGACAATATTTAGAGAGTATTGTAGACAGCTTTCCAAACCTTGTGAAAAGTCTGTGTCGCATGCTCTCAAGATGCATGTAATCTCTGCTCTGTGAGGATCATGTGGCTCTCCAGACTATGTGAAGAGGCTTACTACGGAAGCTCTGATACCATGATAAATTGTGAAGCAAAGAGAAATGCAGAGAGAAAAGAATAGAACAGTATATTGAAATGTATGAAGAAGTACTAAAGAAGTTGAAGTACAATCAAATGGGAGATGGTTCAGCTAAATAGGCTCAAGCAAGACAAAAATAAGAAGTACAACTGTCCAGTACAGCTGGCAGTGTACAGTCAGACTATTGAGTGTACAATATATTTAACATGGACGAGGAGTTCAACCCTTTTCAACTAAAAGTAACCATGTAATTCAATGAATATGGGTTCGTTTATCTAATCTATACATTAGGTATTTCACATATTTCTCCATATCAATTTATGGTTTGGTTTTGTACAAGGATAAAAAAATAAAATAAGAGTTTTTTCCCAGCAAATCAACTCTGCATAGAAGATGGTTACATTGGGAGAATATCATTCAATATTCCGAGCGTCTGCACTCGAATAATTAGGTTATCTAAAATTATTTACTCACCTTCAACTCATGTACAGTCTCTGTAAGACTATTCCATGGTATGAAATGTATTGATACATTGGTGTTATCTCATTAATCTTACTTTGAACTTGATGGCCCAAGCTCTACAGTCATATCAGTTATACCCTAATAACTATGGTAGTTTAATTTACCAGCGTTTTCTAGTTGACTTCCACTCTGTAGTTAAACACTCATCCTCATAGGTCTCAAAGGAAATTTAATACATGACTTTGATGCTGTCTCATTTATGTTGGGTTTATTTAAATAATTCGGTTCCAATATTTTGGTTTAAAAACAAAACCCTAAGGTTGTTATAGCAACAAAGACTAGTTATAAATATTTTTATTCCTTTATTATACATATTAAACCTCTTACCAGTTTGTCCTACCAATATAGTACTGGTAATTTTACTATTTTAATTTCATTGGTTATTTACAATATTTCTTTGGAACTTATACATCAGATTCTTTCAAACATAACCGAGGTTTCTTCTAGATATCCTTAATACTTTGTGAGTAATTTATATATCTTTTTAGGTCCAAGTATGACTTTTACTATTTATATTTATATATGTAGATATAATATATATTTATTGAACATAATTTCTTTTATCTATTTCAAATAAAATGAATTATTGAGTTCTCTACTACAATCCTTCATAAATAAATAAATAAAATATGTCTACCATTAATGCATTTTCTTTGTTTTTTTCTGCAATAGAAAAGATTATTGGTTTTGGAACTAAATAATAATTATCAAATTGATAACCCCTTTTTCTTCCAACAACTAATTAGGGAAAGAAATAAATGCAAATTTTCTTTACTATAGATCAAATATAATAACTTCAAAACATACAAATATTTTTGTGTTGTAATACATGAAGAGAATAGAGGTAAATAAATCATATATAATCCTAATTCATAATCCTAATTCAACCTTAGACCAGAGCAACCAAATTCACTTGCTCATGTCACCCACTAGCCTAATTCATTATTTCATAGGGCCTTGAAATTTCAATAAACTTCTCTAGGTAATTCAAATCTTGACTCTTTCTGAGAACCATCAAACTCAAATACTCATAACAAGTACTCAACAAGTTTATTCCTTTTCTATACTTGTATACTTGTATTTACTTCTATTACTAAGAAGAATAATAGCTTTCCTAGGTATTTTTCTCCAATTTAGCATCATTGCTAACCCTAGGAATCTGCTTGTCCTAACTTTGTGATAGCTTGTTCCCTCACATCCGACATCTTTGGGAGTAGGATTACACTTGTCTTCATGGAAAATATTTACTATGGTGTTTTTTATCCCTTTTCACTCTCCCATGGAATAATGAATTACTCTTTTTGTTATTGGATTCTCTAATCAATTTGTGTCTATTAAAATACAATAAATTAAAAAGAATAATTAGAAAATGATTCCCCATCATCAATGTTTAGGATGATATAAGTATTTTTCTAAAAATTGTTCACCAGATAAATAACCAAAATCAAAATATCCAAATATTCATAAATGGAGGGACATTACATCCTTCCCCCTTTCAAGTGAACATCGTCCTCATTGTTCCCATATGAGCATTGCAACTATGGAACAATGATGTATATGCCTTCCTCATGGCTTCTTCTATTTCCCAAGTGGTCTCCTCTAGACTAAAGTGCCTCCACTACACTTGATTGATGGCTCTATTCCATGACATAGTTTCCTTCTTGTCGAGAATGTGTAGAGGTCCACCTAAAATTAGCCCCTCGATCACATTCCAATTAACAATATGACTTACATCATGTAAATATTTATTTAACAATGAAACATGAAATGCATTATGTTAAAGATGATAGGATACTATCCCCACTCTAACAAGCACTTCAAATGGCCCACAATACCTTGGTGACAACTTAGAACTTATTCCCAATTCGAATGAACTATTTCTAGGTTTTACTTTTAGGTAGACATGATATCCAATATTGAAACAATGAAACTCTTTTGTCTATCCTATGAATTTTTCAAGTTTGATTTTTCTTTATGAACAATTGTTTCCATTTCTTTTAGCATATCTAGTCTTATAATAACTCTATCAAATGGGTTGTCTGAGCTAACCAAGATTCGACACTTTTTTCCATACATGACTTCAAAAGGACTTATGTTTAAGGAATATTGATAACCATTATTATATGAAAAATAAACTAAATGAAGGTAATATTCCCACTTTGTTGGACAATGCATTACATATATTCAGAACATATCCTTGACAATGTGGTTAGTCCTTTTGGTATAACCATCAATTTGAGGATTATATGAGGTACTTAAACTCAAATGAGTGTCCAAACCAATGAACAAGGTCTTCTATAAACTCGAGGTGAATTTTGAATCTCTGTTTGAGATGATAATTTTAGGTAAACCATGCATCCTAAAATTTTCTTTCATGGAAATATCTGCAATGTTTATGGATTTGTGGGTATATTTTATTGAAATAAAGTCCGTAACTTTCGATATTTTGTCTATTATTACCATTATAGAGTCATTGTTTTCTTCGTTGTAGTTAATATTGTAATAAATTTCATACTAATCACTTCCCATTTCCACTCACAAATGGGTATGGGATACAATAGTCCAGTTGGGTGACGATCGCCAACCTTAACTTAGACACTTATTCAAGTATTCAACCACTTCATTTTTCATTCCACGACAAACATAATATTTATTCAAATTTTTTAAAGTCTTTTGGTAACCTCGGTGACTTGAATAAGGTTTCTTATGTACTTCAACTAGTAACAAATTATTTTATTATGTGTTTTTTAGAATGTAGATTTTGTTTTTGTACAACACCAAACCTCTCTAATTGTAGAAAAAAATTGACGCACCTTCATATGATATATTATTATGACATTTTTTCTAAACTTTATTGCAATTCTCATCATTTTTTGTTTCATATAAGTTTGTATATTACTGCTAGAAATTGCGTTTATTTTCCTACTAAGTGCATTTTCTATCTTGTTTTCATTTCCTTTGATACATTCTATTTCAAAATCGTACTCACTTAGGAAATGCAAGCATATAGATTGTCTTGACTTCAATTCTTCTAGTTGAAAATTGTTTAAGACTAATATTATCTATTTTCAACAAAACTTATTTTCTAATAGGTAGTGTCGGCACATTTTCAAAGCATGCACAATAGCAGTAAATTCTAGATCATGAGGTGCATAATTTTGTTCATGAGGTTTTAGTTTCTATGATTCATAGTAAATTACATAATCATCCTGCAATAACACTTTCCATGGTCATTGTTTTAAAGAACTAGTAGTGACGAGAAAGTCCTTATGTGTATATACTATCCTCATAATAGGTGTTGTTGTTAACAACTATTTTAGATTTTCAAATATTTCTTGACATATCTCAGTCCATTTAAATATGATTCCTTTTTTCTACAAATAGGTTATTGGATAAGAAAGTTTTCAAAAAATCTCTATGAATCTATCATAATACCATGTAATTCCCATGAAAGATCGGACATCTAACACATCCTTTAGCACTGCCCATTCTAGGATTTCTTTGACCTTTTCTAGGTCAATTGAAATCCCTTCTCCTGAAATTACATAACCAAATATTTTACTTTATCCTACTAAAATTCACACTTATTGAACTTGGCATACAATTGATGTTCTCTAAGTGTTTGTAGAACCAGTCTTAAGTGTTCTTCGTGTTCCTCTTTAGTCTTTGAGTAAATCAATATGTCATCAATGAACACTATTACAAAATTATCTAAATATTTTTTGAATACATTATTCATTAGGCACATAAATGTAGTTGTTGCATTTGTTAAGCCAAAGTTTACAACTACAAACTCATAATGTCCATATCTTGTTCAGGAAGCAGTTTTATAAATTTCCTATTCTTTAATCTCGACTTGATGGTATCCTTGTTGAAGTTACTTCACACACACCTAGGGTTTCTTTTTCCTAAGGTTTTTCCTTGTTTATTATTCATTATCAAGTCTCCTATATTTTAGGAAGAATATTCTCTTCAATTTTCACTTCAGTTTGACTAGTTGAGTGGAGTCTAGATGCTGCATTGGTTTTGTCACCATGCAACATTGGGATCATCACCAAATAATGCACATTAGCCTTGCTATCATCACCATACTCGTGCATTTCCCATGATTCCCTGATCTCCTCCTCACTTCACTCTATTTTAGTCATTTAAATGAAGACTGGTAGATGAGTTAACTCAGCTAGGAGGAAGTTCACTCTTGTAATTGCCAGAGAGACTAGACTCGATGGCAGTTCACTCCCGTAATTGTTTGTGTGTGTCCTGATCACTCTAAACCACCACTATGGTCCATTAGATTCACCTCTGGTGTGCATTGGTTGAGTTTTACATAATATATCATGTGTAGATTATTCATTATTCATTAAGGTTAATGAGAATTCTTCCATTCTTTCTCTCTTGCTTCTTCTTTCACAATTTCTCTGTGTAAATGTGTGTGGAATTTTCTAGATAGATCTATTTTGTGTAGATTCAACACATTTACATGGTATTAGAGTCGACAAACTTCTAAGCAAAGCTACACTAGATTAGTTTTTGCAGGTTCCAAATATTGAAGACAACGGAAAGATGGAATTCCCAAAAGAATTCATTCTTACACCTTACAATTACTTTGCATGGAAGGAGAGAATAATCATACATCTATGAACTAGATGATTGTACATGTTAACTTTCAATACAGACAAATAACCAACATCATACATAGAAAAATACAAGTATCTAAATCTAATGGATGAAGCATTCAAAACAATTTGTAGGCTCATCTCTCTCGGTCTCCTTTTTCACATATCTTCCTGTAAAACCCCCAATGAAGCCTGAAACACCTTGGAAGGTATCTTTGGAAAAAAATTTGATATAAGGGGACACATTATTGAGGTGCAGTTGCTTACATTGGATCCAAAAATCTTTGACAATCTCCAAGATTTCTTTACAAAATTCAAGGATTTATTGTCGCAACTCAAAGCTTGCGGGGTTCATAAATATGAGGAGGAGAAAAAAATGGTTCTAACCATTTTCTCCAAAATTGGTCCCGAATTCTTTATTTTCATATCCACATTCCATTATGTCAAATTCTCCTCTGAAGCCACCTTGAATATGCCTTCTCTTGAGGAATTTATCAAATCCCTGACAGAGGAGAAAAACAATCTCATCAACATGGGAAAAATCAAAGGCCCAAAGGCGCATGCAATTACTTTGCAAGATGCAATAAACATAAAGATAAATACAACATGAAATCTCATGCAAATCCGAAGAAGGAAGGGTACTAAAAACCTTCACCAATGCCTTCAGATCCAAAGGTGGAAAGGGAAATAAGGGGAGAAATGGAAATACTGACATAAAGGATTCTATCCAGAATCTGCATGCATGCAAAAACAAATAAAAATAATGACTCAAATCCTTCAGCAAAACAACCTTGGAGATCGCATCCCCGAGAGTGAGAATAAGAAGGAGCCAAAAGATCAAAATCCCAAGAAAGGGAATTCTAGCCATGTCTTGATTTCCATCAACTCCTCTCTTGATTCTTGCATCATAGATTCATGAGCATCACATCACATGTATGCAAAAAAAACATTGTATTCTTCATTGGATGCATGCAAAGGTCCTCCTATTCTGATGGGGGAAAACTGTTTGGTCGAGGTCATCGATAAAGGAAGGATTAAACTCACCAATGGAAGCTTCGAGAATGTGTTGCACGTTCCCAAACTTTTCGTCAATCTTCTATCCACGTATTAGATGAAAAATTCCAACACCTAAAAGAAATTCATATTCACACCAAATGAATTAGATATATATGAGGTAAATCATCAATCTAGATTGTATACATTTTCTACATTTATTGAACGAGATTCATCTTTACTGCATATCCATGCTGATGAAAGTAGTAGGATATGGCACGGAAGGTTCGAGCATTTAAATTTCAGATATATGCAACAACTTAGCAAGTAAATATTTTTCGATGGTATATGAGACATCCATTCCTCAAAAGGAATGTATGAGGGATGTGTTCTTGGAAAACACCCTCAATAGAAATTTGACAAATGAAAGACTCACAAATATTCCTCTCCTTTAGATATGATACATAGTGACCTCATGGGCCCTTTTCCGCATCCATCAATCAACAAAGTGAGGTTTGTTCTATTTTTTGTTGATGATTTATTATGTTTCACATGGATTTACCTTCTTAGGAAAAAATCATACATCTTTCAACACCTCAAAGATTTCAAAGCCCTTGTTGAGACACAGTCATGAAAGAAAATCAAATTCCTCCGAATTGATAACAAAGGAGAGTATGTCAATCATGATATCCATAATATTTTTCATGAGGTAGGGATTCAGTTGCACCAAACAGTTTCCTATACTCTGCAACAAAACAAATTGTTGAGAGGAAAAACAGATCTCTAAAAGAGATGACATCTTCCATGCTACATGGAAAGTCACTGCCATGGACACTATGGGCCGAAGCACTTAATTGTGAAAAATACATCGAAAACAGATCTCCACATAGATATGTCAAGGATAAGACCCCCTACAAGGCTTGGAGTGGCCTCAAACTGGAAGTAACCCACTTTCATATTTTTGGATCACGTGCATGGGCCTAGACTCCCTCTAAAAGGAGGAAGGAATTTGATTCACAGAGAATCGAGTGTATTTTTGTTGAATATCCCAATGGTGTGAAGGGATGTATAATTATTGATCTTTCCTTATAACAACTCATCATTGAGAGAAGTTTCCAATTCGAGGAAAGTGTCTCACATGTACCTCAACAACTTCATGCACACACCTTCATTCTTCCACCTGTCCGAGATGGCGAGCATGCACATGCTGACTCTTCTTCATACAAGTGTTATGATTCAGAGGGCTCATATGATTCAGATATAGATTTAGTACAATTATATGCGGAGTCAGAGAATATAGATGTAGATGCATAGCCAAAGCAGAGGCCCAAGTGGGCATAGACTACTCGTCAGGATGCACGGGATCTTGTTGGTGATCCAGTTGATATTAGGAGGACTCAATCTAATTTTGAGGAGCCTCCTATTGCACTCACTTCCACTGAACCATTTCCCTCCAGGCATATATTCTTTGTTCAGTCTTAAGATCCACAGTCTTATGGAAAGGCTGTTGGAAATCCCTTTTGGGAATCCGCATGCAGGAGGAGTACAACTCCTTCCTCGAGAACTAGACTTCAGATCTAGTTCCCATTCCTTCTATAAGGAAACTTGTCATGTTCAGATGGGTCTATAGGACCAAGTGCACAGTAGATGGAGAGATTAGCAGATACAAATCTAGGTTTGTTGCCAAATTCTTTCAGTAGGTGCATGGCATTGACTATGATGAGACCTTTTCTCTAGTAGCAAAGATTGATTCCATACATTTGTCTCTTTCCATTGTGGTGTCCAAGGGATGGGAATTCCATCATATGGACGTGAAGAATGAATTTCTTCATGGTGATCTCCCTGAGGAGATCTATATGGAGTAGCCCGAGGGACTTATGCAGGATTCATATTTGGTCTGGCGAATGAAGAGGTTTCTTTATGGCCTCAAGAAGGCTTCGAGGGCATGGTATTCCAGGATGGATGCCTACCTATTGTCATAGAAATTTGTACCTTGTAAATCAGACCCCAATGTCTATATGATCAGGATGGTTGATTCACTTCTACTCTTAGTTATTCATGTTGATGATTTGTTGATCATCGGTTTCTCGACTTCAACGATTGTTGTAGTCAAGGGGATTATACATGAGAGGTTTTTGATGATGGGCATGGGTCCACTACACTTCTTCATTATACTCGAGATCAGTCACAATGAATTAGGCATCAAACTATCTCAGGCCAAGTATGCTCGAGATATCCTTGAGAGATCTTACATGACAGACATTACGTCTTTTTCGACTCCTTTCCTATCAATATTAAAACTTGAGGATGTTGGGGACAGTCCATTAGTTGACAACACATTGTACAAATAGCTAGTGGGGAGCTTGTTGTATCTCACACACTCCAGACTAGGCCTCTCTTATGCAGTTGGTGTAGTTTCCAAGTTCATGCAAGAGCTGTATGATCTACATTGGAAAGTTACAAAGTGTATTCTTAGATACGTACAAGGCACCATCACCTTTGGGATTCATTATGCAACAATCTCTACATTAGATCTCATCGATTTTATTGATTTTTACTAGGCTGGAGACAACACTGATCGCAAGTCCATATCTGTTTACTCACTCAGTCTTGGTTCTAGGCCTATCTATTGGTCGAGCAAGAAGCAATCTATGATTTCTCTTTCTTCAGTCGAGGAAGAGTACAAAGGGGTAGTTAACATAACCATTCAGAATATGTGGCTACATCATTTTCTCACTGATTTGGGAATTTCGTTTCATCCTCTAATTGTCATCTAGTGTGAAAACCAGAGCACTCTGATGTTCTGCAGAGATCAAGTTCATAGGAAGCGGAAAAAGCACATTGAGATCCACATGCACTACATCTAGAACTTAGTACACAAGGGCATCATCGACCTGCATTTCTATCCTTCAGTAGAATAGATGGAAAACATCTTCACCAAGACCTTCACTAAGAAGAAGTTCCATTCTCTATGAAGTCGTCTTGGAGTGAAGGACACAGTTTCCTAGCAACTGTAGTTCTTCTTTTTACATACATTGTACCTTGAGAGGGGGGTTTTCTCATGAGGTTTTCCCTCTTTCCTCACTTTATTTTCAATGTATATTTTGTATTTGGGTACCTAACATGGCCTCCTTTCTAGGACCCATTCTTTATTTTCATGATAGTGATGTTCAAGGGAGGTGTTGGAGTTACTTCACACACACCTAGGATTTATTTTAATTAAGGTTTTTCCTTTTTTATCAGTCATTATTAGTCATTATCCAGTATCCTAGATTTTAGGAAGAATATATCTCTAGGAAGAATATACCTCTAGGGAGAATATTCTCTTTAGTTTTCACTTCAGTTTGACTAGTTGAGTGGAGTCTATATGTTGCATTGGTTTTTTCACCATGAAATATTGGGATCATCACCAGCTAATGTGCATTATCTTTGGTATCATCACTCGTGCATTACCCATGATTTCCTGATCTCTGCCTCACTTCACTCTGTTTCAGTCAGTTGAAGAGTCTTAGACTTGTTAACTCAATCAGGTGGTCATTCACTCCCGTAACTACAGGTGTGTGTCCAGATCACTCTAGAGAACCACTATGGTGCATTTGCTTCCCCTCTAGTGCGCATTAGTTGAGTTATACATAGTATATCATGTGAAAATTATTCATTATTCATTACGATTAATGAGAATTATTGCATTCTTTCTCTCTTGGTTCTTCTTTCACAATTTCTCTATGCAAATGTGTGTGGCATTTTCCATCTAGATCTATTCTATGTAAGTTCAACACATTTACAATCTTGACCGTAAGTATATTTTTGAAAATATCTCAATTTCCCTGAATTGGTTAAAAAAGTCATCAATGTGGTGAAAATGATACTTTTTATTAATTATCATCTTATTATGTTATATGTAATCAATGCACAATTTGAAGGTTCCATCCTTCTTTTTAACAAACAAGACTAGTGATCCCCATGGATAAGCACTAGGTTAGATATATTTTTTTTCCATCAACTCCGAGAGATGCATTTGAAGCTCATTTAAACATGGAATACTCATCTGGTAAGGGTATTTATATACTAGTGCAGATCCAAGTACTAAATCTATTATAAAATTCATGTCCCATCTAGGAGGTAATCCTAGAATTTCTTCTAGAAACATATGTTGAAATTCCCTCAGTATATGATTTTTAGTTAACATATTTTCAACCATTTCATATTTTCTTTTAGATATGTGCACAACATATATATCACATCCTTTTCTTGCATTCATTTTCAATTGTAGAGCATGGATCTATCTTACTGACACACCACATGGTATTCCTTTAATTGTTCTTCCCTCACCAGATTCATCTAAATAGTTAAAAATTTTGTCGTGAGAGTTTCAATAGAAGAGTGATTTTCCAGGAAGTCCATTCCTATGATTGAATCATAATATTATAAGGGTAATATGTTTAAATCAAACTTAGTCTGCATTTAATACATAACTATTGTACAATGTTTTACCAATTCTATGACCTTTCGTTTCATTCGAGTGGCTAATTTAACTAACCAAGACCTCTTATGTTTGATTTAATATAGTTTACAACCTTCTACTATATCAAGTGAAATATAACCTAGAATTTCACCGAGGTCTATTAAAATGGATATAAGTCTATGATTAGTGATACATTCTACTTTCACCATGGAATATTGATGATTAGCCTACTGATTTTCCAAGGCAACATTGATCTTGTGAGTGCATCTAGCCATGTCGTTTACTGTTGTTGCTTCCAGGATGTTTTATAAAACCTGATTTATTTTTTTATTTAGAGGATAGTCTTGATACAAGTGAGGTTATTTTCAACCCCAACACTATAATGGTGTTCTAACTGCCTTATCTACAAAATCTGCAGGTTTACTATTGTTATGAAAAGATACACTTTGTTGTCCATTGTACTTGTTTCTCATAATTGGTGCACTATGTGATGTCTGTCATGGATGCTTGTGTTTCTTATTCCTATTATCAAACTTATCCATGTTCTTAGTATGCCATGGTTTTGTGATTTCATAACTCTGTTTGAATTGATTGAAACCTAACTTGGTGTGCCTTATTACTTCATCCATTTTCTTAGGAGTAAGAAAATCAATTTTATCCTTTTATGCTTGAGGAAAACAACTCATAAACCAGTGATCCTTTTCCTTTTCCTCTCTAAGGTAAGGTACATATCTGATTAAATTTACAAACTTAGTGAAAAATTCCTCAATAATCATCTTTCCTAGTATGAGATCATGTAATTCCTTATCTTTTTCATCATAGTATCTTTCCGTTAAATACTTTTCTTTAAAATACTTTTTGATTTTTTGAAATACTTTTTGATTTTAGTCTCCTCCCACCAAATTGAATCTTTACCATTCAATTGGTACACATCCAACCTAGCCATGGAATTCCCTAGGTAGTTGTAGATTTGCAAATATTTTCCCACGTTTAGAAGCTAGGCGTCTTCTTCCTCCTTAGACTCACCATCAAAATTGGGCGGTCTCATATTTTTGAACTCACAAAATAATTGGTTAGAATGCTACTTTATTTTCTTGGTTTTGGGTACAAATTTCAATAAGGTACTACTTTTAGAGCTATCCTTACTACTTCCTTCAGTTAAAAACTTTGTTTTATCACTAAATATTGGGTGATATTTACGCTTGTGTGATTAATCATTGGAAAATTCATTTTTAGCATTGTTGGAAGCCTCTCCTAAATTCTTGTTCTATTGAATCATTTCATTCATGTTCTTCAGTAGAATTTCATTCAGCTCTTCGTATTCTTTACTAGCATTGAGTATTTTTTAGTTTTTTTTTTTTCTAAATAAAAAAGGGACCTTTCTATTAAAACTTGACCAGAAAAAGGAGATACATGCCAGATGTGGACCAGGTGTCCTGCCTGTAGAGGAAACCAGGACACCTGGCTATGTCACTGTAACAAGTCACAAAAACATAGTGCCACCC